>OW679195.1:123611549-123815535 GCA_940337035.1 Agriotes lineatus
ATTAGAAAACAAAATTAAATTTGAAATTTTTTACTATATTTATTTCCGTTTTGTACTCGCATCGGGTGTCAAAGATACGGATCAATTCTCTCAATTTCTAAATTTCCGTATCCGATAGTACACTGCCCTAAAGTGATTGCTAGCAGTAATTTTCTTGAAAATTGTGGTCTATCAGGTCAAGTCAGGTATTTACCTATTTTTCGATTCTCTCTTGTTTCCTAGCCACAACGTGCTTTTATTTTTGAGTAAATATTCAATAAAACTGTAAATTTAGTTATGAATAGCTCTGAAACGGAACAACAGCTTTTAGCTGAATCTGATGCGTTAAATAAAGAAGATGGTAAACGAGCAAGATATTAGAGACAACGAATACAATCTGGCGGAAGATAAATAAAGGTGAGCTTTACGAGGTAAAAACATTGATGAAATCATCCAACAAGCTTCTTCTTCTTCTTCCTCCAATCGACTAGGATTATGTCCTGTTTGCCTACCTCGCTTACTGTTTGGATGATGAAAACCAACTTTGGAGCAATCCTTTGGATGGGCGTCCTAGTGGTCCTTTCCGTTGGTATGCTGTTCTTGCATATTTGTGCAAGTCTTTTATTGTCCATACGTTCTATGTGCTCAATCCGCTCCTGTTTTCTTCTTTTCGTCCAATTTACCGCATCTTACACTGCGCATATTTTTCTTGCTTCAATGTTCGTTTGTCCGCCTCTCAGTCTTTTTCCCAGTATAGCACTTAAGACTCTCATTTCTTGTTCTTACATTTCGCTTTGTGATTGATGTCTCTGCTCTAGTTTCATTTGCATAGCTAAGAGTAGCCGTCTCTATTGCTTGTTATTTCTACACCAAAATACTTAAATTGCATAACCTGTTCTATTAATTATTCTTTTTTTCATCTTATTATAAGCCAATGGCCTGTTTTTAATCACAAAGTTCTATGAGCCGTCTTTACTCGTAAGCCGGATAGGTAGCTAACCCTGCCCCTTGTAAGTGAGAAAGAGTTTCCTTCTTAGGGGTTAACGACTACGTGTTAGCGTGGTAGACAGAGACTGTATAATTTTTAAAATCCCGGTATAGCCACCGGGAATCGAACCCAGTCAACATTGAGCTCTTTTATATATTTTTGCATAAATTACGTAACCCGTTCTATTACTGTTCCTTGTATTTCCAACTTACATCCTCTTGGCTACTTTGATATTACCATCTCGTTCGTTTGGGCTGTTTTACCTCTTTTCTGTAACGTTTAGACGGTGTAACGGTCTTGGCATTCGGTCTTCATTACTTGATATAAACACTGCGTCGTCGGCTTAGCTTACGATGTTAATATATTGCAATGAACACTTTTAAAGCTTCTAAAACCATAATAACATTTAAAACATTTCAAATATTATTTTATAAAATATTCTATAAATGGTCTGGTTTAATTTTTGCAAATTGTATGAATAACATCGACTTTGAGTCAATAATTTGTAAGAACGGATTTAATAATGGTATTAGCCTTGAATGAAACATAAAATGTAATCAGACCAGGCGTAGAAATAATGAATAACAATGTAATATGAATAGAAACGAAAAAAAATGGGGAAGCGAAGCCAAATAATCCATTTAAAAGCAAATAAATACCCATTTTTCCCAATTGACTGTTTTATAATTAGTGCAGTGTCTTTTGGGTAGGCTGTAGAAGGGTTGCTTTGATTTGTTGCACCCCTACAGGAGTTTTAAAAAGTGTTGAATAGTACGTCGAGTGGTGGCTGGTGTTCCTATGGCAGTTTTTGGAGCTGCTGCGAAGTTAGCATAGCCCTGGAAGCGGAAAGGAGGCAGTGACATTCGTGCTGAGCTGTACGGAGCCCTAGGACTGGGGCAAAGACGGAGTTGTAAGCAGTTTTGGAGTGGTGTAAGCTGCAGGCGGCGTTAGTAGAGGTAAATGGCTTGTTGCAGCAGGCCAATCGAGAGAAAGAGGAGTCCGTCGTGTGACTGGGTGTGGGGTTGCTTGGTGTCCTATTTTGCAAAAGGGAAGCCAAATAAAGTCAGAAAGTTATCCTAAAAATATAAATTGGTGACATTTCTAAAGTGGCGTCGGTTTTTGCAGATTTCTGGAAGAAGCGAATCGTGAGTATTTTGTTGTATCGTTTACTTACTTACGTTTGTTATATCACTTGGGCAACGCATTCTTACGTATTCACTGATGTAATTATTAATACGAAGCCAACTTGTTTTGATAAATTGTGAGGTTGGAGCTCCATGTTTGTAGAGTCGTTTCAATCAGATGAATTATCTAATTTTGTAGCGGTCCCATTGGATAAACAAGCAATGGCTGAAGCGACTACTTTTAAGAATTATAAAAACCACAATAATTATCTTGATAGCAAATGTATTGCTTATAATTATACATTTAATCATATTTGCTAGGATGTAGGAAACCCAACTCTTTGAGGTGATAGTCATTTATTTAGATAAAAATCTAGTAATAATATCAAGTCATACACACATCTTAACAATATTTAACCACCATCATGTTGCCTGTTAGTTGTGTTAAGGCTTCTACGTATAATTTTATCCATTACTAGATTAAACAGAAAAGTGCTCAACGATTCTCGTTGTTTTACTACTGTTTTTGTCTCTATAGCTTGAGTGTTACCTTTCACTGTTACTATTCCGTTTACACCCTGTGTTGGAGTCACAGATTGTGACTACTAAGTCTTTTGAAATTTATCTGTTATATCTTGTCTTCTAAGTCGACCAAATCCTTTTTGAAGTCAACAAAACTCAGGAAGACCGGGTTTTCATATTCAATCGACTTTTCAACAAGTTCTCCTAATCTAAAGATTGTATCCACCGTACTTATATTCTTACGAAAGCCTTATTGCTCGTTTGCTATAGATATGGTAATTTTTAGTGTGTTACGCATTACCGATATGAAAATTTTTAGCATGGTGTGACGAAGGATTAAAGGGTCGGCCTTACCTGGTGGCGAAAGTTATACTTGGTATTTTGCCGGCTGGTGAATATCGGCCTAATTTGGCTCACTCGTCGGGAAGGGTCGGGGTTCCAGCTACGCTGACAAAAAAAAACTAGGAAAGAGGGCGCCAGGTCCTCGACGTCGATAAATCCTTGGGTCGGACCTCCCCAACGTATGACATAAGTCCAGCAAACCAAATAACAAAACCAATAACTCCTAACAATATTTATTTAATTAACAATTAGTTCTATAGTGCAAACATTAGGGTATAAATAAATAGACAGGCAAATAGACATACAAAAGCGATAATAAATAGATAGGCAAACAAATCAATATCTAACCTAACCTAAACACATTAAAAAGCAATGGGCACTGCCTAAACAAATGTAATCACGTTGCGCTAAAATAGGCACGGAAAGCTTACTAGAGATAGGTGAAGTTGTTTTTAAACATCAGCAAGTTAAGTTAAAACCCAAATTTTAAAATTTCTCACAAGGAGATGAAATCAACTAATGGGGAGCCCAGTGAAGCGGAGGTTCACATACGGCCAACAGGGTTGGTACAATTCCGGCTAGCGAATAATTATTAAAACGCATGTACCCAATGGGCTCAGAAAATAGCACGCACCCTGTGAAGCAAAGTGCTGCAGCACAGAGAAATTCTCGCATTTAACATAAAAGTAGTGAAAGTTGAACTCATGCAAAAAGGGGGCCTAAAATACAGCAGTTTGTCCGAGAACCACAGCTAAAACGTGTTCTAGGTAAGTACGAACGTCCTACAATAACTTTATGGTCTATTCCAAGACTCAAAAATACTTTATTACTATATCTTTGTAGGAATCCAGATAGTGCTGGAACGCTACGGGGGTGAGTGAATTTAAACGAAGCTTCCAGCACCACAAAAAGGGGCCTCTAAACTATCCTGCTAATTAAATAGCTAGCGCGAGCGATGCAGTTACCCCGAAATCTGAAGTAAAATACATAAGGCGAAACAAATTAACTTTAAACGCAGCTTTCAATGAATGACTAGCGCAAATAATGCAGCTGTCAGTAAATCTAAACTAAAAATACATAAGGTGAAACGAATTGCATAGAATGCTTTATTGCTAGTATACAGGGTGAGGCACAGAAAGTGTTACGGAGCAATAGCACTCAAACTATTGATCACATCCAAAAATGTTTCAGACAAAAGTTTCAGTGTTCGAGAAGGCCGTCATACTGCACTACACTATTTTTTTATCGGTGTAGGCGCTGAAACTACGTCAAGGTCAACTCCACTTTTTTAAATAGAACCATGCATTTTTTTTCGATGACATTATTACCGATTTGAAGACAAATTCAGCGACCTGAAACACAAGGTCATTCTAGTCACGCAAAGTATGAAAATAGTCGAAAAATCGAAAAATGCAACAGTGCAACAAACACGAGTCAACACGACGGTGCACCACCCCATTATGCTCTGTGTTTAAGACAAGTGATGAATGAGTTTTTCGGCGAAAAGTGGATAGGACGAGGCGGTCCTGTAGCTTGGCCACCTCGATCGCCAGATCTAACATCAGCAGATTACTTTTTATGGGGGTTTGTCAAAGATCGCGTAATGGCGGTAGCACTTACCACCCCTGACGACATGAAAGACAGAATACGACGAGCATGTACGGAAATTACACCACAAATGTTAGCTGAAGTTGGACGGTCTTTTCATCAGCGAATTAACAAGTGCTTACAAGTCGTGGGTCATCACTTCGAGCATCTTCTGTAGGTAGAACCAAACCAAGGTTAGTGGATCCTTTGAAAGTGATTATTCCGATATTTTTCGATTTTTTGACTATCTTCATACTTTGCTAACTAGAATGACCTTGTGTTGCAGGTAGCTGAATTTGTCTTAAAATCGGTAATAATGTCATCTAAAAAAAAACATAGTTCTATTTAAAAATCTGGAGTTGATCTTGACGTAGCTCCAGCGCCTCAACCCATAAAAAAATAGGGTGGTCCAGTATGACGGCCTTGTCGAACACTGAAACTTTTGTGTGAAACATTTTTGGATATGATCAATATTTTGAGTGCTATTGCTCTGTAACACTTTATGTGCCTCACCCTGTATGTACACACCAAAATTTAACCATTTCGTGCGATTCACACAGACTCGATTGAGCAGAGCCGAACTAGAGCCACCAGCTCTTCCTGAACACACCTGGAACGTCAAGAGCACGGGGAGTCGAAGTCGCCAGCTTCCTGCAGCGGATCGAGTTACACAGGGGGGGGATTGCCTTAAAATCAGGGGACAGCGAAGAAACTGCAGGTAGGCGATGCTTCTAGCGCTTTCAAGAAGTGCAGCGCAAAGCGATTCCTGATTCCCTTGCGTAATCCAGGGGGGAAATTGCAAAACCCAATTAAAAATTTTTAATTCCAGGGGAAAAATTGGTAATTCCAGGTGTAAATGGATGCATCCAGTTGAAAATTGGCTAAAAAACATACAAATTCTAGGTGATCCCCTCCATAAGGACACAGGAACTATCGTAAACTAACCTGATGTTGAAGGGTAGCCAGATGTGAACGTGCATGAAGTAAAGCCGGCCCAGATAAATCCGCCGAGCCGATATACGTAAGAATATTAACATTAACCAATAATTCAGATGTCAAAGGGCATTCGTACTTCCAGATCCTACATATAACTAAAGGAGGGTAGTCAAACCAATTGGCCCTTAATTGAAGCACTAAGCCGAGAGGGCATACAACTTGCCTGCACGAATTTTCAAATAGAAAAGAACGTGAGAAACCAACCACATGTTCAACAATTCAGGTTATCAAAACTTCCCACATTTTTTGGCAAATGGAACCACAATAAAATAGCAAAATAAATACATCTATATAGGATTCCCTCTTTTTGATAAATTTACTGTCCAAATTAAGTCAAATCTTCGGCGATTATAATGATCGTAAATAGTAATTAAAAATAATGGTTCTTATAGCTACTAAATAAAAACAACATGTTCGTGTAGCGACAGCGATAATTTTAGGCTAACCAGCAGATTAGACCCACTTCGTTTACCATTGAAGGCATATATGTCACACCATCCAAACTAAAAGGTGTCCGTACTTCCTATAAAACAAATGTCAAAAGTAAAATTTAAGGAGCATATCTATAAAAAAACAACAGCTGAACGCGAATAAAAAATCGCGCATTTACCAATATACTAAAAGTGAGATAACAACGGTTAACGGAAAGCACATCATATTCAAAACAATTAAGGACAACCACAATTAAAAACATTATATCAAAAGGCAAAAGTAAAGTTCGGGCACTTCAGTCCATGTAGGAACATGGCCTGAGACAAAGCGAGTCACGGTTGCCGAATTATCTCTTTTAGAAACCTAGTTAATCTGGCACATCGTTAACGGCGTACTGAGTGATGTGGTTAGCATCACGCCTTCGACGACTGCCCTACTTCCACAACTGTGGTTTTGGTACCTAATTTTTAAAGCTACTAGGTGGGCCCCCCGCCAGTTGCCAGACGTGGGGATTGAACCCCGTACCGTGGCACCGCAGCCTGACGCGCTAACCGCTCGGCCACGCTGGTTATATATCAAACAGTAGAGTAGACAAATGACTCTAAGTTTTTCATGTTCCAAAGTCGCCCAAAAGTTAAATTATTAATGCATAGAAGTTACAAAGTGTACGTTATATTCCAGTAAACCTGAATTTAAAGTTATTGATATATACAACCTTATATAGTGTTCTTATGTTAAAAAATAAACCCCAAAAGTTACTTTTAATAAGCATAAAAATAGTGCGGGGGTCCGTTTATTTTGACAAGCGAAATCACTTCGGTCATTATATTTTTTTATAATTTAAGTTAAATTCTTGCTTAAGTTTAGTTAGGGCTAAGAAATAAACTCAATACACTTTATTATTGTAATGGTTTAAGTTGGATTAATTTTAAGTAGGCGTTAAATAAAGGGGTGAAGTGAAATATTTTAGTTTGCATATATTTAATGTTTAGTTATTTACAATTATAGCTTTTCAGTTAGTCGGCCTTCATTGGTTAAGAACTTATCAAGTGATCTTTTTGGTGACCAATTAGATTTACTGTTAGCGATTGTTTTAAACAAGATATAGTTTCCTGTATATAAATTTTGGAAAAGTTTTCTCGTGTTTAGATGAGCTGCACATCCTTGTGCTATCAAAAACAAATAATTGCAAAACAATTTCCAGATAGAAAACGGGTTATATGGTGTTTATACTAGAAAGTGACAGTTCCTGGTTTCTGATAAATAAAAAGGATTCTAACATGTCTTATCGTGCTATTGATTTCTGTGACTGTACGATTACGTAGCTGCTTATCAGCCGATTATAGCTTTACGACCACGCAGTTTACGTTACTGACCGAATTTCAAGTAAGTGGGTACTTGCAAGTGGTACTTCGTAAGCATCGATTAGCAAAGTCCTATGCTGAATGAAGTGAGAGTATTCAGGTACTAACCTGTTAATAATACGGCAATAATAAGCACATATTCCTAAGCTGAAATTTTAGATATTACCTCAAGATGAGCATGAGCTTGACAGGCTTTCCTAGAGACAACAGTGCAGTCTTAGCCTGAATGCAACTTTTTTTGCAATCCTTAGCTGTTGGAAGAGGTCCTGCAGCAAACCGTTTTTTCCTAGGTTTCGACAAGTTAACATAAATACTGACCATTAGCTTTTATATCTGTGGTTCAGTTAACGAAAAAAGTTTACTGATAAGTAAATAATTACATATGGGTTTTGTTGACAACCCCATTGTGGAAACTTCTGAAATGTATACTAGTTTTTTTAAGGTCATCTAGTTCAACATAAAACATTGCATATAAGTATATGGTAAATTTACTTCCTCTAGATAATTAGCTTAAATATTGTAGTAGCTTATACGTTGAGACGCCTATTTAATTACGTAATACCAGCTCTACTATTTTCTTTCAAATTGATTTATCTTGTTTGAATTTTTAAATTCTATTCTTTTTAATAAATGTATTGCATTGAGACTCTTCAAGGGTGGTTCGTTAATCTAGTTGTCTGTTATTTGAAATTTTTAATTTTTATAATGACTTGATTATGGACTGACACTAACTGTCACATTGACTTCAAACAATAATCCAACAATAACAAAACCAAAAATGACAAATATTCTTGCTACTCACATATAATTGACTCAATTCACTAAAGTATGTACTTTATTATACTTATTTCACTCTTTTTATTGTCTTTTATTCAATATCCTTCTATAGGACTAATTAAGACCAACCTGAACTCCTCGTACTTTCACTGCTAGTCACATCAAGACACCACTGTTCCTGACGTTCACAGCTCAGATCCTTGACAGACCAGCCACGATGCTCTGCCAACCGTCAAACAAACTCCAAACTGTCAAAACCCTGGCAGCTTGCAGAAATGGTCATGTTCCTTGCAGCTACGCTACTGTCAACTCAACAACTTCCTGGCAAGTTCAATCTTACTGATGGTCCCAAGCTAATCTTCTCTTTTCCCCAGCTCCTACTCTGTAGTCATCAACCAAATAGAACCGTCCAAAACAAGCAGTTCCACCGGCAACTTCCGTCAAAATGATCAACACGTCCTCCGGGCAATCACCAAATCCAGTAATTAATGTAACTTATTATTCCTTGTAGTACTTAAATAATCCAGTTCCATTTAAATATTATTATTTTCTTCTTACTCGTATCCAGCCAAACCATATTCCATACTCTCTTCGATAACTGTATACTTGCACTGATTCATATTTATATTTCAACCTTTTTTCACCTCGCAGATTTTTTATAGCCTTATCTATTATATTATACAAAACCATAATACAAATTAGGGAAAAATTTCTATGTTTTTATTGACTCCGAAAAAATATATCCAAAATACATCTACATTTTTCAAGTTGATATTTTACAATAATCCTAAACAAAATCCCCCTTTATGCTAGTTACAATTATTCATACACAAGTTGATTGTATTAATCTCCCAAATTAATATGTTCTTTCATTTGTATTCAAAAACTGATATTTACGTATCATAATAATATATACAACGGGCGTCTTTCTATTACCCTGCTTAATTGTGTAGGTTCCTGAAGGTTCAATTTTGAATTAATGTCTACACCAACTTTTTTGATTATTTTGTTAAGTACTATTATACCTAGAAGTTTGCAACACTATTTATTTACACCCTGTGTAGTGTGGTAGGCTCTAGGCTTGTATTAAGCAAGTCCTCGGTTCGAATCCCGCGGGGGGTGGAATTTTTCCGCAGCCTTTGTTATTCACAGTTGGGCACCAAATTAATTGTGCTCTACTCAGAACCACAGACCTAAGAGATAGAGTAACAAGGTCAACACATCATCATGACACACACGTTACACAATGGTTGCTGCGCAAGCACAAAAGGCGCGCTCTAACTTTGTATCCCGAATCCGGGGCAATTTGAGCATTGTACCACCAGACGCAAGCGCATAAAGCACCAGCCTCTACACCGCAAAGTAAAATGAGGTTATCGATACAAACAAAATAGCTTCGCGGTTAAAGATTGAGTTTTTGTTCTATGTGTGGATGGTAACTAGTTAATTAACTTTTAGTTTGCCTATTTAAACTTATAATAATAATAATATTTATTCCTGAACTTAAACAATTTGTATAGTTTTAATGTAGAGAGAATCCAAATTTAATTGAGAATAATGCTACTGCACACTTCGTGGATTTACCGCAATTACTTTTGACACAACAGAAAAGTAAATAGCTGTACAGAAATGCTTTGTCCCAAGATTAGCGAGCTGATCTATTGTTTCTGCAAATCGTTAGGTGCGTGTTGAGTAAGAGAGTTGCATAATTTGAAATGCTAATCCTTTGTAAATGTGATATGCCACGCTAATACCATAATGCAACCATAGTTTGAGAATTTGAGGGTGGAGCGCAAATATAGCTGCTGCTTTATCATCAGCCCTACACGTTTAGCGATTATAGTCAACAACGGCAGCCCACGCATGTGTTAAATTTGGGGGTGATTACCGATTAGATAGATTCGTCGGTCCGGGGGCACGTATGGGCTTCAGAGATTATGTTTTCAAGTTGTTGTTTTGAAAACCGTTGCAAAAGTTGGATGCTGCCTGTACGTATTTATCTGCATTTTATTTTTTCAAAATAATGCTTTAATAGGTTTTAAATGTTTTTGTTTATGATAGAAATATAGAAGTCCAAATACTATTACCCCTATATCGACGTTGAAAATTGCATCTTAAAGATATAGTTACTACCGTAGCCGAATCGTGATGTTTTGAATTTAATTAAATCTCTATTTTTTTGGCAAGAACACTAGAGTGAAGTTATACAAAATTTTTAACTGAAAGCTAATGTTTCTTTGATTTTATAGACCTTAGGTAATTCAGTAATTATTTTTCAGATCTATGAATTTACTTCTGTAATCCTACTTACAATACAGCTTTTAATATACAGGTTGTTTCTAAAAGGTCTGTATAAAACTTAGCACATATTCCTGGGTTTAAAACAAATTGCTATCGAGCTTTAAAGTTCTTCAAAAAATATCTTGCTTAATCATAACGAAACGCTTTGAGTGATTTGTTTCATATTTGGTACATGACTTACTATGATAAAAGCCGGGTAGCGCAATTGGGAAAGTGCTAGGCTTGTATTAAGCAAGTCTTCGGTTCGAATCCTGCGGGATCCAAATTTTTCCGCAGCATTGGCGATTGGAATTGGGCTCGGTGAGACTATTCACAGTTGGGGACCAAATTAAGTGTGCTCTACTCAGAACCGTAGACCTAACAAATAGATTAATAAGGTCAACACAACTCTAAGACACCTCACATAATGGTTGCTGAGCAAGCACAAAAGGAGCGCTCCAACTTTGTAATCCGAATCCGGACAAGTTAAGCATTTATTAAATTGTAGATATCTAATTTTATTCTAAGACAACATTTTGACATTAATGGTATATTTGATTACCGATACTAAAAATGTTTATTAAGAGAACATCAATCGTCAATAGGCGTCATTAATAAACGATTTTCTAAAATCGATAATTAACAAAAAAACGTTTATTAATAATGGTATTTTATAGAGTAGTAAAATTCATACATAAAAAATGAAAGGGAAAAATTAAACGATTCAGAATTTAACTAAATTTCAGAAATCATCATGTGGGCTATCTAAATAATTTGCATTAAACGTAACTTAAAACTGCATCAAAGGAACTAATAACATTAATCAAAATTTAAGGTTAATTTACCTTTACGTCATATAATCTAAGACATAATGAACAACTGACCTTTCCTGAAATCATCAAGAAAGCGGGCTATGTCAAGACTCAGTTTGATCTTGAAAATGTCACTTTGTAAGACTAGTCATTTTACTTTTCTTTAACTAGGTGACCGGTCACCTTCACCATGGGCCTTGATGCGATGCAATTTTATTTGAAAATTTTTAAAGAGCGATTTCAGAAACAATGTTACATTACACAGCATGAAAGTGTGGATGCTTAACTCGGAGGCTTTGTCGAAGTACTCGGATGATTCGCGTCCTCGTATTTTTCAACAAGCTTTCTCATCTGCAAAGTATCACTTTCAGGCCTTGTAATGTAATATACTATTCTCCTACAAGATATTCTTAAAAACGAAACTCAATTTTATGACAATTGATAAGCGGAGTAATCATTCTTTTGAGAAATTTGTATACATCTGGAAACATTTAATTTACGGATTTGATTTTATAATTTAGTTATTTATTACACAAGTTGAAAATCGCGGAAACACTATTTTAATGCGAACGACCATTTCGTTATTAAGTTATTAATGCCAATGTGCCACATATATACTCAGTATAATTTAAATTTAAAGGGATTAGACACTGTACATCCGTTCAGTAATTCTGTAAGAACTTCAGCCCAGGTAATGGCCAGTGAGATTTGACGCAAACTTAATGTAAATGAGTTATTTTGAATGAAAATAGACATAGAAATACTTTTGCTAAATATATTTCATATTTAAATTAAAAATGGACCACCTGTGGTGCAATAACTATTTAAGATTTGGATAAGGTAAGGTAATTGGTGATTGTAAGATATATAGATATATGAATGTGAAATAGTTACCAATCAAGAACTTCTAAATTGCCACATTGACTAAGTAGCTCGGTGCCCTTTGATTTTAATAAAGACGGGCAGAACTAAAAATAGAAATAACATGTTTCGTTATCAAAGCTAGTTTAATATTTAATACTTTTTAAATATCTGGCTACAAAAATTATTCTCCGCATGAATAAATACAACTTTGTTATATTCTTTTACAACCTCATTTAGAAATATGCATACAGAATTTGCTTTGAGTATATTCAACAGATAATGCGACTAAACGCCACAGGCCAACTGGAACTTTTACATAAATGTCGACCATTTATTTTGTTATGTTACAACATATTTTTCACGTTTTAGTATACTTTTGGCTAACAGAAAATAAAGCAGATGTACCTATTAATAAATTTAGATATCTATACTCAAGATAATCTCTAAAACTTTTTTGTGGCGTGATATAATTCATGTTCTTTTTTGGGTATTTCGCCACACTGAAAAATTGAAAATATTAAATATCCAACGGGACAATCTCTCTCGTTATCAATGATTAACAATTAAAACTAAAAGTGAACAAAGAAACGTAGAATTTTACTGGGACTGAGAAATGACCAACCTCCAATGTATTGATTGACACTGACATTTGATTATCTATACCTACTTGATCTGATCTTTAAGAATCGACAGTCACCTCTTCTCTAAAAATATTGTGAAATATGAAACGCATTTTTCTTTGTTATTTTACGTTTAGTGGACATCGATTCTTTAGACAAAATATTTGTGTTGTGCTATTGTATTTTGTAGTTTATATCTCAAGCATATTCTGTCGGCTTAGGCTTATTGAATTGCTATGTTTTATCATAATTTTATGTTCTTTAACTAACTTCTAAAGGTCTGGATGTTTCACCGATATAATATTTCCCTCATTCACAGGGAATACTATCTATACAATTTTTTGAATGTTGTTCTTCCTCGAACGGTGTAGTTTTTATAAGAACTGATCGCATGGTATTCATCGTTTTAGATACCGTCCTAACATTGAATCTATTTCCAATTCATCTAATTTTGTCGGATATGCCTTGAATGTAAGGTATAGTTAAGAGTATTATATTTTTGAGTGTAATTTCTTTGCATGTGTGTTGCATTGTGTCGTGTATTGAAAATATTCTGAACTAGAGTCTCTGGATAGTCAATTTCATTATTAGAGCAAACAACTCTGGCTCTGTGGTAGAGACTTTTTACAACCCCTGTCTTTATGTTTTTGTGATGGTTGGAGTGAAAATGTAAGTACCTATTAGTGTTGGTTTTCTTACGCTATACTGATGTTTCAAAAGTATTTCTTGTGATTATGATGAGTATATCAAGAAAAGGTAACTGATTTTTTCGCTCTGTTTCTAATGTAAATATAATGGAGGTTTCTTTACTCTTAATATGTTCAAGGACTTTGTCTACCTTATCCATACCATAAGGCCAAATTGTAAAAACGTTATCGACATAGCTCCACCAAACTATTAGTTTATTGGTCTATGTTTAGGAATATTGTTGTTCAAAGTGTTCCATAAAAATGTTACTAACAATGGGAGATAGAGGAGACCGCATTGCCATCTCGAAATAATGTTGGTAAAGTTAATTATGTTGTTTTAATGCATAGTGTTAAATGTTCCATAATAGTGTCAATGTTTAATGTAATGTGTTACCTTTTTGTAGCCTATGTTTTATGATGTTAAGTGTGTTGTCTACTTCCGTATTAGTGTTGTGTGTTTATGTTTGCCTCTTTAAGTTTTTCAGGGAGATGTGGCGTGTTCTTTATGTATGAGTCTGTGTTTCCTGATATAAGTTTAAGTATTTTAAGTAATTATGTAACCAAACTGTGACACGGTGAACATATAGAACTAACTATTGGCCTTTGGTAATCTATCAAAATGTGGAGGTAGAATTTTAATTGTGTTATCGGATTTTATTGTGTAGTGATTGTTTTTCTTGTTTGAATGTATTTTGTCTAATTGTGTCAAGTCGTTCTAGTATGATTTTGTTTCTAATCCTCCTAATGTCTTGTGGAAATTTTTCGAAAGTCTTTTCTATACCCGTAACTAAATCAAGTTCATTAATGCGTTTTGGCGCCACTGCGTAGTTTAGTCTTTTGCCGAGAAAAACGATGGAAACTAGCAACGTGGAATATAAGAAGCATAAACGGAAAAGAGAATGAACTACTGCAAGAAATTCAGGGAACTGATATAGAATTACTAGCAATAACTGAGACCAAAAAGAAGGGAAAAGGGAGTATTATAATAGGGGAAGGAAATATACTAATTTATTCAGGAGTGGAAGAAACAGAAAGAGCGAGAGCCGGAGTTGCATGTATGATAAGGAAAGAATACGCTAAAACAATAAGGAACCGGAACTATATTTCTGAACGAATATGAAAAGTCACCATCGAAAGACAACCTAACGATTGGATCACTACGGTAATTTGCTACGCACCAAATGAAGATGAAACAGCAGCAGTGAAGGATAATTTCTGGGACAGCCTAGAAGAAACAATTGAAGAACATAAAGGAAAACTAATAAACATGGGAGACATGAATGCTCGAGTAGGGAAGGAACAAGAGAAGTGGGAGGAAGTAATTGGCCCATATGGGGAGGTAACATGCAACACAAATGGAATACGACTTCTCCAATTCTGCCTAGACAATGGACTAATAATAGCAAATACTCTCAGCACAAGGAGATACATAAAATTACGAGGGAAGTAATAAGCCGTAACGAAAAATCAATAATAGACTATTTTATACTGCCTAAGGAGGTGAAAACAGAAGTAAAAGATGTGAGGGTAAAGCGGGGATATGAGTTAGGGAGCGACCACTATCTAGTGGAAGCCACGTTTATAAAGAATCTACCAAAAACAGAAATGCAGCAGAAGAAAACCAGGTGCAAAGAAACAATTAGAGTGCATAGACTACGGACGGATAATGTGAGAGAACAGTATGCTAGGATGATAACAGAGCAAGTAAACATAATCAGCAATGAAAGAATTAATAACATTGAAAAGATATGGACAAAATTCAAAGATATGGTGGTAAATACGGCTAAGATAATATGTGGTACTAATAAAACAAGACACAACAGGAGGAGTACGGCATGGTGGAATGACGAGGTTAAGAATGAGGTCAAATTAAAGAAAAAGCTATGGAGAGTACACATACAGAAAAAGAATGCAGAATCGTTAGAAGCTTACAAATTACAAAGAGATAACGCAAAGCATGTGGTAATTGAAGCGAAAATAAGATCCTGGGAAGATTTTGGAAAGGTAATGGAACAAAACAGCAAAGTTAATCAGAAGCTGTATTATAAAATATTAAAAAGTTTCAAGAAAGAGAAAGAAGTTAGACTAAATCAAATTAAAGATAAAAAAGGAGAAACACTTACCGATGAAGACAAAATAATAGTAAGATGGGGGGAATACTTCCAAGAACTATTAAACAGCGAACAGAACCAGCTCTTCAATGAACCAAATGAAGAAGACGATGAACATAGCATGCAACTAAACAGCAGAGACGAGAGCAGGATGGTGGAAATCTCAATCGAAGAAACCATTGAAGCTATCCAGAAATTTAAACCTGGGAAAGCCGCTGGATGTGATGATATTGCCCCAGAAATGTTAAAATATCTAGGGAAAGAAGGGGTTCAGCTAATACACCAAATATTTAACATGGCATGGAAAACTAAGAAAATACCTAATGATTGGAATACAGCAATCATTTTACCAATCCATAAAAAAGGAGATAGGAAAGTATGTTCCAACTATCGGGGAATATCGCTGTTGTGCATAGCAGCTAAAGCGTACGAAAGCATACTAGAGAAAAAGCTGCGAAAAATTGTGGAGCCGAAACT
Source organism: Agriotes lineatus (assembly GCA_940337035.1). Classification (NCBI taxonomy): domain Eukaryota; kingdom Metazoa; phylum Arthropoda; class Insecta; order Coleoptera; family Elateridae; genus Agriotes; species Agriotes lineatus. The sequence goes on from OW679195.1 coordinate 123,627,514, forward strand.
GAAGGATGTCCAGAGCGGATTTCGATCAGGACATAGTGTGCAAGACCACTTATTCACATTGCAACAGCTTACTGAAAAGACATTAGTAAAGAACAAAAAACTGTACATGTGCTTTATAGACTTGAAGAAAGCCTTTGATACAGTAAAAAGGAAACGAATCTGGAACAGCCTAAGGAACAAAGGAGTCAATAGAGAACTAATTGAAAGCATACAGAGCCTATATAAGAATACAATGAATCAAGTGAGAACCCAAAACATGGAATCTGGAAGGTTTGCCACCACAGAAGGTGTTAGACAAGGGGGCGTCCTAAGCCCTCTACTATTCATATGCGTGATGGACGATATAATTAGTGAGTGCAATAAAGATATGAAAAAATACTACGTGGGATATAGAAACCTACAAGCCATAAATATAGAAACTTGTGCATTTGCGGACGATGTAGTGCTTTGTGCGGACTCAAAAACCAAACTGTGCCGTAACATAACTGTGTGCAATCGAGTGCTGCAAGAGTTCAACCTTGAAATAAATTGGGACAAAACAAAGGTTATGGTAGTGACCAACAGTGAGGAAAAACTAGTCATTGTGATTGACGGTAACCAAATTGAACAAGTGCGCGACTTTAAATACTTAGGAAGCACGATTAGTGAAAACGGAACCGGAGAAGAAGAGCTAAACAAGAGGATTGCATCAGCAAATAAGGTATTCAGAGCACTAAACAAGAAGCTACTAAGTATAAAAAAAGTTTCCGACAAAACTAAAGTTACGGTGTATAAAACTATATACCTACCCACACTGCTATATGGAGGGGAAAACTGGGTACTAAACAAGAGACAAACCTCAAGAGTCCAAGCAGCAGAAATGAGATTCCTAAGGAAAATACTAAATGTAAAACTAAGAGATAAAATACGAAATGAAGTTATAAGGGAACAGCTAGGAGTGGTATCTGCCAAACGAATAATAGTACGAATGGACGGGGACAAACAAGTGAAGAAAATCTGGGAATGCAAAGGAGAAGGAAAAAATAGACGAGGAAGACCAACAACCACGTGGAAGAGGAATGTTCACAAAACTCTAGAGGAATGGGGAACAACATGGAATGAAGCAAAAAATACAGCAATGGACAGGAAGAAGTGGCGGGACTTAGTGAGAAACCCTAACTAAAAAACTGACATAAACCTCGACACCTTCGGGTAAAAGAGGTCTTTTCTATACCTGTAACTAAATCAAGTTCATTAATGCGTTTTGGCGCCACTGCGTAGTTTAGTCTTTTGCCGAGAACTAATTTGTCAGCGGCGTTTAGTCCTTTCTTCTTCTTTAGGTGCTATATCCTCAGTGGATGTTAGCGACCATCGTGGCCCATATTACTTTGTTGAGTGCTGATCTAAATAAGTCGGTTGAAAACAGTTCGGTCGATAGGCGCAAGTTTTTCAGCCATGAAGTTCTTCGTCCAGGTCATCTTTTTCCCTTAATTTTTTCTTGCATTATGAACTGCAGAAGATCATATTTGCCGTTTCTCATTGTGTGTCCAAAACAAGGGTTTTTTCTTGTCTTTACGTTTCTTAGGACTTCTTTTTTTTTTTATTCAGGCGTTATAGTACTCTCCCATTTGTCAGATGGTGTATCTATGGAATTCTTAACATGCGCCTGTAGCACCAGTATTCAAATGTTTCTAGTCGTTTTGTGGTGTCTTCTGTGAGACTCCAGGCCTCCACTTCATAATAAAGTATTGAGAACACATAGCAGCGTAGAAACCGTATTCTGGTGTTGATGTTCAGTGAGAGGCTACATAAGACTTTTTTCTTGCGTAAGAATGCACTCCTTGTCTTCTCGATTCTGATTTTTATTTCTTTTGAGCGATCCCAGTTTTCATTTAGGTGGCATCCGTGGTATTTGATATTTTCTACTCTTTCTAGTAGTTTATTTTCTATATAGAAGTCGGCACTAATGTTCTGTTTACTAATGATCATAATTTTGGTTTTCTTGATGTTCAATTCTAGGCCGTATTTTTTGCTGACTATTGTTATACGGTCTATCAGCGTCTGCAGATCTGCAGGGCTTGTCGCTAGTATAGTGGAGTCGTCGACATATCTGATGTGAGTAATGATCACCCCGTTTATATTCAGGCCTACGTCAAGTTCGTCTAAGGCTTCTCTAAAGAGTTCTTCTGAGTAGATAGTGAATAGCAGGGGTGATAAGATGCATCCCTGTCTTACGCCTTTTTGTATGTCTATCGGCGTCGACGTCTCCGTTCTAATTGATGCATTTTGGTTTCAGTATAGGTTTGCTATGATTGGTCGTTCTTTTATGCCGATACCAATTTTCTGTAGTATTGTTATATGTTTTTGATGTCTAACTGTATCGAATGCCCTAGCAAAGTATATAAAACAAGCATACATGTCCGTGTTCACGTCTCTGGCCCTTTCTATTAATACCTGTTTACTGAATAGTGCGTCTCTGGTGCCCAATCCGCCTCTAAATCCGAATTGTGTGTTGCTGATATGTTCTTCTATTTTCCTGTATTTATTCTCTCATGTATGACTTTCAAAAAATTTTAAGCATATTGCTCATCAGGGTGATCAGTCCATGTTCTTTGCATGATTTTGCCCTAATACTTTTGGGGATAGGTATAAAAGTGGAGGTCAACCAATCTTGTGGTATCTCCCTTGTCATATATATTTGATTAAGTAATTCAGTTATGGGATCTAGCTGTTCTTCGTTGATTAGCTTTATTATTTCCGTATATATCTCGTCTGGGTCTGGAGATTTCCCACTCTCCATGCGTCGTATAGCTGTTTTCAGTTCAGTTTTGGTAATGTATGGTCCATCGGCTGAGTCGATGTTTGCCATTTCTGCTCTTTGTTCATCTATGAAGACATCTTTAATATAGTCTTCCCAGGTCGTCAATCTCGATTCGGGTTCCTAGATTGTCTTTTTGTTTTCATCAGTTAGGAGTATTTTGTTGGTTTTATTTCTCATTCCTATGGTTTGTTTTAGTTTCTTGTGTATATTTGCGGAGTCATGTTTCTGCTCTAATTCTTCTATCTCCGAACATTGTTCATTTAACCAGATCGTTTTTGCTTCTTTAATCTTATTTTAATTAATTTATTTAGCTTCTTGTATTTATTTCCGTCACGATTTTTTGTGTTTCTTCTGGCTGTCATTAGATCCAATATGTCTTCATTCATTCATTCTTTTTTCTTTACTCTGGTCCTAGATGTTAAATTGTCGGTGGTTGTTGATGTCACAGCCTCCTCCCATTTTTTTTCTACCGGTATATCTGTACTTTTTTCTATGTCTGCCAACTTAGTATTGATTTCCGACTTGACTCTGTCTCTAATGGCTTCATCTTTCAGTTTGTTCATGTTTGGCTTGTTGTATTTTCTTCTTTCTTTCTGTATTCTCTTTAGTCTTACTTTTATTTTTGATAGTAGCAAGGTATGATCCGATAAGATATCGGCTCCAGGATATGTTTTGGTTGATATTACAGAGTTTCGGTATCTTACGTTGATCAATGTGAAATCTATATGGTTTCTTTGTCTTTTGGGGCTCGGCATGTATATAGGCGCCTAGCTGGCAGGTTAAAGAAGGTGCTCATGATACTAAAGTGTTTTTTTGCAGAATTGCACTAATCTGGATCCTCTCTCGTTACGGGTACCCAGCCCATATTTACCCACTATATTTTTATCTGCGCCTCGGCCCACTTTCGCATTGAAGTCTCCTAAGATTAATGTCATTTCTTGTGTTTTAGTATGTCTTAGTGCGATGTTGATATCCTCATAGAATATCTCAACTTTGTTCTCAGGTTTTTCCGCTGTTGGTGCATAGGCGGCTATTATGTTTAAATTGAATGGTTTTCCGTTTGTTTTCATTGTCGCAATCCTGTCTGATATGGGAAGAAATCTTAATACATTGTTTGCTAGCCTTTTCCGAATTATTATTGCTGCACCATTTCGGTAATGCGTGCCGTCCTCGCCGGTGTTAGTTCTTTAGAAGACACATTAACTACAGTTTTACTTAAAAAACTGTCACTGTTCTTTAGTGTATTTAGTTCAATTGTGTGTTTTTCTTGTATGAGGTGTTGGATTTTTCTTTAAATGTGAACGTTTTTGCTATGTGCGTGATATTAATATGGTTGTACATACGATTGAAATCGTCTTCCCGTACATCACTTTACATCACCTGTTCCAGCTTGTTTATGCCAGAAAATAATGTCTGTGAAACTGTATTCTATCTCTGACTAAAGCTTCACTCGCTCTTATCATGATATTGTTGGAACGAGCACTTACATATGGTACCTTGAGTCTAAACGTTTTGGCAATAATACAGTTATTTCGACAACGGTATAGGAAAGTTATGCTATTTTCAGATTGTGCCAGTTTCTTGTAGAGGTTTTCCCAACTTCGTAAGTTACTAGTTATGTTAGGCCCATACCTTTCATTAAGATAATCTCAAAAACCTTTTTGTGGAGTGATATAATTCAAGTTATTTTTGGGTGTTTCGCTAATCCGAAAATTTAAAAATATTAAATATCGTTTCGAGGACAATCTGCCCTCGTAATCAAAGATTAACGAAACTAAAAATAAACAAGGTAACCTAGCTTTTCACTGGGACTGAAAAACGATCAACCTCCAATGAACTGCTTGATACTGACATTTGATTAACTATACTTCCTTGATGATATTTAAGAATCGACAGCCAACTCTTATCTAAAAATATTGAGAAAAACGAAACGCATTTGGTTAAGTAAAATATACGCCGTTTCTTTAATTTTAAGTTTTATTGACGTCGATTCTTTAGACAAGTCTGAGTGGAAAGCTAAGATTGCTTGTTCATTTTTAGTTTTAGTTATTAATTGTTGATAACAAGGGCAATACCCAAAAAATGAACATGGCATACTCAAAGAAGGCAATACAAAAAAATGTAGTACACATTCATGGTGGTATATCTAAAATTGTACAATTAAGAAATTAGTTCGCAGAGTAAAATGTCACCATGTAGTAATCGTTTTATTTAGGATTTAAAGTTACATACACTAAGATTTGTAAGTGAAAACGTTAATTTATTCAAAAGTTTAACGTCTAACAAGTTATGAAAGGATTTCCCACTTATAGGAATAATAAGGTTTCCAGATTTGGCCTTGTAGTTGTGACTCTCAGAATGAGTCCGAAAGGAGTTAACATTTTTGCAAATGGTTATTTTGAGAGTAATAAACGTAGAGATGATGAAGCGACATATTCTGTATTTCTAATTTATATAAAAATTTATAAAAACTCTAAATTTCTGCAGATTAAAGCCAATCCTATTTTATACTTGTAATTGCACATTAGCTATCAATTTATACTAAGAGGATATTGTAAGATATTCCAGAGAATAAAATTCCTTTCTGTTTTACAGAAGAGTATGATTATGATATGGAAATAGTTCTCAAATAACCTATTAGTTTGTAAGTAGTTTGCTTAATTTTCTGTATCTACAATAACCGTCGCAAATTTGCTGATGATAAGATGATAAGATGATAAAAATGAGACACTTTCAACTGGCAGTATATACCTAAAGGCAGTTACAAAATGTTGAGTGATTAAAGCGGTGTAAAGATTTTATAAATAAATATTAATAAAAATGTTTTAAACAACAATCTGAGAGTTTCAAGATAATTATAAAGCGCCGCTAATTCTATATTAATATCAAAGAATTATAGAAAATTATTCAATAATGGGAAGTCGCTACCGGATAATAATGATATCGAAAAGGTATTGTTGAATTAAGGTAATAGAATAAGACAAACTATAAGACACTACAGCGATATTAAAAATTACAAAAGTATAAATGGTTTGATGCGGAATACGAACTAGAACTAGAAAAAAAAACAACAAAACTCGCACTGACATACTAAGCGAAATGAATAAATAATTTCTTTTTAATAATATTAACCCCTACAAGGGATTACTGACTACCATTTTGTGCTACCGTTCTTGTTAATTGAATTAATTTTTTAAAATGTAATATGTGTTTTCGTATACAAAGTTTTAAAACCATGTTTTTAAGTTTTAAAGTGGTATTGTTTTTTACAATAATTTTACAACATATAATAATACCTTCAACAAATTCAACAACTCGTACTACCCAACAATTTTAATTTATAAATGTAATCTACAATGCTCAAGATATTTTAATTATCCATAACTGAAGAAGCAAACTAAATTTGCGAAACGTTTTGTGATTTATTTGTAATTTGAAACCTTCAATAAACATGTTACGACTTTTGATTTTACTTATTCTTAAAAAAATAATTAAAATCATGCATTTTGTTTGAAATTTCAGATAATTTCAAATTTTCTAATTGACATTAATTTTTTCTCCATACGAATGTTTTAACAAAACTAAAAGCTTTAAAAAGAGAAACGGAGCAAACAAAAGCCACATACAAGATACAAAAGAGGAAATGTAAAAATTAGTTCAACGAGGGACTCACCTTTGAAGTAGAAAAAACCTAATAATTAAAAGATTTTTTTTGTCAATGACTATAGGGAGAAACTAAAAGGACGCCCAACTTTTTACAACAACAATAATCAAACCGAAGGGTATGCAAAGAGGAATGGTAACCTAAGGCAGAACAGGAACTCTATACCTCAGAGGAGAGCAGAGTTTAACCTTCCCTCACGGTATAGCAATTCTAACGCGAAGCAAGAGGGAATCCAAGAAATCATGGTGAAATTAGAAGCGAGGACCTGTAAATGAACCAAAATAAAATAATATGTCCTTTTACCTTACTTAGATATTTGTTGTATTAAATTGCATAACATGGAGAGCCAGAACAAATTTATTATCAATTAGGTATTAGGTAGGGAAACACAGCTTCTAGTATTTTCTACATAACAAAAGACATTTGAAATTATTTTTCATGTAAACTTTTGCAGTTACATTTTAGAAATTTGTTTTGTGGACTTATTTTTCGGCTACCTAAAAGTCATCCTATATTGAGAAAATGTATACAAATTTATATTTAGATCGAAATATGCCATTGCTGGCGATTGTTTTGAGGTGTGTGTAGGTACATAGCCGGAAAGTAATTTCTTACTTTTCCAAAGTTCTACGAATTTTGTGACAATCAATGTATTTTAGTTAATATATTCGATAGAAAATATGCTCAATTAATTAACTATAAATATTTACCCTTTATTAACCATCTATAGTGTGTTTTATAATTATGATATTCCAAAGCAGGGTTTTCTAGGTACTGTTTCAACAATGTTTACAGAAACTCAAATTAAATACAACCTTTCAATGATTAATTAGACAATGAGTATTCAATTAAATGAGATTTAAAATTTCTAATGCCATTCTTATGCGTAAAAGGTGGTTAACTCATCTCATCCTTGAAGGAGGATTAACTATGGGTATCATAATTTCGGCAACTTGGCCTCAAAATCTTATAGTGCTAACAGTTCCCAACGGCACAGTAACCATCGTAAAGTAACTGCCGACAGAGCAATTCATACGCCAGCGATAATTTAGCACATGAATACATAATTTAATTGAGATTTGCGGGCTTAATTTAATTAGGCGAACGTTTAGCAGCCAGGCCAACTGCTATAAAAATTGAATTACTTGGACACTTTACGTGCAATTCAGAAAGGAATATAAAAGTGGGCACTTTTATGGGCGCGTTGTTGAGAAGACGTGATTGTGGTTAAAGTGTAAATTCTAATAATTCCCAAAAATGAAGACAAAATGGTGTTTGGTATGTTGATTTAGAATTGTGCTTAAATAATGCGTTAAAGACGATTATGTGTCATAAATTTAAGCAATTTCAAACACTTCAAAATATTCTATAAGCTAAACGAAGGCATCTTACGGCTTTTTAAATAATTGCTGTTCTACTGCTGCTACTAAATTTAAAAAGTTATTTAGTGTTAGTAGCACCTAGATTAAAACTGTTTGCCATATGACCCCTAAAAGTTAGAATTTAGATATGTGTATTTTCTATAGTTGCTGTTTATTGGACGAGCAAGTTAATTTGAAAATCAATAATTTCTACAAAATATTTGGAATTCGTGTTGCTCTTAGAGAATGTATTAAAATAGGTTCTTTATGTAGCCCGTAACCGAAATTTGTTTCTTGTTCGTTAGTAATTTTCGGGACGAAATAATCAGCTCGTGTGATTAGGATCACGGTGTGATTAGAAATGCTCTGCTAGATGCAACCAGTTTGCTAGTTTGTATCAGTATTGGTTTTAAATGGATATATCTAAGCTTTTATTATTCGCAAATAACAAAAACGAACTGCAACAACGAATTCATAGATGGAAGGAAGTTTTAGAGAAATACAACTTACAGATAAACTTAACAAAGACAGAAATAATAACGGTCGCAGCAGTATTAGAACATCCTGAAATCGAAAAGCATGACAGGAAAATCGAAGAACAACAACAGCTGAAATAACTAGGGGCGATCATGGACCAATCCGGAAGCACAGATAGAAAAATAGCACACAGGATCAATAAGTTAGCAATTTTATACGACCCGTTTTTTAGCAAGAAAGAAGTAACCAAGAAGACGAAGTCGAGAATATACGAATCTGTAGTAGTGCCAATGCTCGTATACCGGTGTGAATAGTGGGTATTAACGGACAATTTGAAGAAAAAAATAGAAGCATGCGCGATGAGCTTGTTGAGAAAGATTGAGGTCGTGACACGAATGGACAAAACCAGGAGCGAAATAATCGGAAACAGACTAAACGTGGAAAGTGTACTAGACAAAATCGAGATGCAACAACTGAGATGGTTTGGACATGTAGTGAGAATGAGTGGTGAAAGAGCGGTGAAAGTGGTCTGGGAAATGGGAACAGGAAAAAATAGAAAACAAAAACGACCGAGAAAAACTTGGAATCTCGGATGCACTAAGAAAAAGGGACTCGACTATAACCAAGCTAGGATAGACGCAAAAGACAGAAAAAGATGAAGAAAACCATCGCCTCGACACCACAGGTAGAAGAGGCTCGGGATAAGTAAGTAAGTATTTAAGCCTATAAGTACACTTATGGGTGCTGGAATAGTCACGAGAAAATTTCATAAAGAACAGAATGCCCTTTGTAATCGATTTAAAATAATCCATGAGCCATGATACCTAACACCCATCGAATAGAGTCCTGTATTACATGAAAGTTCATCATTTCCCTTTAAAGACAATCGATTACGTATTTATTTTTTTAAATCTTACGTATGGGATAATAATAATAATAACAAACAGATGCGATACTATTCTTTTGGATTAATAAACGAGACTCTGAGGATGTATGTACGTTCTATAGATTCGGTGATGTTCAAGTTACAGCGAAATATTTTTAACATTGAAAATGTTTAACGAATTGGTAGTGTGGCGGTAATACGGGGCTCCAGTACCAATTTGTGCGACACTTGCAAGATGCGTTGTTTCGCGTATACGTTGTACGTATTTCAGGTGAATGTTGTTGGTGTAATTTTGAAGATTTCGTCAAGGGCGAACTTTCTGGAGAGGTTGTGAAAATGTAAGATGCGAGGTGGCGAGGAGATTTTTTGGACACGAAAGCGTTGGGTGCCGTTATACGAATTCTTTTCAAAAGATTCAAATGTGATTTGGGGCTAGTTGGAAAGAGAATGAACCAACTCTCATCGTACTAGCTGCTTTTAGGGTCTGCGATGTACGGGGGCGAAGTTACCGGGGTGTAAAGGTGAAGTGCATTGGTATCAAATCTAATGTTCGCATAAACAGGGGGAAATATAAAAATGTCGACTTTTGTTTTTGGCAGTATGTGGTTTTTAAGAATTTTGCGACCCAGGTAGATTTGGAGTTTGCAAAATGATGAAAACGTTATAATTATCAAAAACATCTTAAAATCAATATGTGTGTGAAGTTCGCAGTTTGGAGACTTTCTACTGGTCGATTGTATTTTTTAAGAGATTTCGGGATACGGTTGTGAAAGGGGGGGCGGCAATTGTATGCCTTATTTTCCTCAATTTTTAAATAAGAAAAATGTGCAATTTTGTTTGATTCTGGCGCTTTGTGAAATTTGCTAGTAAATATTAAATAGCGTATTGCTAACGAAATGTCGGATTGTATTTTTTTCTAACATGAATAATATTTCGTGGGGTTAAGACCATTGCAGCGCTGAACTTGTTGGCAGACGGTGGTAGAATGGTAGACGGCCGCTGGCGGGGTTGGTGTGTTAGTGTCAACTGTTTGTACTAAAACTTAATGAGGGATTGTAATTGAAAACATTGGTGGTGACTTTAAAAATATAAATATATGCATATGTACGGAAAATGCAAAGTTACTTAGTTTAGGCAAAGTTAAAGCTCCCCAAACAACAAATCCTTTAAAATGTATTTATTGAACAATTAACACAAAACTAAAGTTACATACCGACTAAACAACTCAAAGATCTATTCGCAACTAATCCCTTTTTAATACTGCCCCGTTCCTCCTATTAAAAGCAGTAACATATTTGCTGCAGTTGTTATATTTGCTATTAAAGCACTTTTCATTAGTAAACAAAATAAACTATGAACAATAATATGTGGAGCCGCTTATTAGCGATCTGCTGTGCAGTAGAACTTCGCAGTAACGTTTCGCGTGGCGTATAATAAACAATAATAATAAAGATGTGAAAAATTTTAAAACTGTCTTTATAGTATCCCCTGCAAATTTTTCAGATTTTACAAATTTTACGCCAGAATTGAAAATTAGGAAAGTTTATTTTCAATGCATTGACGAAAGTTGGTCAATTGCAACATCTGTAAATTGGTTAATATTTTGGGTAGTTGTAGCTACAGTAATATATCTTTATCAAGAAGCCAGTAAAACGAACCCTACTTATAAGACTGTACAGTTTCTTTCTTTGAGGACAAAAGGTTAAAATTTAATTTAAAGAAACTTAAAATAAGCAGAATACATCTAATTCTATCAATTATTCTAATACTCACATTGACTCTATTTAAGTCAAAATTGATTCCAGACACAGCAATTTCATCAATGTAAATTAAAGATCACCATATCTTTGATATTGTACTACTACTCATATCGTATACATTTTTTGTAACACAATTAGAAGTATATACGCTGTAAAAATCCCATGTTTGGAAAATAACTTAACTTTTTACCCTTTCTCGAATTCCTTCCATTGTTTTCGTTGTTTAGGTTTTAAATTTGTTAGGTATTTTCTACACGAGCTCAAGGGGTAGTTTACATCGGTGTAATGGTGCATTGCATCAACGTCCCCCAGAATCGGCGAGCTCCGTGCCTATTCCAGTGATATAAATTCGAGAAGTAGCTGAAGGAACGAATGTAGCCATCAAAGAAACTAAATAATTACTACGCAATTTTTTAAATGACAGTTTTTTGAAAAATATTTAAACTAAATTCAGTAGAAGTAGCTGTTCTTCCACCACAAGGAATAAATTGTTATACTAAGCTAAGTACTCGTAGCTGTTCAGAGAAGTAGAAATAGAAAAACAATTTGGGCCAAAAGCATAACCAACAATGATAAACCGTCATTGTTGGATCTGATTCTTGCTACTGACTATGAATTTATATCTTTTGTAAATTATCTACCCCCAATTGGAATCAGTGACCATCTAGTGCTATTGGCTACGCCGCAGATAGTGGCTGACAATTTGAGTACAAAATTAGAGACACCCAGAAGAAATTTTTTAAGGCCAACTATGCTAATATAAACGATTTTTTACTGGCCAGTGGATTTCAGTCATCAGAAAATGTGAACGAATCTTTAGAGAAATTCTACAGATTGTTAGAATTGACTATAACACTCGTTCCTGAAGATAAATTTAGAAAAATCACAGAGAAGCAGTGGATTACACCAAAATTGAAATTTAACATACACAAAAAACGTCAATTGTGGGACAGGTATCAACGTACCAAATTACGATCGGATTACGATGACTATTCAACTCACTTGTCATCTATCAAAAACTGACCAATAAAAATACAAGATTTGACGTCTTTGAGCCAATAAAAATGAACTATATTGACAATTTTCACTAGTGAAAATAATCGACAATTTTCACTAGTGGTATAGTGAATATTTTAAACAAATTTGATTTTTATTAGAAAAAGGCAGTATTAGTGTTCTGTTACTATAGAAATTGCGTAGTTTCGTGCTAGATTTACTGAAAAATAATTTGAAAACGTAGTTTGGTTCATTGAATAGTCCCTCGAATGCCATTCTTAGTCAAAGTTAAGAAGAATATTTTTGCGGTGGTATCACTACTCATGTCCATTGCGCTTAAGATTAGGACTCGTGCTAGCGCACTCGTCCTAATCGAACCTAAGCGCAATGGACATTCGTGATACCACAGCAAAAATATTCGACATAACTTTGACTACTCATGGTATTATAAGTGAATATCGTGTTTATGCAAATATTTTAAGATTAGAATTAAGAACTGCTAGGAGTAAATATGAAGCGAGCTTAATGGATACTGGACCTAAGAACTTCTATAAATATATTAATCGACTTCGAAAATCTAAAACACTACCCGTTGTTCTACGAGGGTTAGATGATGATGAATTATAGAGTGACCCCAGTGTAGTAGCCGAGATGTTTGCTAAACAATTTCACAGTGCATATGTTCTTGAAACTATGGACAATTTCCCTTCTTTGACAAATTCTACCCGAGTAACATCGAGCATCACTTCAATAGAGTTTAACGACGATTTAGTATACAACCAGTTGAGCGCGTTAAATTCGCACTCCAGTCCTGGTCATAACGAGCCGTCACCACATTTCTTTAAATCTTGTGCGGCGACTCTGTGCGGTCCACTAGCCTGCATAATGAAGCAATCTCTACAGCAATCGAGAGTACCAGCACCCTGGAAACAAGCTACTGCAATTCCTATTTCCAGGAAGGGAGATAAGCTGTCATACTCAACACTATCGACCTGTGAGCCTAACATCAGTGCTAGGAAAGTGTATGGAAAGAATAATAGCATTAGAGCTTATACATTTTCTTATTGCAAATCACGTGATACCAGATGCACAACATGCCTCGAAGATCAATTGCAACTAATCTGTTGGTGAATCTCAACATCTGGACAAGAGCCTTCGATGAAGGCAAGGCAATCGACGTTGTATACATTGATTTTGAGAAAGCCTTCGATTGTGTACCCATTCGGAGGTTGATCTACAAGTTGCAGCACTATGGAATACGAGGAAACTTATTGAGGTGGTTGGAAGACTTCTTAACGAACAGGCATTTCAAAGTAAGAATAGAGGGTAAATTATCACAGACTTATTCGGTATTGAGTGGCGTACCACAAGGTTCGGTTCTGGGGCCCTTGCTTTTTCTTATATATGTGAGTGACCTTTCAAGCTGCTTACGTTCCAATCTAACCTTTTTTGCGGCCGACACTAAACTTTTTAACTTCCCGGCTACACATGCAGATGTGTTACAAGCGGACCTAAAAGAACTGGAACTCTGGTCCTCGAGGTGGTTGCTGACGTTGAATGCCGATAAATGCAATATTTTGCATATAGGCTATAATAATCCGAAACTAGACTACATTTTGAATGGAATTACGCTGACAAAAGTAGACATGCAGGTGGTTCTTGGCATCGCGAAGACTGCAGATCTGAAGTGGTCCCATCATGTCACATATATAGTGAAAAAGGCTAATGTCATGTTATATTTGGTGAGGTGTGCTTTCAAAGTTATAACTCCAGAACTAATGCTGAAGATCTATAAGGTATATCTTCGTCCAATACTAGAGAATGTATCGTCAGGTTGGTCACCTTACTTTGCGAAGGACATAAACTTAATTGAAAAAGTGCAAAGACGAGGAACCAAAATTCCTCGAGCTCTGAGGAACCTATCGTATGAAGACCGACTATCTAGGCTAGGTCTCACTACCCTACAACAAAGGCGCGAGCGTGGAGACCTCATTGAAACTTATAAAATTGTGTGGGGTATTATTCTTGTTCAGTGGGTGTTTTTACGTTCAGCCAGAATGTTCACTTACGAGGTCATTCATACAAGTTAGTGTTAGATCGATGCAACAAACTACCAAGAAATTTTTTTTGTCTAACCGTGTGCAAAACTCTTGGAATTCTCTGCCAGCGAATATAGCGCTAAGTGAAAATAAAAACCCATTTAAAAATTTCTTGGATGATTATTATTGTTCTCGATGATGTTATTTTTGGATTTTTTTTTCAGTTGTTGCCAACTACAACTGCAATATATATGTATATTGTAAATTTCTGACAGTAAGCAAAAATCGGTCTAGCCGCCTGCTTACTTAATAAATAATAATATTTATTATTATTATGGCTTTAATATTCCCTTGACTGGATGTGGCACATTGTCACAGTTGCTGGTTATTCGGCAAAGATGATGTCATTCTGTGGAAGAATTGGAAACATCTAACAAACAGAACTGAAGAGCACTTACGCACCAAACTGGAATGATGACATATATCTAAGAAAAGTCCATCGATACACTTATGAAAAAGAGCAGTATTATAATAAACAACGAAGGTGAGGAGAAATTGTTATTGTTCGATCTTCTACAGACGATCCCTTCACTCACCTTGCCTTTGGGAGGTCACTCAAGTGTCATGAATTTATGGTATTTTCCACAATTATTACACCATCACATTGACTTTGAGAGAAAAATTAAATATTTAAGTCATGTTACAATAAAAGATTCTCTTGGATAAAATCAGAAATTTTGGTATTTGGACCATCTCAGTGGAGAAACTCGGATTCGATCTTATTTTGAGGGTGGCCTTTTGCAGTGCTGACCACTGCGACAATTCTATAGTTCTACTGCTCTTTCTAGGTTAATAGTTTATACACTCTATTAGGGAGATTACGTGGGCGCTACTCTTAGTTCAGCTGGTTATTTCTACCTGAGAGTGGACTTCGTAATCGCAGCGTCCTTTAGTTGTTGAATTACAATTGATACTTTCTGAATTACAAAGTATGCTTCCTGGTTATCAATGAACGCTTTCTGAATTAGAATTGACACCTTTTAAATTGCAATTTACTAATCTAAAATGGAATTTACTATTTTAAATTACAAGTTACACTTTCTCAATTATAATATACTAAAATAAATTACAGTTTACGATTTATAAATTAGAATTTATTAATCTGAATTACAAGTTACACTTTCTGAAGTAAAATTGGAGGTGTAGATGGTCTGCTCCGGCAAAGGCTTACCATGCACTAGTTCAAAATGTCAAGTCGGTGGTTATGTGCATGGAGCAAATCGTTGAATTAAAACATGATCCAAAGAAAGTTAAAATTGCAGCTTTCAAACAGTTTTAATTTTGAGTTTTTATAATTTTAATATTTTGCAACGAAGTTATTCAAGTGTCCACGTTACTGCAGAATATAGCTATCTATTTGTTCCAAGTAGTATTCTTTATAAGAGAGTCTAAAGAAAACCTGTCCTCATTGTGAAATGATATTTACTAATTGCTAATCTGCGACGAATGAAGATGACATTCACTGTCAATAGAAAAGATGTAGAAGATACACTTTTAATGATGAATGAGCTCATTGTATACTTATTAAGGATATTGTTCTCAATTTCAAAATTAACGCCATACACTCGATCCAATTACAGATAAAATTGGGGGTCCAGGGAAAGTGACAAAACCGTGCTTAAACATTTCTAAAAATTAAAATTCAGAAAAAAGCTGGGTCAAGATTGTTAGATTTATTTTACCCTCTTTGACTGACGAATTATGCAGTTGAAAGATATTTATGTATCTCAGAAGAAAGCATGTCTCATATTGGGGTGTTTTGAATATTTAGTAAACTAAAACTAAACTTGTGGATGTATTTCGTAGTATTGCATAGCCTTGAATAATATTTATGACGTTATCACTAGGGACAGCGGATACGGAAACATCCTTCTGTGCATTAAGAAGACTTAAGAAGACACAGAGGAACCTCCGGTATAGCTTTGTTATCAGTTGAGCAAAGGTGTGATACGTGATTTAAATTTAAAGGCGTGATTAAGAAGTTTATGTCAGCCAAAGTTAGAAGAATGCCATTTTTGACCGTGTCCTACAAGACTCGAATGACGGTATCAAAATAAATGGTAAAATTATCAATAATCTGCGTTATTCCGATGATACCATTATAATTTTCGACAGTCCGGAAGCGTTACAACGACTACTGAACAGAATATCATCTGAAGAAGATTAACTACATTGATAATTAACATTGACAAGACAAAGGTAATGATTAAAGCAAAACACCGGTGGTCCTAACAAATCTACCCTATTGCGCAGGTCTGAAAGTTTAAGTACCGCGGCTCTTGGATAATTTAAGATTTGAATCCGGACGCGGAAATTATCTGCCGCATAGAACAAGCGAAGAAAAGACTCCCCAATATGGGAAAATTGCTAACCAACCAAATCTTCCATTTAAAATTGAGATACTGCTTTGTTAAGGACTATGTTCATTTCGTGTTATTATATGGAGCTGAAACGTGGACTCTTAAAATCAATATGCTTAATAAACTGGAAACATTTGAAATGTGGGTTTTCGAAAGGCTGCTAAAGGTATCCTGGGCTGCCCATTCGACCAACGTTGAGATTTTGAGACTGATGCGTAGAGATAGGGAGCTTCTGACTATAGTGGCCACATATTTCGTAACACAAAGTACCTATTCCTGAAGTTGACCATTCAGGGAAAATTTTAAAGAAAACGGGGTATAGGTAGGCAGAAATATTCATGGCTGAAAAACATCAAGGACTGGACGACCCTAGACCCCCACACACTATTTAGAACCGCATAGAACAGATAAGATTTTGCTGTAATTATTGCCAACATCCATTGATGGATACGGCACTTTAAGAAGAAAAAAGTTAGAAGTGTTTAATTGTACATTTTTAATTTACAATAAAATATCTGATAATTATATTTAAAAAATTGTTTCAATAAAAACTTAAATACATTTTTTTATTAGTAAAATTATATAACATAACAACATATACTAACCTGGTCCTACAGGTTTGTATTTTTACCAAAGCTTTAGTGACCCTAAAAAGGCGGCTGTGTGATAGATGTTACGTTTAATGCATACCTACAAATAATGCAATAAAATTATATTTCGAAAACAAATTGAATAAAGTAGTTGTAATGACAATATTACTAAATATAAGAGCCAGTATTATCATTTCCTTTATTTATAAGTTGAGCTTTACCAATAAATAACTGCAATAAATTCATATCACGGGCTTTGAAATCATGTAAACTTTTTCTAGTATACGATATTGTTTTTGTATATTTGTACCACTACTTCTAGAAGAGAGTAAAGTTTCATCAGAAAATACAGCTGATGACGCCAAATATCTAGAGCTACACGTGCAACTCATTAAGCCGTTGATCATTTTATTTCTAATCATTTATCTTTCAGCATGTGTGTGCGGATATTCACTAAAGGCTGAGCTATACGCTGAAACCGGTATTAACGACAAACGCCAGTTTTTTACAGGTACAGTGCACTACTGGTCGAAGATGCTGGAGGAATTCACCCTAATTACGCCTCAACGGTTGTGTAAGGAAATAGTCGTCCGCATATACTCAGGGAGATGGGCGTGGTTATATCCGACCAGGTGTTAATTAAGGCGAAGTATCATTGTTATAGGGGTGGTTATACTCGAGATACGTACAAAGAAAGAGGTTTTAGGTCACCACGGGCTTGAATTGAGTTATGGACAATATTTAGGCAAGAACCTGTATAAGCCCGAAGTCTAGGGCTTGTAATCGCGTCAGCGCTCCTAGGTGGAGTCTTCAGTTGGTTCGGGGACTTACCTTCGGCGGTTAAACAGCTCCCGTCGCTCCACCTTACATAGATCTATAAAACAAGAGGAAAATACATAAATTCGACACAGGACGCATGCACAAGTTATAAAGAAACAAAGATAACTTAGAATATCCGTTTATTGGTTCAAATAACTAAATGAGTGTACAGGTACACTTCAAATAGTAACTCCTTAAATTAAAATAACAAGCAAAGATGAACAATGAACGTATTAGAATATAAACGACACCGCCAATCAGCGTCGAAGGCGAGTCACAATTTCAGAAACAAGCTCCCAATATCAAATTACAGCGTTTAATTACCGTTTGGCGTCACTCCGCGCACTGTGAAAGGAGACGGTACACTCTACATTCTAACGTACACTGCAAGTAGTTGAACAGTACCTGGTGGTTACGCGATGAGCCTGGTGTTAATGTCCAATTGGAAAGTCGTCATTCAGGAACGCTGCGGCAGGATATCAAAGAGGACAACGTCCGCAGCCGAAAAAGACAAAATGCAGGTAGTTTGCGACCAGAAAGGTGCCCCAGGGAAAGGGTATTTATAATACGATGACGACAGCATACAGAACCTTGCACAAAAAGTACGGCGGGAGCACGTAGCGACAATTTGTGCCCCGCAACAAAACTTAGATCTTAAGAAAACGTATGCAACGTCACGATTCAACAACAATAAATCGAATGCTACGATTTATGCTGGGCCGAAATGTACGATTACCTTCCCCGACGGGTTAAAAACGCATCCTTGACACTTGGTGAACACACAGCAGGCTCTAACAGCCGAAGATAGGGGCGCTTGCAGAAAATAACTCTGCTTGACTACCTAAGATCAACTGACACGAGAAAGGAAGCGGCGCTACCGCAATTGAGGGATGAGACGCACGGATATTACGCTAATGCGCTCCGTAAAATGTACATCTGCATGAACACATGGTCACCTGTCTCGATAAATGACAGAAGTGTGAGGAAAATACAGTCGCGCTCTCTCTTCCACTCAAACAACCTATTTATTCTAACGTCGCTTTCCAGGAGCACCTTTGTGCATAGCAACGATCCGCCGTAGGATAAAAATAGACTATATCGGCACGGGAAGCCGGTTGCAAGAATGCACAGGATTTGAAATGCGCTCTAGGAGAACGAACGGTCTGAATTATTAAAGGAAATGCTGGATCTTCACCTGGCCTTAAAAACTGTATCGAATTAATATTAAATAATGGATTAATAACTGGTGTCACAAATCTTCAGAAACATTAAATTAAACAAATTGCAAATAACTGTAATTTTTTAGTAGCTCTTAATAAAACTATAAAGCGTTCTATTTATAACTAATAAAATGGTTTAATATAGACTAGAACAAATTCAACATAAGTTAGTATAATTCAAGGCCATCATTTGTTAGTATTCTCAGCTGACCAAAGTTCATTTAGCCTAACCACCAACGACATTTTGGTTATTTAATAGATGCTGTATAATCCTAGAAACGACAATGCTGGTGTTGCTCCATGCCTAGCGTTAAATTGGGATACACCTTATAATGAGCGATATCTAAGTATTTCTCTCTTTTGTACTATACTAATAATTGCACGTGCAAAATCTCTTGCTAGAGTTAAATACTAGACTATGAAGGGGGTGGCTATTTCTACTACATGTTTATATGCACAACAGTACTAAATCAACTGTCAGAAAAACATTACATTTAATACGATAAAGCGTGAATGAATCACTCTGCTTCTTTGATGGTTATAAGTTAGGATCGTATGCCCAAAAATAAGATGGTACACTGGTATCGTAGATAGCAATATAAACAGCGCTGGATGCGCCGTACTTGCGAAGGGAGTTCCGTGTAGGACCCTTTATAGATTTTTCTTTTTGCCTCGTGCTAAACTTCGTCCTTGCGATTCAGCTTTTGAATAAAGATTTATTTATTTATTTACGGTTATCTTGTCTTTGCCATTGATCTCAGGTATTCATGTCAGATCAACTGCTTCCTGTATATTGTGTATATTGTGTCTATCATTGTTTCTTGCATATCCCTGCGTTCCCGTATAATGTCGTTCCGTATTCAATCTGATCTGAATACTCCGCAACTTCTTTTCCATAAAGCCTCTTCTAATAATAGAAATCTTCTTTCGCAATTCTTATTCCTTACCCATACTTCTAAACCATAATATGTAAATGTATTTATGTTATAGTTTTGTATCTGCGTTATTTTGTCTTCCCTGTTTGTTTTCTCCATATTAATATCGAAAACTTGCTCCATATATGTCGCAATATTTAATTTCCAGTTGTAAAGATCATCGACAGTAGCTTGTGTAAGTTGTTCTTTTCTAGAGGAATATTCATTTCACGACATTTGTTTTATCCTTCATGCGGGGTTTGCTCTAGATATCGGCTTTAAAAAGAGTAGTGAATATCGCACAACCTTAAAGTATATCTGCTGAGTAAAGATATGGTGTAGATAACTATTGCCAATTTAGTTATGGTACAATCTTTTAACACAACTATTGTATTGCGTTTATGTACATTCTCTTCATCACACTCTTCTCTAATATTTTCCTGTACGTAATCCATTTTGCTCTTCGCTATATTCTAATCCATTTTCTATTCGTGCCTAATTGCACGTTCATATAATCGCTCTACAGCATGTATCACGTTTCAGCAGCTGAAAGAATGTGTACTCAAGGGTATCTAAACTGAAGGTATTGACTCGATTTACTATCCGAGATATCTGGAATTCACTTCGACTTAATATTAAGTTATTTACCGTAGCAGCCGATCTTGGTAGTTAACAAATGCAGCATCCTGACTACTGATCTAAGTGTCGTGAGTTCAATCCCCAGTCCTGGAGAGGATTTTAAAAAAATGCTGATGAAAACCTACACAGAATAGCATTCGCTTATGCAAAATCTAAAATCGCCTAACTGACACTGACAATATTGTGACAAAGTTGTTTTAATATATGAATATGATGAATGTATTGCAATGTTTACAAACTATAACACAAACTGTCCTAGCTACTATTGTAGGCAATGGTACCGTATTTTCTCGTAAATCCTCCTGTATAGTGTAGTGTGTAACTTAATCGAAACGCTTCAAGTTTATTGAACTGAAAAGCCGACTTCAAACTTCAACGGCATCGAGTGGCCACAAAAATGTAGTGCTCCACTCCACTACACAATTCCCATATCTAATTCCTTAATGTCTAAATCTCCTCAAAGAGGAGAGGCCGATACTCTAGCAGGGCAAATGTTAACGAGACTGAAGATTAAATTGTATAGAAAGATAATTTGTAGCTTTCAAACAAGATAAATGCTTTAAAATTCAGTGCTGTATTGATACCTTTCAGAAATATACAAGAAAGCATACGGACGAATACACCCCACAAACACAAATAATTTTCCAGTTTACATTATCAATGGTAGTAGAACACTACTTCTAGTTAACCTCGATTATAGGGTAAGTACAATAACAAGCATAGTTTTGGGCTTCTACTGAAATTTACTAGACGGAGAGGAGCTGGTAAGGAATTAAAAATGAAATGATAACTGCAATCGATCCCTACAAAATTATGAAGTTGCTAAAAGGCTTCTTTCGCATTTAAGTGTACTCATTCCTCTGTGTGGAATGACGCGCCCTGATTATTTTTTTACTCCACAATATATTGTTTTCTGAAAGAAGGGGACAGGTTATGAACCTTCGTTAAGAAAGCTGAACTTGTAATATAGTTACACAACTACGTTGAAAGTAATTATCTTCAGCTTTTGTTAATAGATGTGGCAGTTCTATAATAGTACAATAATTAATATTTGGACGAATAGGTTGTACATTCTATAACAATGCGATCGCTTGCTACTCGTTAGCTCAACGTTTCATCAGTTAATTAATTTTTTTGTTTATAGCCAATGCCATTTTAATTGGATTGCTGCTACCACGCAATTTCGCCGTTGGAAGCATGCAATAAGATTTTTTGTTTTCCTTAACGTTAATGATGCGTGATATATTGCTGTTCATTAGAACTGTGAATAGCTGAGGTAATTAAGTCTGTATTAGCAGGGGAGAGTAGGTGAGAATCTATTGACCCCAGTCTGGAACTCCTAATAAATCAACTGCCTCAGTACTTTGATAAAATCATAAATTATTTTTTTGTCACAGAAATTGCAGCAGCTAATAATTGTGAATATAAAAAGACATTTTGTAACACGACTGTTTCTCAAAACTACTAATGTAGCAGTTATACAAAAGTTAAAAAGTAATTGATAATTAACAAATGATGTAAACTTTATGAATACTCCATACAGGGACTGACAAGGCGTTTGGAATAAAAATATTTAATCATTTTGAGAATTGCCACTGTTGCATTATATTAGGAAATTAACGTTATAAAGATTTTAGCATGAAAATATTGGATTCACTAAATTTAAACAAAATTTTAATATAATTGTTTATTTTCAACCTCATTATTTTTGTGAATAAATAAAATCAATGTTAAGTGCTTTTTATTTCTTTTTAAATTGATGGGTAATGTTAACTCAATTAGAGTACCAGATACCAGCTTATTAACACGTTTCTGACGGTATGCGGAACATAGGGAAACGATAATGCTAAACTTTGCTAAAGATCAACTAGGAGCTTGGATGTATTGCAATGCATTTGTCGAATCTGTTATTCTCCGTGAATAAAATGCCTCATTTACATTGTCCTGCTTAAGTTGTTTATCGACCAAGATTACTCAATTTTGGCTAATCAAGGCTCTGTAATTTTCTGAGATCCCGCACCCTTTAATTATTGTCAAATAGTAAATTTGTTGAGTTCAACAAATTATTTTCAAAAAACGATTGCTGTATTGCGCTTATGAGTTCTACAACATGAATCATATCATCAAGGGCGATTTCTAATAATAACGGTTTTTCGTTGGTAGAAAAATTGGTTTTTTTTCTAATGAATAAATTAAATGGCAGTGCTGAAGTCGTGAGAGGTAGGTACGGTATTGTTGAATAAAAAATTATTTACCGACCGAAATCACATTTTTGACAGTAATTAATCTTCAATGTGGGGACTCTGTTTTTAAGGCAGTAGTGATTATGACGGCTAAATAAATGTAGAATTTGCTGTATAACGGGATTTTCGATAATACTTACAGCTCGTTAAGTTAAATAGCACTAAAACCAAAACCGAATTATGAATGATGTTATAGCTAAAAATTAGTAATGTACGTCGATAAATAATTCGAGCTGAGAGATGTAAGTAAATGTATTTAATTCGCGCAAATAGGTGACTCTGCACGACCCTCGTTGATCTTTAGCAAAATTTAGCATTGGCGTTTTGCTTGGTTTCGTATTACTTTACACAGACTTGTAATGGACCATTAGTGTCACCCTATACATACATTGCATATCCTTTTTCATATACTGCTTGTAATAAAGCTGAACCGTAATCCTTATACCGTGAGAATAATGTAAGACTGTACATGACTGAATTATGCAAAATTAGACATAGGGCATTTACTTACTGGTTTACCATGGTGTTTGTAAACAAAATAACAACATAGTGACTATAGAAACTAATTGATACGGAATTATTTCATTGTAATTTAAAACCGACAATTGTTACTAGCATGGGTAAATTGATTAATGCTAAAATAAAGTTGTCAATGTATAATCTTACATTACTCACACTGTATGTACTAATTAAGTTGATGCGCATTATAAATGCATATAATGTGCGGGAGTGACATGTGCGAATGCAGCAGATCAAAGGCGCTGAGTTATAAATAGAACAAAGCCTGTGATGCGCGGGGAGCAATCAAACTGGGAAATCGCGGCAAGTTAGCGACAGGGCGTATCGTTCGAAATTACCCAAGGGACGTCAGGTGCTAATAAGGCCAAAAAGTTCACAGAATAGTGTGTTGTTGGCCTAAATTTGCTAACGCAGCGGGTCAGCTTGAATTGAACGTGCCAAGGCAGGTTTAAAGAATAGACCGCTTCGCCTAGTGCATTTATGCGCGGAATTTAAATACATTTCGCTCTATCGGAGTTTAACTATGCGTCGACAAATGAACATTAACGTACTATTCAAGGTGCTTTTATGCATGTAGCGTACAGTCTAGTTATATGAGTAGTGTGTATTTTTACAAGTATCTTTATGTAATAACGCGACTAGAAACACATTTTGGCCGTTACATAATTAAAGTTTCGTTGACAGCTTCACTGTGTGCTTGGACGTCTTTTATTCTTGGTATTTTTATGTACATGTATTTGTGTTTTTTCTTACAGATTATATATCTTTTTATGTAAAGTGTTGGTTTTTTATTGCTGGCAGTGTTTGAATGCATAATTTAAGCATTCCAGGTGACAACGAGTAAATCCAGAGCAATATTAGTTTTCCTTAGCCGCAACGACCGTTACAGAGTATAGATATAAAAATTGGCTGTTTCAAAGTTATACGTAATTTTATAATAGTTACCTACCTTCCTTTAACGTTAATAAATGATATTCTTCTTCTATTGTTTTTAATACTATAAGCTGAGCGCTTGCCTATTAACCAACATAATTGATCATTTTTGGATGCAGCACTAATACGCAAATTAAGAAAATACGGAGTAAATTAATCATCAAACGCAAACATTGCAATGGTATTGTACACAAATAATATTCTTGCTGAGTTGTGGATTAATCTAATTTAATAATTTCAAATGATAAGATTGTCATGTTTGATAATTGACCATTTTATTGTATTTCAATACAGCATTAATCAGAAAGTTTAATTTAAAGTCATTTTAAAATACAGTATTCGGTCGATTTAGGCTAAGCAAGTCACAATAATTTTTAAAGGGTTCCGATTATGGATAGATATTTGAAAATATATTATGAATTGTTACTTGGCTTAATTAACATGATGTTACAGTTAATAAATAATATCCAAAATACATAATGACGGTATATATAATAGTATATTCTTGTAGTAATTAAAAAATAAAGCTAGAGTGATATTTAAGAATTGAATTATTATGATATGTCAAAACGAATTATAATTATTTGAATATTTTAAAATCTAGTAATATTAAATACAACATTTGGAATAGCATGTTATAGGTACCGAAATTGTAAGAAAATAACCACGACAATTGTCAGAATTTACAAATATTCTGTATTACTCCAAATAATAAACTACATACTTACAATTCTATTTAATTATTGAAATTGAAATAAGGGGTGTGTAAAATACATACTTGTGTACATTAAATTAAAGGCCAAAGGCAAGAATTTTGGCCATCCGTAAGATTTGAATCCTGAAGGTGCTGGTACAGTATTAGTAGAAGAAGCTAGGTATAGAATGTAGCATGATCATGTACAGGTGGACATATTTGGAGCATCTACAGGACACAGTTGGAGGTAGAACTGAGGTGTGTATTTTAGTGGTTTGGGGTCCGTCTTTAGCGTTCACAGGAGGTGGGAAAGTCAGAAAGCTGCCAGAGGTATGCAGTTGAGTCGCCCATATTTGTTTGGGGTTGGTATGTAGTTGCCAGCTGTAGGAGTTGATCGTTGGGCGTAATTGATCATCTAAGGTACATGAAAAAGGATTGTACTGCGGTTGTGTACTGCTACAGAGTTTCGCAAAGTAAAAGAAGTGGAACAATAGATGTTATGTTAATAACACATTAAAAAGCTACTAAATGAGCAAATGAACAATAATAATAATAATAAAGAGTACTTACACGATTAAATAATATTGCAGGTTGATTCACTGTAAAAATTATTGTCTTAGCTTGTTTTTAGGTTAAACATTATCCTCTGGTCAAATATCATCTGATACAATTTTTATTCAACCAAAAAACATTCAATACAAGATAATTTAGATATAATTTTAAAAAAATCAATAACCTTGAAACTACCCTGAATAAGAATCGATTGTTTCACTAGACCTAGAAACATTAAATCTGATATTTAGTTAATTAATTGAATAAAGAGGCACATTATTAATTAGCTAATAAACATTTCAAAATTCATAATAAATGATTGAAATTGAAAATAAAAAGTAAAATATAAATAATATATTTTTTTTGAATTGGAATGATTTATCAAAGAGCTTAAGTATGCATATCACTCCAATATATAATTTCCTAAACAACCGTAATAAATGCTAACGAGATCGGCGATGTAAGAGCGGCAAGACTTCGCAATGCATCTATACATTGTCTTTTCCTCTGGAAAGTGGTAAGATTATACCTGAATGGCTTCTTAAACAATGAGGAGTCCCTGAATGTCGACATTCTTAGAGAGATGTTTGCTGTTTGCAAAGCTCTTGCTACAGTTTCATATAAACAATTAAAAAGTAAGCTATATTAACTAGCTTAAAAAGTGGTCAATCATTTAGCCATTCATTGCTCGCCAATTAAATCATCAGATGGAAGTTGGACAAAGATAACCAATAAAACTCAGAAACTTTTGCCGCCCATTTAGACATACTCGTAACATTCCAACCACGCGAAAACCAACTCGGATTTCACCTACCTAAAGAGGAATGTGAAAAAAATGAGTACAGATGAGTATAGGCTTACTAACTTCAGGGGAAGTTACTAAAGGAATTAAAACTACATCAACACTGAGAAAGCTCCGGGCTACGATCTCAATAAGTAGAGAAATGATAAAAAAGCTATCAAAAAATTAATGGTAAAACTCACTTAACTGGTATATGCAGCATTCCACCTGAAGCACGTACCAGATGTCTGGAAAGTGGCTCAGATAATCATCATCCCCAAACACTCAAACCTTCCACTGAGACATCATCGTGTAGACCCAATTTAACGATGTTTATCTATATTTCTAGACGTAGTTGTGGATTTTTATTACGTGTGGCACGAGTGATTAATACATAAACTTAAAGTTGCATCAACTGTCACAGTTCTCAGAAAATGGAGCATTCTAGGTATCTAGAAGGATTCTTTCTTTATTCGTGTCAGAAGCATCTATCAGTATTAACATATAATAAGTAATATAAAATATAAAAAAATATAAGATATACAACATAACATAAAATAACAAGTGTAAAAAAATAAAAGAAGGATGTTTCGGTTAAACAAACAAAAATGATATAGCATGCAAGAAATAAAAGCAAGGGTACCCCAACGCAGAGTCTTAGGGCCAATTCTCTACTTACTACATGTTTGGTGATATCTCACAGCTAGAAAATGTCACAATGCCCACTTTTACTGATGATGCAGCCATCTAAGCTATCTGCAACAGTAGCGACGAAGTAGCCAGAAAACTTCAACAATCAAGTGAAAATGTAAATGTACCAAGAAATGGAGGGTCAAAATCAATGAAAGTAAATCCGTACATGTTTATTTTGCATATAAGCAGATGTACCAATATCACTTAATAACAAACACATTCCGGCAGTACCACAGCGAGATACCTTGGCATAGGACTTTGATGGGCGGAGTACGTCAAAGAGAAAAGAAAATAATTTGATGTTAAATGCAAGAACATATATTGGCTACTTGGAAAAAAAAATACAATTATCAATACACAATAGACCGCTTCTATGCAAACAAATATTAAAGCCCATGTGCACCTATGGGATTATACAGTTGGGAACAATATTGACAAAATTCAAGTTCTCCAGAATAAAGTTATAAAAAATACCGGGAATGCCCCATGGTATTACATGAACGAACACTTGTAGTGGAGATCTGTATAGTGTACAAGTGCTACAGTGCCAAAGCAGAGCACAGTGATTTTGTGTATAACACGTTCAGTTAGTGTTTCATCTTAGGAACTAAGTAAGAGATATCAGAAGGGACATGATAGATAAAAAACTAGTTTCGAGAGCTTTAAATAAAATGACAGACTAGTCGTCTAGCAACCAGTAACTATGTCCTTTTAAATAAAATAAAAATAAATGCCACTTTAATCATAAGCAATTTGATTTCACATTTTCTTACAATTTAGATAACTAAAGATAATGAACGCTTTTAGCGACGTTTGATAACATAAATAAATAATTAATTATTTCTAATTACTTTTTTCCAAGTTCAATTTCTAAAGCGAGTTCAACCCCTCATAGAACATATTTAAAAATATGATATGTTTTTCGGACTTTTTCCACTGTCTAGGGTGTAAATCACACAACGTTTCGGGAGTTTTGATCTACTCCCGTCTTCAGGTGTTCCTGGTTTAGTCCTGAGAAGAACTGATATTGTACGTTTTTCTTCGTAAATTTGTGCCCCCCACTCGGGGTTTGAACCCGGGACAGCTGATCACTGTGATTACTAGTCTGCACTCTAACCACTAGGCCACCCAGGGCGGTTATATATTTTAGTTATAAACTTATATAAATCTTACCGCTGTATGCGCAGTAGACTATTTTTGTAATTCTCTGCACAGTAGTGGCATCCAAATGGGCTTTAGTTCTGAGCTAAGCTTGGCTAATTGGGTTCTACTGTCAGCGCTATGTATATAGCTTCTTTCAGTTTCTTACAGAATCTGTTTTCCTCTTTAGCTACAATTGTGCGTTATCCCATTTTATGTGGGGGTTTTCGTTCCAGACGTGTTCTGCGATCTTGGATTTGATGGGTTTCGCCCATTGCAACATTTTTGCGGTGTTCCGATAAACTCACTCGTAGGGGTCGTTGTGTTTCCGCTATGTATTGTTTTTCCATACTCGTACGGGGACGCTGTAGATACAGTTCTTTTGAACTATGCAGGCTACCCAAGATACACAAAGAGGGAATACCCCTAAGACCGATAGTTCTATAAATTCACCGTGCCATCCTCTATCAAAGTCCTGTTAACAATCATATCCCCACTAGCGGACAAAACAACATCCACCGTGAAAAACATTGAACACTTTGCAGACAAAATCAAACAAACTCACATAGCTCCAAATGACATGATGGTGAGCTTTGACATAGTAAGCCAGATGACGCACTAGCAATCATGCCGAACGCACAGATATACAGCTAGATACAATAATGAGCTGTTAACGATCTGTATTAAGACCACATACTTCCAAGCAGACTGAGCAGTTCTACCAAGAAGAGTTCAGAGTGGCCATGGGATCTCCACTATATCCAGTAGTCGGTAACATCTACATGGAAGACTTTGAAGAACGAGCTATATCTCAATATGAGAACAAGCCTAGTCTATGGCTGCGATACGTAGATGATATGTTCGTAATATGGCCCCATGGAAGAGAGGTACTGGACGGCTTCCTGAAACACATCAATAATCAAGCCCGATCAATTATGTTCACGATGGAAATAGAATCGGAAGGCAAACTCCCATACCTAGACGTACTAGTCCAGAAGAATGGTGACACGGTACAAACAAAGGTATATCGAAAACCAACCCATACGGGCGAGATACCTACACTACGGATTCTAACTACCACAATAGCGTGAAACGTGGCGTCGCGAGATGCCTATATAGCCGAGCCAAGACCATATGCTCAGAGGAAGAAGACCTTAAACGGGAAATTGAGATAATCACAGAAATGCTGTAAGCTAATGGCTACCCAAAAAGAACTCCAAACGCTAAAAGAGATGGACAAATTTACAACACCGGCAGGGGATGAGAAAACGGAGACAACACCACGGCCGTAATACCATACATCCGAGGAGTTTCCGACAAACTAAGAGAATTGGAAACAGATTCAATATAAGAACTGCCTTCAAGTCCACAACAACTCTAAGAGGCATGATGACACATACCAAGCCTCAGAACTAAGATCAGAGTTCAAAGAACTATATCTACAGCGTACAGTGTGGAAAACAATACATAGGGGAAACACAACGAACCCTACGAGTGAGATTATCGGAACATCGCAAAACTGTTTAGAATGGGGCGAAACCATCAAATCCAAGATCGCAGAACACGTCTGGAACGAAGACCACCACATACAATGGGATAACGTATCAATTGTAGCTAAAGAGGAAAACAGATTCCGTAGGAAGCTGAAAGCAGCTACGTACATAGCGCTGGCAGTAGAACCAATTAGCCGGGCTAGCGCAGAACTAAAGCCCATTTGGATGCTAGTACTGAGCAGAGAATTACAAAAATCGTCTACTGCGTATACAGCGGTAAGATATATATAAGTTTACAACTAAAATATATAACCGCCCTGGTGGCCTAGTGGTTAGAGTGGCAGACTAGTAATCACAGGTATCAAGCGGTCCCGGGTTCAAACCCCGGGGGAGGCACACATTTACGTAGAAAAAGTGCAATATCCAGTCCTTCTCAGAAACTAACCAGGGACACCTGAAGCGGGAGTAGATCAAAACTCCCGAAACGTTGTGTGATTTACACCCTAGACAGTGGAAAAAGTCCGAAAAACATATCATAATAGACCACTGCCAAAAAATTACATTCAGGGAACAATATTTTAAAAATAGTTAAACTAGTATTAGAATATCAAGCTATTTCGAACAAAGGTTAGTTCATTTTCTTTGAAAACTTTGAAGAATTATTGAAACAGTTCGGCAGAGATCTTCGACATTGAAATGGTAAAGGATTCCAACTACTAAAAATGAACTAATGAATATTTTAATTGGTCTGTGCATATCAGAAATGCGTATGATAGTGATGTTATAATTAAAAAGGAATTAGCAAGTATTGCTGATATAAATGCTGATCTAAATAATTGTTCTTTATAGTTTCTAAAGGAAACTCGAAATTCGCTTCTCAACATCGGTTTCATTATAAAAGCAATTATTTAAGTCTTGACCGGCTGCCGAACTGAAGAAAGGGCGCAATGGCGAGCAGTTCCGCAGTGTTATTCAGCCTAATTGGTAAATTGCCTTCAGTCTGAAAGTGCGAGCCAAACAGTCGGTCTAAGTAGATTCTTTAGAGTCTTCATTAATCATTCCCTTCTCTCAATTCCATTTCATCCTTGCGCTATCAACGAGAATAAGTACGGAATTTGTAAGGCGGACAAATTGTTGCAAATGCACTTTATTGCCCTTCCTGGAATTAGTGTAATTCTATAATAAGAAAAGCAGTGACTTTCCTAAAGCTGTCGTTCTTTGAGCAATAAAGTACTTCTTTTTTCCGTGTTTAAGTGGCAGCTGTAACAGTTATGTTTCTCTTATTAAACCATTAGTTTGAGTGATAACATTTTAATTTATAGAATTACTATCTCCACAGTTGTAAAATTCCTATTAGTGCGAGTTATTACATTGACTGTATGCTGTTTGGAGGTTCTACTGTTATTTCTGGTTACCGTTAATACAGGTGGACATAAATGTTTGTGATGGCATTACCTTTGGAATGAGTAACGAGGTTAAAAAATGATGAATTCAACTATCTAACCTAAATATCAAATGTCATTCATGTAATCACAACTGACATTCCTAGGTGTCAAAATGATTACAGGTTCCTATAATTTATTATTATAATTGCAATATAATGCTAACCCAACATTTATAAGTAGCTAATTCCATGGTGATCGGGATTACAGATATTTATACTCACACCGGTACTAAAAACAAATATGTTCCTAGTTATTTCAAACATCTTATGAAAAAATATGTAACGGGGTTTACGTGGAACTTCCCTAGAACACATGTAAGGTCTCCTTGCTTTTCCCTATGGTCCTAGTTCTGTATAATTTGTATGTACAATATCGTCTATTTATAACAAATAGTTTTTGAGTTATACCGGCTACAGGTACACAGATAGACTAAATCTAAAATCTCTTTTTTTCTATTAGTTTTGGTATAGGTAGGCACTGGCTTATTTGGCACTAATAATATTTTGTCTATTTCAATTTCCTGCTCTTACGGTAGGTTCTTCAAGCTCTGCGTTTGATGTAAGTAAAAATGGGACAAGAGCGTGTTCAGAAATAACATTTTTGTCATATGGACATATTCCAGATTTTCTAAAAGCATTTTCAATATTGGATGCTGAAAAGCTTGAAACGAATGCATGATTTAATGCGGTATGGACATTAGTTCTATTGGGTTTATCAAGAATGTTTTTTTTATATAATTATCAAAACTCTTTGACCAATGAGATTTAATTGATTTCTAAACACCCACATCTAATGGTTGTAAGATATGGCTAGTGTAAGCGGGAAATTTGAATAAACAAATATAATTTTCCTCTATTAAGCTAATAACATCAGGATTAATATAGGAAGCATGCGAAGAATTACCAGCGGTGATGGTGGAATTGATTTAATAAAAATACGAAACCATTCTGTATTAATCTAGTTTTTTGGGGATAGCTTTACTAAAGCATTTCGAAGACCGACACGTTTTAAGTTGTCATCCCAACGAATACCTTTAAAGATTATCAGTGGTGGAATCCACGATCCATTGGCGCATATACAAACCAAAACAGTATGGATTTACCTTTCATCACCATATGCTCTTTTATAAACATAGAGCTTTGCTACACATGTCACTACCCTTTTTGGCTTCACCACGTATGAGAGTCTTGTTTCGTCACAGTTCCATAATCTATCAAGCATGTTCTTTATTCTTAGCTTGTCCAAAAGAGCTTCTACTTTAGTAAAAAAGTCGCCTACATCTCATAATTTGCCATTGATGCTTTGTATGCTGCAGGGTTTTCTAGAAGTGTGTGTTCTTTTTACACTGAAACTACCACCATTGACTTGCAGTGGGGTTTTCTCCATTAACTGAAATTGTTCTTCCAGTTTGATCAACCAATCTGTCAGCAATCTTTCTAATAATCTTAACCGTTAATCCGAATGACAATTCTTGCAGTTCTACGATATAGCCAAACAACTGTGTTTCCAGTTCCGTGGTTAGAGCATATGGATTTCTCAGTTTGGAAACGATCCTGTTGTTTTTAGTTTTTTTTATAAATAATTTTTGACGGTGCTCCATGGTATTCCAGTTTCTTTAGTGACTTTGTAAATAGCCATATGCATTTTCTTTTCTTCTCTTCTACACATTTGGGAATTTCCATGCTACATAAAGATGAATAAGCAGTTTCGCGATATGTTTATAAATAAAATACTATGGTGTTAAACGATAAGCCTGTTAACTGTATTCTAATAATTTAAACACACTGTAGACAAATATTGCAGCATAATTGGAATATAAAATTAACAACGCAGCGTAGAAAGCAGCGGGGGCTTCGCCCGCCGTGGGTTGTCTTGAAAAATATGAAGCCGTTATTCGTATGCTTTTTGTGTTGCGTTTCGTTCTAAGCGGCTCATCATTTAAAGCTATTGCCGTACGGTTGTGCGTGGTTTAACTTTTCTTGGCGGGTGTGTGTGTAACGCTAGCATCTGCATAAATTTATAAAATGCACGTTAAACAATGTATGTAAATTTTGCATCGCCTATTTAGACGTTATCAGGCGTTGCATCTAACCAACGCTTGAAGCCATGACAGCAAACTCTTGCCCGCTATGCGCAATGTAACGAAGAATCAACCACCGCGTCGCATCCCACTCAACAATACCTGAAGCGGCTGTTCCGATACAGCCGCCAGAAAGAGTATATAATAAGACTCTACAACCATTTGAACTCTCTTGAGTCTAGCGATCCCGACAAGCAATTGCTTTAACCTGGAGGGGCTTTGCGCTCTAGGCTCTCTTGGGCTTCGAACCTGATCCTGTCCATCGAACTTGAGTCTTTGGACTTCCCTTATTCCTAAACCATCTCCTAGCGTCAGCATGTGGCTGTGTCTGTCGGTCTCCTAACGAATTCCTGGTTATTTATTCCTAAACCCGAACTGTAGGAATTATTTTATGCGTTCTGCCATAAGGAGGCCCGAATAAAGCGATTACAGTAATTAGATTACCTGTTTGGACAACCATATACGTCCAGTGACGCCTCTCTGCAGCCCAAATGGCGAAACCAGCGACCTGAGCCCGAACTTGGAGAATCCTACTGCACGCAAAGGCCAAACTGTCAAATGCATTTGCCCGGCTAAAAATCGAAAAATTTTACCTGCAGAATTCCGCGGTCGAATCATCCTAAGCACGAACACCAGCCGCACCAACCTTTACGCACTCAAGGAGTCACAGGTATCGGTTAAAACTCCTTATCTTCCGCATATAATTGCAGCCCTGCAAATGTAAACAAAGCCGTTATCAACAAAGCCGCATTCTGGAGGCATCCCTTATACAGGGACAAAATACATACTTGGCTCAATCCTGAACCGAACAGCCGTGTTTATCTGCTAGATGGGTTGCGGAACAACAGGAAATCGAAACAACACGACCCCAACAGGATTTGTTAGTTTTGGTTAATATACATTTCATTTTAATTACAATTATCGATAATTTTGTAAAATTAGTTAACCACAATATATGAATGGTAATTACACTGTATTTTCCTTACTGTATACATTTGAGAATTGGCGAACATTATTCTGTGACTGAACTAACCCGAGGTACAAAATTAATAAACGTTTAAGTTTTTCCGAAATTAAATGACCAGAATTAATTACCAGGACTAAGATTAAATTCGGTGGGGCAAAACGTTACATGTGTTATGGCCAAACCAATTTTCTCTGTTGTATTTTAGCACTGGATGTGTAATTAATGCTTTGGCGAATCTCTACGAGAGAGGTTTTCCGACGTACCGAATCTAGACAACTGTGGTAATTAGATGTCGTTTTGCCCTCTTCCCAATGTTTGTAGCTACAAGAACGTTCACGCCAAACTCGGTCTTTTTAGAGTTTGTTTTATAACATTGCTTAGACAGCAATCTGCGCTGTTCTTTAACCATCTGCAGAGACTTTGACTAGACGATGAGACCTTTCGGCTACATGAATCAGCAACATCGCCGGACATCACTCAGGTATTGTGAAGTACTTGTTCTTTTTCCTATTTGGGTAATTCTAGAGAGTTTGTGCGAAGCCCTTCCGTTGACATATTTGGAGCCGACGCGCGTGACCTACTTTTAGAGTAAATTGTTATCATTGTTGCATCATCGCATACAGAATTTTGGTGCGGCGTGTTCACCACTGTTGCTTCAATATAACCAATGTATTTTTGGTGTCATACCTATCATTTTCAAGTAAATTATAGAATTACTAACCCTTTTTACAACTATTCATGTCAAACATTTACCTACATACTTACATTTTAATAGATTTGTATTTCTTTCAACTTTCTGAACCTTTATTTATAATATGCATATGTGTTTATGTTCATGCGATACTATTTCTTGAATGTATTAATTGTAAGGTGACCGGCAAAGCTAGCAGACCAAGCAAGGTAAATCTCCAAGCAACCTATACGTCGCACAAGACCGTGAAGTGAAGCGGCGGTTTTATGACTTCGAATTTCTACGAGGGCCGGCCGAAAAGTTTCTCCCTCATTCTGCCAACGAAAGTCGTGGCGCTCATTTCCCCCCTTGTTTTGCTTACAATAAACCTTTATTGTGACAGCATATCGCTATAAAATGCTTCGTGTTAATCCAAACTCTTACCCCCTTCTCCCTGAGCAATAGCCGGTTAACCGTCTGTTATAGCAAGTTGAGGCGTGCCTAGAGTGATCTTTACTTTTTTGAAGATTGACGTGTCTTAACGACCCATTTAGACTATCCCCAAAGTGCTTTAGGTCGTAAAAGTCGTTTTGAGCTGTAACCTGCTTCTAATACTATCGAAAGGGCATACTCTAGTTTCTAGTAGATCTGCCGGAATACCTCCGGAGCCAGTTGATTTTCCATTTTTTATGCTTTTTGACATTTTTTCTACTGTGAGTCTTGGTTTCTCCTTATCTTGTTCTTCTTTTTCTTCTCTATCATTCTTCTGTAGAACAGTTTTCATGAATTGTACTGTATCTTCTGTTAATAATTTTTATAGTACATCTATTCTTATATTTTATTATTTTGCAAATAATAATCAGAACAAAAACAAAGAAAATCAGACAGGGCAGCAAAAGAAGTAAGATGGGATGGAAGGCTTACCTTAAATTCAATTTTATACAGAGACAAAGAATGCTCATGCATCAAAGAGTTTTCGATCAATGTGTACAAATTATGCAGAGGCAAATTGCAAAATGCTTGGAATACCACAAACAGTGGGGCAATGAGGGAATCACAAGAAAAACAGGTGTAAAAGATATTGTATTCACGATGGTTAGTATCAAATGAAATTGGGTAGGCCAATGTAGGAAGGGTGCAGGACGGAAAGGGGTCACATTAAGTGGACAGCAGATACGACATGAATGCAAAAAGCATAATATAGAAAAAGATGAAACAATGGGGGAGCTGCTATCCACAGATGGAGAAGGAAGCGTTGGATAGAGAGATTTCCCCCAAAGAAAAATTGTAGTAAACACTACAGCGTTCCTATGTTTAAATTTTCCATGAGCCGGTATTACTACAATTCCACAAATTTAAATAATATTTATATGTCTCTTATTGCTTATAAGAGCTTTTTTATTCGGAGAAATAGGATTCAAATTAAGGTATAACCTTTATGGTATACTTGAGTACTTCAAGCTAGATTTAAAATTATCATCGTTATGACTGACATCCTAAAATAGTTTTTGACTTATATTGAATATTGCTGTAGTTTATGGCAAATCCAACAGACGGTCAGGTTTGCAGCAAAATTGACTCGCAGAACCAGTATTTGTAGGTTCTAGCAACGTAGATACATCTGCTCAAAAATTAACGCTATCCTCCTCTACGCTACTCACATTTCGCTATGATTGTTCGCTTTAATATTATTACAATATAAGGTCGTCCCATCTCTAGTCTTCGATAGTAAATATTCATAAAAATGACTTTAAGGAAAAGTTTAAGTAACACAACTTTTTTTAATGTAATTATAAGACAACTACTTAAATTATTTAATTTTTTTCTATAGCACATGTTAAAGTGTGCTTTTATCAACTCAAAACAAAAGGTCAAGTTTTACTTTAACAGCAAGGGTAGATAAAGTAGCACTTTAACATCAAGGATAGATAAAGTAATTTAATTTTCTAACTTTTGTTTAAATTAAATATGACAGCTTTGTATTATCGTAGCAACCCAATCTAGCTACTGACATTTTGAAATGTCATTATTTTCTTTTGAAATTGTTAAAGTTCTTGCTATAGAAAAAAATATTGTATTATACACGACGATAAAGTTATTTCTATCCACTCTTGAATCATTAACGTCTCGACTTCGTCTCGACGTTAAACGATTCACTAGTGGATAAAATTTAACTTTATCGTCTTGTATAATAAATTACTAGTATTTTGTAAAAATTACTTAAACAATAAAGAAAATTGTTGATATAATTAGTACCTATGCATGTGGACTTATTTATAATATAAATCTAGAATGTTAAGCTTGTGTGATGGTCATAATTTTCAGTCAGAAAGTGAGTAGATCTGCATAGACTATTTTATTTCTAATTACATTAAGAAAGGAAATAAAACTGGAGTATAAGCCAATTGAGCTGGAGTGAAACTGGCAGTTTTACGAAAGCTCACTGCAAATCTGTGTTAGAGCTAAGCTTTCAAGAAAGGCTTCCGTTGGCATAATTTCCTAATACAACGCTCAATCAGTGTCGGGAATGTCAGGATAAATTCCATCGTTCGCTAGAGCTTCCTTTTTTGCGACCAATCTTGTCGTCCTACAAATTCTATTCAGCTTCCCTTTATTGCGTTAGTATCGTACATTATTTAAGCAAAAGGGCCTTTATTAAATGACATAACCTCGGCCGGCCGAAGGATAGCGAAATTACGCGCATGTGGACATTATCCGACCTTTATTGGCAAACAAAATTTTCAATAAACCTTTTTAACGTAAATGCAACAAGCCTGCTAGATTTATTTACCCGCGACGATCTGATCTTTGCACTGGACGAAAATTACTGTTTGTCGAGAGCATCCAGCTGAGAGGAAGATGACGAAGGTGAAAATATATTTGTTTCCCCCGGGGCTTCTCTAACAGTATAGATGGATCTTTGGTGTTATTTATTCTTTGTTTTAAGGGTTTTATTACAGTCGTGATAGGAAACGGAATCACGTGTGGCACAGTTATGGAATCTTCCGGATTCTACATTGTTCTCATGTAGGTCATGCAAAGATACTGTTTAAATACACAAAGATAGCTTGCACATCAGGATCTGTGTATTGAATGGAAAGTGTCAGTTCGTCCTGGCGAAGCCTTTTGGAGCATACGTTACTCTTTGATTTAAGAGATATCCCAAGAAAATCCCTGAAGTGTTTTGGGAGATATCGTAAAAAACGGAGCTCCATACTATAGTTGTAATGGAATTAGTATGGGTTACTTGGTTTCCTTTTGTGACATCACAGAAAAGGTCTGCAGGCAAAAGAAACGGTTGACTTCGCTTCAGCTCTTAAAGTTGCAGGTAGATAATGTGTAACATCAGTTTATGCTTGAGCGTATAGGTGCTACACCGAAATTTCGTTATTCGTTTGATCGTATCGTTACAGCAATACTGTCATTAAAACGAAAGTGGAATAGTACAACATGATTCATCAAACATAACATAATAATCATTACTTGTTGATAAAAAATATAAGTAATTGCTTTAAATTCACAAGAAAGTTAAACTTGAACTCTAAACTAAAGTAAATAATCATGAAAAACTAGTAAACATACATTTTCTTAATATAAATAAAAGAATTATAACAATTCAGGTTTAATCGATTTATTATAAACTAAGGAATCTATGACTAATCGGTATCCCATTCTTTTTGGAACACCCTGTGTAAATGATATTATCAATACAGGATTTACTTACGGCGGATTCATAATATAGAAGATATTTTAATGTATATTGGAAGTTTTTTACAATTTCCTACAAAAATGTGTCTGAAGTGTATAAAAATGAGAACAAATAAATATTTAAAAATTTCTAATGTCTCCTTCAGCAAATTATGAAATCCGTAACAGAAACTTTTTCTATATTATCGTGAGAACAATTCTGTAACAGGCTGATACACATTAAAGTTCAACTTAAAACGATATCATTTCAGGGTTCTGTACTAAAATATTTTTGCAGGTGTAGTAACATAAAGGCTTGCATTATCTTGGAAACGGATAAATTACACCTTTTATATCACACTTTTTATGTAATCTGTGCTTACTCAAACTTCGCGTGCCACCCAACTCCCCCATTTTCCACTACATAGCATTTTCACATCCATTTATTATTGTACTAATTCTTTCGTAGTCAAAAATTTAACAAGAGTTCCCTGAAAGGTTTTTTGTGACATTTTAAAATTCATGCTGTTTCTGGGTAGGTATTTCGCCACACTATAAAATGTGTAATATTAAAACACGAACGTTCAGGGAATTGAATCTGTTTTATTAACGGAAATGTGTAATAAACTTAACAGTAGCAATTAAAACTTAATACAGGCACATGCATTAATAAGCTAGAGAAGTACCCAGCACATAAAATAAAAACACAAATGTACAAAATTATTGTCCAATAAGTAATAAGCCTCAACATATTTATGGAATGGTAAAAATACACAAACCAAATATACCACTTAAGTCAATAGGTTCATTGTTGATGTAAATATATACTCAAAATACCGTCTATGAGGAAATACAGACTCATACATTAAAAACACATCGCATTTCTTCGAAAAAACACTGATGTACGATGTAGTTTGTCTATTCACCAACGTTCCCGTGCACAAAACACTAAATATCATAAGCAAATACACGTTACAGACACAAACAACATTAAACATTGAAACCATTATCTATCCATTAAAATAACACAATTTCCGTTGGATAATGAATTTTACCAACAGGATATCAAGATAGCACTGAGTTGTCCTTTAGCACCCATTGGTTACACCTTTTTTTTTGAGCGACAACGTATCTATATAGAGAGAAATTAAACAATAATGACGTGTAGGTATGTTGATTATGCTTTTGCAACTTGATCTGATTATTACACAGAACTGTCACATGACTAATATCATCCAATGGGAACCATGCATTTGTTGAAAATCTACCAATCCCGAACTGATTACCTGATAAGTTCCCCAGGGAAACTTATCAACCGTTAAGCTCCCTAGTGCTAATTAGCTAAGCTAGATAGCGTATTGAAAACTTTCGGCTTTACACCAACCAGTGCTGATTCCTGCTTGTATCAAATTGGAAAAGTGAACACCTAATTGCTATTGACGTTGATGATATCATTGCTGCAACGCGAAGCTCTAAAACCATTGACAACTTAACGAAGTATCTTCCACAGAGGTTTGAAATGAAGGACCTTGGTGATATGAGGTACTGTCTGGGAATAAAGGTCAGTAGAACTAGCAATGCAATTTCTATGCATCAAACTGGATACATTAACGAAGTATTAAATAGATTCGGAGTAATCGATTCGAAACCTGTTTGCATTCCTATGGATCTGGGCTTAAAATTTATGAAAAGTGAAGGACCACCTGATGAAGATTTGCCTTACCGTAAGCTAGTAGGTGCTTTAACGTATTTGTCGATGTCAACTAGAACATTAGTTTCGCTGTTAGTTACGTGGGACAGTTCAACAGTTTTTACGGAAAGGAGCACTGGAGAGCTGCTAAGCGTGTGCTTCGATATTTAAAGAGCACAATCAATCTAGCATTGGTTTTCAATAAAAGTTCTGAATGCCTGAAAGGCTTCGTGGACGCGGACTGGGGAAATTATCCAAATGATAGAAAATCCTATACTGGATTTGTGTTTCTTCTGGGAGGCCTCTATTTCGTGGGATGCAAGAAAACAAAACACTGTTGCCTTGTCTTTAACAGCAGTGGAATACATGGCGATGGCCGAAGCTGTCAAAAAAGCAACGTATTTACGGTCTTTTCTTGTCGAAGTGGGGTTAGAACACTTGTCTAGAACTGTTCTGTTTGAAGACAACATGGCGGCTTTGAAGCTATCTGAGAATCCTACTTTTAATGCTAGGAGTAAGCACATTGACATTAAATACCATTTTATAAGGGATGCCCTGCAAGAAAAGATTCTTGATTTCAGTCACCTTTCAACTTCAGCGATAGTGGCTGATATTCTTACTAAAAGACTTCCTGGACCTCGACATCAAGGTTGTGTGTGAATGTTGTGTTTGGGTTGTGCTTCGCCAGTGATCGCGAATAACGATCGGGAAGTGCACTGGCACTGTACTTTTGTTGTACTTGCGCTTACAGCTGACGGAAGCGTCGATTTCAGAGGTTCATCGAAGGTGGCTTTGCGAGGTATGTTATTTTTTCACTCTCGACGCCATTGCTTGAGGTTTGTTATTGTGCATTATGTTTCGTTTGTACTTGCTAAATAAATGTTTTGTCGTTCGCAAGGCCCTGCGTTTCATTAATCCGAATAGTTTTCGCTACGAACGTGGCCACCATTTTCTTCGGGAGCGAACCACTTTCGTCGGTTTTGGCTCATCTTGGAAGACCCAGATGGTCGATTTCTGTTTAGAATCAGGATCATAGGCATCAATCAAAGATTCATCACCACTGATGATGTCGTAGACGTGATTTGACTCTCCTCAGCTGAGTCGTTGAAGAGTTTGCCTACATACACCATTTAACACGAGCCGCCTTGTGATCGTCGGAAAGCGAATGCGTGACCAACGGGAGACCAGCTTTCTCACACCAAGCGCTTTATGCAGGATCTTTTGAATTGTTGTCCCTGAAATGCCTAATGATGTTTCATTCTCACGATATGTCACATGACGGTCTCCGATAATTAGTTGTTTCACAGCAACGATGTTATCTTCAGTAAAGGCGGTTTTTGGACGTCCTTTACGAGATTTGTCGCTAAGGCTAGTATGTCCACGCTGGAATTCTAAATACCAGCGTCGGACGGTTATAAGACGTGGGGCTTCATGATTGATCACTGCCGTCAGCTCCTCGAAACATTGAAGTCGTGTTAGTCCTCTTCGAAAGTCGTAGAAAATTATTGCACGAACATTTTCCTTAGAGAAATTCATTTTTGTACGCGACTTGACAACTTTGAAATGACGCTGTGACTAAACAGTTTCGCTAATTCTATATCTTACAATTATTTTGAGCTTCTAGATTTAAAGAGATTCGAACGCTGTACGGTTATATATTCGAAATTGGCGGTAAATATGTACACGACAAAACATAAAAGACATGCCTCGTATAAGGCTGACCTAGCTATAATATATAAACAACTCGAAACCTCAATAACAAAAATGACCAGTAACATTGCAAGTAGAACCTATTCGAAACCCAGCAAGATAGCTAGAGAAACCAAAAAAATAATACAAAGAAGACCAACGCTATGCAAATAATGCAAATATAGAACAGAAGAGAACATAGTAGTAAGAGGAGATACTTACTCGAAAATTAATTCTAAAGGACTTAGAAAAAACAAATGAACAACAAATGGAAGACATAAAAAAATAAATAAATATATGAAATGTCTTAGACGACGTGAAACGTGGAATGCTGGTTATTAAAAACAACGAAATAAAAATTAGAGATAGAGATGAGAGATCTTAGTAGCCACATAATAATTCTACAAAACACTCTACAGTTTACAACTTCAGAATCCCCAAGGAGCCAACACAAACCTTAATATAATGAATACAGAATCAGAAAAAGTTTCTGATGAAAGTGAGAAGAAATGGATAAAATAGCAAAGCTCTAGGAGGAGACGATTTAATAAGCGTATGATAAAGGAAGCAGAAGAGGTAATTATTCCTAAACGAAAGGTTTTGTTGGGTATGTTTCTAGAAGAGACAATTCAGAAAATTGGAATAACACTTCGGCAATTATATTATTCAGAGAGATCTGTTGCTACTACAGAACTATTGTTCAGTTAGTTTACTGTCGCAGCAGCATAAACTACTAACAAAAACAATTACCAATAGAATAACGACGAAATTTTACCAGTAGCAGTCAGCCCCTCAGGCCATGTACTAGTAGTAAGGATACTAATAA
The DNA here is from genome assembly GCA_940337035.1 of Agriotes lineatus. Lineage (NCBI taxonomy): Eukaryota > Metazoa > Arthropoda > Insecta > Coleoptera > Elateridae > Agriotes > Agriotes lineatus. The sequence continues at coordinate 123,670,201 of OW679195.1, forward strand.
AAAGAGCAATTGAATATAATTCAAATCTATGTATCGCCATCATCGATTAGGAAATGCGCTCGACTGAATACGACTCTGAACCCTCATGACGGAAGTACATCACACTCGGATAGATTATATGACAAAACACCCTACTCGATGTAAACTGGAAGAATAGAACAAATAACGAAGTCTAGCTATCTAGGAACAGAAATTACTAGTGACTATTTCCCGCATTTCCTATTATCCAATCAAACGCCATGATTTTCCAAAATTCAACCAATCATGTGTTTTTATAGTGGCAAAAAATAAAAATTTTCTCTTGGGGATTTTATTAGTTTCTTTTATCACTTGTATCCATGGAAACCACCAAATTTGTTGTTTTAAGCAATGTGGCATTTAAAAAACCTCATTAAACTGTCACTGATCCAAATGAACCGATATTTATGAAATAGTCCACTAAATGTATTTCGGGCCCATGATTTTGCTTGAAAAATATTTTACTCAAGATTTGTTGTTTCTTTGGCAATGCCCCCCGACAAACTAACTTTGACAAATTCCCTCGCCTTCGAATTGGGAATTTGATCAAGTTAGTTTGTCTTGTGACATTGCCAAAACTAAATACTTTTGTAAAACATTTCTACCGACAAAATCATTTGCCCTTAATACATTATTACTGACAAAAACCCACACCATTAAGTGAAAGCCGAAGGTAACAAATCACCGAGAATATCAGGATGTCTTAATAATCACGTATGATACAACAAGCATCTGACGACAGACACAAAATAAGAATTTACAAAATAGCAGTATGATCTATATCAACATATCATAGGTTAGAGGCCAGGGCTCACAGGAAAAGTGCAAAACACATGCCAAATGAAAGTACTACAATCAATAGAGGGCAAAAACTTTAATATACAGAATACCTAGCATGGACATCAGAGGAATGCGCAGTATATAAGATATAACAAAATAGACCAACGATAGAAGAAAATACTGAAACAGAAGATAGAATAAATACCCATAGATCCGCAAAGAGAACAGGAATAGGCCAGCAGTCTATTAGAAAGATTAAGAAGAAGAAGATTAAGCTGCTTTGATCAATATTAACAATATGCTGGATATTTCAATTGACTATTTTCACCATGGAAAACTTGCAAATCACAAATGATCAAGGTTGGTAACTTTTATATTTTAGATAAAAAGTACTTTGATTAGCAGAAATGACGAAAATTATTAAACTGTTTATTTTTGCTTGAAGAAAATGCAACTTGGTATATTTAGGTAGAAGAATAGTATGCTCCAAGATTGATGTATGGCGTCCCGTTTGTCTTGCAGCAATATTATATGATTTTGCTAGCGACCACGAAAGTCGTTTTTTAACGAAAATCATGAAGAAAGTATCACTTTTTACTTTCTTTTACAATAAAGGAAGTATTGGATTCACCCCAAAAATTCTAAATTGAGTTTTCAACAGATCTTCACGTTTTAGAGCCCCCTGAACCCAAAAACATGTTCTTGTTCATTGGTCTGTCTGAGTATGTGTCTGTCTGTCTGTGTCTCTGTATGTGAACAGAATATCTCCAAAACCAAAAGAGGTATGGCGTTGAAACTTCATATATAAGTCTTGTGTACCATCTAGATGCGACAGCACGCTTTTGAAGAAAATCATGTAACCGGAAGTAGGTGTTTACTCTTGTGATTTTTCAGATTTTTTCGATTTCTTCTCACGATTTTTTTCAAACTTTACATTATTATTACATTTTTAATGTGTATTGATGTGACAGGTGATTTTCCAGTTGAATACTTCTAAAATGGGTTTCTTTTGTTTTGTTTCTATTTGATTTTATTAACTCCTATTTTAAATAGAACACCCGTTATATCATTACATTGTTGAATTCAGCTTATAATTCTAGAGAAAATTTGTCTCTTCGATTGACGTTCTATTTTGTACTGTTTTTGTAGAATTTGTAGTTTTTGAAAATTTTTGACAAATAATTAAAAATTAAAAAATCAAATTTTTGGCTAATTATAAGATCACTGTAAATAGAAGTTGTGTGAGTGTATCACGCCAGATTTTTTAACGAAAAATCGTAAAGAAAGTAACACTTTTTAAAACTTTTTTATGGAAATTGCGAATTATCAATATGGCAGTTGTAAATTCTGAAGTCCTTTTTGATCAAATATCGATATACAGGGATGGCTGTGCAAAATAAAAATAACGCGCACTCATTTGCTTTATAAACTTGGGTGTCGGCCTCCTTAATCAAACTACAATTTCGTGAAAAAAAGTATGACTTTCATAACTAGTTGTATAATATACTATTTCAGGGTAGAGACTAGGTGACTCTATTCTAAGTAAATTCGTTTAATTTTTTTAAACTGAGTATTAATTAAAGAAACTCTGCCAGGATCTGACGGTTGTATTGCGATATCCTGCTGGTCCTAAGCCCAAGTAGAGGAGGAGGGTTGGGATTCTGGCTAATGACCATATGCTGTAGAGCCTCGGATGTACGGATGGACCAATGGTACAAGACCGCGGCAATCGAAAATAGATTATCAATATTGGATCATGGAACGTGGTGAGCCTATACCGACTTCGTACCCTGATTGACGTAGTGAAAGAAGTAAAATCGAATTACACTAATGTACTGTGGAGACAGTGAAGGCAGGCACGAATGTGGAACAAGCTTTCTAGTAAACAATAAACTTTACAGCATGTAATACCGTTTCAAGGCATTGACAAGAGAATATGCAAACCTAGAATAAAGGGTGCATTGCCGCTGGGGTATTGTATTTTTAGAGTGATCTTAAACCAGAAAAGTCTTTTGCTGCACGGTTAAAGACGATGCATGTGTTTTCATCTACAACTTCTTGAATAAAGGTTTATTTAAAAAAATTTAAAACAATCTAATTAGTATAGAGTTACCTAAAAACCGTATGATGCTGCCATAAAGCAAAAGAAAGTTGATAGTGGCTTCGAACAAATGAAACATAAAACAGCAATTCAGATGCTATAGGTAGATGTACAATATGTTTTTACTTACACGTGTTTATGTTTAAACGTTTCATCTCCATGAAGAGAAATGTAACCAACTTTTACGTATAAGAAGGAATGCGATTTTACAAATTTTGTTGTATATCTCGATATCCGTTTTCTTAAATATGAAAATTGGTCTAAAATGGTCACAATATAGCCCAACTTTTGTCATATTTAAGCAACTGTGTATCTCATATGGATCAAGGTTCTCAAAACGAGAATAGTTAAGTAGAACTCTCGGTACACTAAGAACGGAGTAAAATGATGGTGATCGTTAAATTCATAAATCGATAAAGCGTTACACATTTTATAAGTAACCAATGGGATTCATTAAAGGACTGAATTTTAATCTGATGCACATTTTGCTAGCCCCTGAATACCATTTCGAAATTTTTCGTTTGTTGGAACATTTAACTCACACATGTTTTGCATATGAATTGATTTAAACAAAAACCGCTAACTAGCGCCTACACCGGTAGGTTGATTGCGCTGCAAAGCGATAGAATTACACGCTACTGTTTCTCCCTTGTATTCTATAATTGCCTGACCAGCAGTTGTAATAGAAAACGAGAAGTATCAGAACATAGGCGCAGACTTCTGGCTATGCTGGGTTAGGTGCTTAATTTTGAAACGCACCTAATGAGCTAAAAAAAATTAAAGTGTAGCACTCCGCTGATAACCGCCTCGCTCCATTTGTATGCCTAAAGTTCCCCAAAAGTTGCTTCTTTAAGCCATTATGAATGAAAGTGCCCTGCAACCCGCCACTGACACATAATGGATGGTTCTAATGAAGCCCTCGTTAGGAACAGAGAACGTGCAATTGTTACAACACGCCGAAGCCAAATAACACCGAATCAAGATAGTTCCTGTTGTGTTATCCGAACTCGTGATCTTTACCGTTTATTTTTGATTAAAATTCGCTGCTCAGTGGGGAGCATAAGCGAAAGATGGAATATTACAAGCTAAAGTCCTTGGGCCTGTCGACAAGAACAATTTTTAAATTGGGGTGACTGTTTTATTGCCAGTACGTGCCGTTATGGCTCGGTTTGGAAAAAATACGGAGTATTTGAGGAGAATTGTGCGTAAAATTAGTTTTCACATGACGTGGCAGCATATCTATTATAACGTCGAAGTACTGGCTGTAGACCGGAGATATAAACTTGCTTTCCTGCTCGTTTATGCTCAAACCGTGGGCTGCTGGTTGAACACGATTGCACCGCGGCTTTACTACCAACCCGTCTTCTTAATGTTATATGTACAGTGCGATCAAGAAACTTTTTGATGAGGCCATATTTAAAATTAATCTGTATTCTATCAGTTTGACAAACATCAGGGTGATCTTATTAACATGTTTTAAATCATAATTTCAGGGGTTCAAAGAATAGCGAATGGTAATATAACACTCAAGCTTATATTGACGAATTTAGACAAAAGCTAACTTGTGTATTCGGTTTATGTAGCCTACCGTAACAAACACGTACAATTATTTAAGTGTAGTGCTAGTATTACATGCAAAGGCAGTGGATGTCCACTACCGATGTCAGAGAACTATTCACTAATGAATCCACAAAATCATTACGACAGTGATGATTTCGGAGGCTTTCACGGCCATTGTCTTAAGTAACAAACGACTTCCGGAATTAAACCGTGTCATTATTGAGGTCGAAGAACTCAATGTTTCGCCCACTTTCGTAAGGGTCTTCATCAGAAGAAAAAGCAGACGAGCACGGTAACTCAACGTGTAAACCACGCCAGAGGCGCAATTCTTCTAACGATCGGAATGAGAAAGCCGAAAATTTATAGGCAAATGCCGTCGCGGTTCAGCAAATGACGGGGCTTAGAAATGAGCACTTTCCACATAGGAAGGGGAAAGCCTTCGTCCCGATTGATATTGGTAGGGTGTTTGTAAATCTCAATAGCTTCGCGAATATTTCTGCTAAATAAAGAAGAATGGGGATTTGCAGATAATGGAAGTTCCATCGAAAAGGATTTTATGGCCGGCATCGCGTTCGGCGATGGCTGATGATGATACGAGACCAGACTTGAGACAGCGTGGATGCTCAGATGCTAAGGGCACACAGAGCGTTACGCTATGTATGATTTGTCTCAGTCCCATCTATGACGATGTTGACTGGTAGGTTGCCTTGGAAAATTGATGACAGTGACGATTATGTTCTGTTGTTACTTGCATTGCATAATAAGAATAAACGTAAGAGGAAGTGGGTACACGAAGTGAACATGGAACGAAAGGAGTTTTGAAACAAATCTTTAGGTCCGGCTATTTGTTTCGTCATTTATTCATTTCCGGGCCAGCCTGTATATTTTCACTTGAGTTATAATTCGCTGTATTTCAAACGATATCAAATCTTGTTCGCGCAAAGTGCTGGTTTTGGTTTTTCCGAAATACACTTATTATCTCTCCGCGCCAGCGAGCAGCTATTCCGTTACTTAGCGGGCATTTGATTTTTGGATTCTGTTGAAGTAACTTGCTTCTACGAAGGCATTTCCCCGTGCTATTGCACCGATTATTAATTAACTTCGTTTGTGAGCTGATGACTAAAATCAGGTGTGTCTACGCTACTTTTTTGATATTCAGTTTAGTAATTTCCCTTTTTTATTAGCCCTTCATTGAGTTGTAATTATATTCAATCCAAGAGCCCAAAAGAGGTTCACATTTTTTTTGTGCGTGCTGCATTTTCAGCATTAGTAATATACTGTATTATATACTGTATTTAAACCGTTTAATATTGTGATAAACAATTTACAGACTTAATAACGATGTTGCGAGCAACTATTAATTATTAATTAAATACACCTGATTGTTGCTATAATTTTATTTATTTATTGAAATCTGTGATTTCTGGCGCCCTGTGTTTTTTATTATTATAGGAGCTTGCAGCAGTTCAGCTGATGATAGAAATCTGCAACCCAAGGCCACCGAGATTGAGCTAGTTAGGTCATTGCGGTGAGTAAGAACATTTCAGAGCTACCGTGGTGTATAAATGATAAGGGGGTTGATCTGCGATTATACTACCATTGATTATTATTAGTAATCGATCGCAGGTTGGCTTCTTTATTGTTTCAGTTTGTTGAATTTAATCATCTGATACCACAGTTACGTGAAGATGAAGTTAAATTTAGAGAATATTTTCGAATGAATACAAACCAATTTGATCAACTTTTATTCATTATCAAGGATGACATTGAAAAGAAGAACTACAGCGAGGGCATTCCAGCAGAGGAACGATTAGCTGTTTGTTTAAGGTAAGTAAACACATCTTATATAACAGTATTTTATTTCTTACTTTTATAAAATGTTACTCATGTTTCAAAAATTATTTTAATATAAACTAACCTGAATGCTGTGTCATGCAGGAATCCTTCATACATCATGTTTGGTGTACTGTTTTGTACTTGATTTTGGCCATAATCTGGTAAAGGTGTTGGTGTGTGACCGGGTGAAGGTGTTGAAATTCGGCTACCAGGTAAAGCTATTGATGCTTGAGAATAAGCAGGTCAAGGCGTCGATATTTGGCTAGCAAGTATAGGTGTTGACGTTTGAGCATAATAAGCAGGGTGATCGAGGTACTCCGTTTCTGCGTTTATTATTGCCTTCATCACTTCCTGTTTTAGTTAACGACGGGGTAGGCTCTTAATGCTTTCACATGCACTGTCAAAGAAGAGATAAAGTTCTTCTGGCTGTTTTTTGTACTTATCTTTTGTCATGCATGTATGTTATAATCTTGTCTACATCACGTTCTTTGTCGGAGCGCTTCTTAAATATATTGAATTTTTTCCTTTTCTTTTGGCTTCCACTTTCTTTTGCCAACTCTGCTTCTACTTGTTCTTCCCCTTCCTCATTTTGACTCTCTGCATCCAGTGGTCCGAAACAGTCTTCGTTCTCTCCAGTATAATGACCATCGTCGACATTGAAGTAAGTCCTGTGCAAGAAAAACACAAAAAATGCATATATTTCATTATACTATACAGATAATGTTGGTCGGTTTGGAAGAGTTAGTGATGGCAACGTGTTTAGCAACAGTAATATTGCTAAGCGTTTAGCAAGACAAAACATTGGTTTGCCTCCAGATGAAAACTTAGGGGACACCCCTTTACCATACGTCATAGTTGGCGACGAAGCATTTTCCCTTAAAAAATACCTCATGAGACCTTATACCGGAAGTGCTCGAAGACTAAATGAGGCAGAAAGAATTTTTAACTATAGACTTTCAAGAAGCAGGAATACAGTTCAAAATGCTTTGGCATACTTGCAAACCCTTGGAGGATATATCATCGCCCATTAGAATGCCGTGTTGAGCTGCCGATAAAGTAGTTCAAGCTACTGTTGTTCTTTCCAATTATATACGTCAATCACCAACCCGTTACTACCAATTCCCGTTGCTGCAGCGACAAATTCAACGAGAGAGGCTCTAAATATCCTAAATTCATTCAAGCAGTACTTTATTTCAGAAGAAGGCCACGTTGAGTGACAGCAGAGAGTAGTGAATCGTATGGCTTAGATAAAATACCTGTTTTTTAGATTTGGAAGATGCACCTGGATTCTTTAATTTACCCCAACCCTTATACAGACTAATACAATACCTTTATTTTTGTAACTGATCAAAACATTATTATACTTAGCTGTTATTTGTTTCTCGAATAAAATTTTAGAAATGAAGTTACCTGGCTTTTTCAGTTCTCCAGAAATCTTCTCCCAGGCATTATCTCGTATGTTCTGGTTCCGATATTCGGCAAAGGTTTTCTTCCACAGACATGGGTTCTTCCTTACTTCTTCAATTAAGTGCTCTAGGAGCGTCATATTATACACATAAACCACTATCACTTGAAAACAGAATATTGTCGGCAAAATACAAGAACAACATGTTGCCGACTGCACGTGGAAAGGGCCAAAGCGTGTCAAAGCGCATGCCCGTCGTTGGCGACGCTCAAAAATATAGCCGCAACACATACACCTCAGCGACGTAGCTGAATAGCTAACATATAGTACATAGCGTAAGCAGTACTGCGTGGCCACTTCCGTTGTCAATAAAGGGAACTATTTTTTGTACACATAGCGAACATATCGTGCGTAGCGCTCTATGTGCCCTTAGCAAGAGATGCGAATTTTCACTGAACGGCCTGTTTCACCAATGTATACAGCATTACAAGTGCAAGGGATTCGATAAACACCTTTAGAGTAGGTACATAGTGTTTAATTTAACTTTAAGTAAAGGAAGAACGTGTGAGATTTTGCTCGGGGGTTTAAATGCTGTTTTAATATCTTGTTTTCGAAGAAACTTTCCTACGCGGTTGCTGACTTGATGGATATAGGGAAGAAAGCTGCAGGAGGATCGCTTTTTGGAGGTTTGGGTGGCTGTGGATGAAGATGGCGATTGATGGCAGACTGTATATCCCTAGCACGGTAACCGTTGTTCCTAAGAGCTTTTCGAATGTGGTTTAATTCAGCGTGGACATTATCAGGTCGGGATATGGAAACAGCCCGGTGTACAAGTGAATTGATAACGGAGAGTTTTTGTGCATGGTGATGGTGGGAATCGGCATGTAGATAGCGATCAGGGTGAGTGGGTTTGCGATATGCAGAATGGCCAAGTTTGCCACTGGGTTGGCGAGAGACCTGTACATCTAAGAAAGGAAAAGAGCCGTTACTTTTTATCTCCATAGTAAAGTTAATGTGTGAATGTTGACATTGAGATGATTTAAGAAAATGAGTAACGTGTCTTTACCATGTTGCCAAGCAATAAAGGTATCGTCAACGTATCGGAACCAAACCTTAGGTTCTAAATGAAGATGTTGGCAACGACAGATGAAAGAGGAGAACCCAGGGCCGCACGAGAGATTTGTTTAAAGAACTGGCCTTGAAATAGGAAATAAGTGGAAGAGAGGTTTATTCCGATCGTTAGAAGAGTTCCGCCTATGGCGTGGTTTACACGTTGAGTTACCGTGCTCGTATATCCCTTTCCTTGCAAAAGAGTTTCGCCTCTGGTGTGGTTTACACGTTGAGTTACCGTGCTCTTTTGCTTTTCCTCCTGATGAAGCCCCTTACGAAAGTGGGCGAAAAGTTGAGTTCTTCGATCTCAATAATGACACCGTCCAATCCCGGAAGTCGTTTGTTACTTCATTACGACAGTGTTTTCTAGGAACACGTTTTGCGTGAATTATTATCTACGAGCCATAATAAAAAGCTTTGCTACTGTCAATGGTTCAATTTATTTATTTATTTATTTCGCACTCAGCCAACAACCGTTAGGCCAATTATAGGCGTCTCTGTGCATTTATGGGGACTTCCAACCCCATTAACGACTGTCACGATGTTGTTATGACCGCCGGGACCAACTATTTCCGTGACAGCCGTATCACGAGACGCCGAGAGATGCAGCCGTCTAACTCTCATCCAAGTTCTGAACAGAAAGAGCGTTGCTTAACTCTGCTGATCGAACGTGGACGCTTGTTCAAGCTACACCAAGACGTGACCAATAACGCCGAACTACTGGACGTAACATTTTATTTTAGTTTCACTTTTCCGGCTACTACCATCCTCATCTATTTCATATAACTCTTGCACACCTAGTCCTCGCAGGTATTTAGTTAGTTCTGCTCGTATATTTTTTCATGCCAAAGAATTCAGAACATTGTTTTCAGTACGTTGTCAAACGAATATTTCCAAAAGGATGGTGCCAGACCAAATACTGTTAGAAAAACCTTAGATTAACTATGGCAATTTTATGGTAACCGTAGAATAAGTCAAGATGCACAGCAAGAATTTCCTGCTCGCTATTCACGTCTCACCCCTTTGGATTTCTATATTTTTATTTTTCTTCCCTGTCAGCTCAAGTCGGTACAGCGCCTTTGCCTGCTCTACTACAGATTTCCACTATTTTGTATTGTGAGTCTTGTTTGTCTACTTTCCTGCTATTAACATATCTCCATCATACCATGCTATATGGTGTCTTTTGATTGCGGCTGTAATGTATCATTCATTGTCAATTTATCTCTTGATTTTGGTGCTAGCTTCCTTTTCCGTTATTAATCCAAACACTCTCCCTAGAATCTTCTTTTAAGAAACGAATATTGTTTTTGCTTTCTGCTGTTAGTAGACAGCTATATGATCAATATGATTGCAACTCTTTTTTATATTTTTTTTTCGCAGTTCTAGTTATATGCCGTGATTTCTAGATGGGTTGCAATACATAATATCATCCGGCTGCCAGTTAAGTTCTTAAAATGTTTAACTTTTTCAAAAATTATGTACTTCTATTGTTGGATTGCTTACGGTCTCTGCTTTTCCTCTCTCTTTAGTAACATGTTAGACCCCTTCGAAGAATCCAGCCGCCGCGCTGCTCTCGTAGACTTCAGGTCGATAGATCAGTAGTTGGCCAAATATAGTCGAGCAAAGTGATACCTGTGAAGTTAGCACCACAAGTTCAAAAAATGTTATTTTTTTAAAGAGTTCCCGTTGCACTCCAAAGAGTTCTAGAGTTCCTTGCTATTTTTAAAAATAGTTCTATGTATTTAAGAGAAAAAAATGTGAATCGAAGATTTGGGATGCTAACTTCACTTTTTTCTCGGACGAATATATAGCTCTTTTTGCGTCATAGTTATCGAAAAATGTCACACATTTCATTTTTGAGATATTCTGTTCACACAGACACACAGCCAGACACACACACAGACTAATAGGCAAACCAATGAACGAAAATATGTTTTTTGGGTTTAAGAGTCTCCATCCCTTTAACTGCTCTAGACGAACTACGCTGCTCAAAGCGAGTATACTCGCACTGGTCGTTTTAATTGTTAGCTGCTCGAAGCGGATATTATCGCTCGCGGTATAGCATCACGTCGCCCATGACATGTCACTACGCTTGTCTAATACCCCACTCCTAGAAGTTGACAATTATTTTGATTTAACTGCTCAAAGCGTGTATAATCGCAAGTAATATTTACATGACGTACGCAGCACACAGCTAGCATCGCGTTGTAATTTGGCACATTAGGACGAGTCTGATGCTGGCTGGATTCACGCATTGAGAGCAAGAAACGTGCAACTGTTTTTATATTGGTCAAACTGGACGTACCTTTAAAAGAAGAATCAAAGAACATTCAGCTTACCTTAGAAACGAAGCTTTTAATATCACCCAACCTTATAAATCAGCTTTTGCTAATCACATTTTGGAATACAACCACAACTTTGATTCTAATAAAGATTACAAAATATTGCATATAGCTAACGAAGGTAGGTTGTTGAATTTACTCGAAACGTTTGAAATTATGCCCAATAATAATGAATGCAGACTCAGTGAAGTCACAGATTTTGATAACAATTACATTTTCCTGAATACTAACGTCTTTTATTGGCTGAGGTCTTGCCTTAATTGGTTTTCACTTTGTTTTTTTACTTTTTGACCCTTTCTGGTAATTTCAGTGTCATTGAATCTAGGGATTTTTGACCTGTGATCTAGATACTTACTATTAAAATTCATTGTTAGAGCTGACGTCTTCAACGCTAGCAGCTATTTAATTTGCTTTAATTTTTATTTCTTATAATGTGATGGATTAACCAGTATAACGATCTTTATAACGTAGTTTGCCGGTTAATTACTTTTTCTTCTCCAATGTGGTGTGTTTTTTAAATTTTATTGCTACCTCGTCTTCAACGTTTTAACCTAACCTCATTTTAATCTACAAATTTAACACGTGTTTTTACTACCAGTAAGTGAATTTCTATATTGTGTACATTATTGTTAACCATATGCCTCTGTAGATGATTATTATGGCTCGAAAATGAAACCAGTTTGGTTTCGAAACATATCTCCAATTTAAATAAATGTACGTAGAGAAGACTATTGAGTTTTATTGCTTCGTCACAAGAGATATCCCAATCGTGCTTTGCCAAATAGTCGAACCTTTTTTAATATTCATCTTCGTTTTGTTGAAACTGGTAGCGCCCGTAGAGGTACATCTGAAGGTAGACCTCTAAATGTTAGAACACCTGAAATTGAGGAAGCGGTGCTGCACGAAGTCGAAGAACATCCTGAAACGAGTACGAGGAAGATCGCTAGAAACTTGAATATTTGCCATCAAATTGTTTGGAAATTTTTAGTGGATTTTTTATTATATCCGTACCATATCTTAAGAGTACAGGCATTAATTTCCAGAGATTTTCCAAGGCGTGTGGCCTTCTGTCAGTGGTATCTTCATAATATTGCACAAAATCCGCAATTTTAAAAACACATTCTGTTCACGGACGAAGCTAATTTTTCCAGAAATGCCATTCAGAATTTCCACAACAATCATTTGTGGGCGGAAGAAAATTCCTATGCCGTAACCGAAACCCATTTCCAACACCAATTTTCGGTTAACGTATGGGCAGGAATTGTTGCAAAATTGTATTCTTCAATAATTAGATTTTCTCGGACAATACAACGGTTTTTATTTTTTTACTCAAAAACGGCGCATTATAGGAGAGCAAACTTAAGAGAGCTATTATGTTTTAAATTAAACGGTGAATCCAAAATTATTTTTTATTTTAGAAAAAATTATTGCCGTACTATTTTTTTCTTCAAAAATATGGAAGTCACCGCCCGTACGCACGCCATTGTTAAAGCTGAAAATTATTTTTGCATTAAAAATAAGCACCTCTATTAACTGTCGCTACGTACTAAATATCACTGAAATATCTCAAGCGGTTTCGAAAATATGAATTAATTTCCATTTTTTCCCTAAAACTGTATCACCCCTAATTTTTGTAACGGAACATTTTTGGACCATAGTTTATCAAGCAAACTATCATTAATTTTTCAAGTAGATCCACACCCTTAAATATTCGTATATCATTAAGGAGCACCCTGTATACAAGGTCTATACAAGTCGTTTAGGACAACCAGTGACCAACAAAATTTCTATGAATTCATCAAGATACGAATAGATAATATAAAACCAGAGTTAAATTTTCGTTTATTAAAAAAAAAGTTGCAACAGCTGATTCCATTATTTGCGGTACAAGCTATGACCTGCAACTGAAAATACACAACCGTCTTCTTCCAAACATCTTTAAATCATACTGTATATAGTCGAAGAAAATTTCATGAATTGGTACTGCATTCCCGACACGAAATTTTTATATTTGTTGCCAGAACGCGCCTTACGAATATTTGGGCAACCGGCTGCAATCTGCGGCCTTTTGTGTCTGAGCAGATTTATCCGCTGCGTTTCAGGCAAAGCTATAATTAACAGCTTTGATGTAAAGCTCAAAATTGTTGGCAATGCTCTGATCATAGTGATAGAGAGAGTGGGGCGAGAGAGAAGGGTTGTCGGAACAAAGTTACAGCTATTAAATTGAATTGGCTTGCTTGTAATTTAGAGTTACTGTTGCAGGCCGAATCAACAAAGAGTTTATTAAACACCTAAATCCATTCCAGTCAGAATTTTTGGATGATTTTTCCGTTCGGCCTACAGTGGTCGATCAGATACCGTAAATAAAATCGCCCAAACCCTGCTCCTCAAAGAATGTATTTTAATCTAACAAGTTTACAGAATACGAAACTAAGATCAAAGGGCACTGCAACCAGATGTCATATTGATCCCTGAACCACAAAGCAATGTCAATATACAGGGGCTTTGTTCTCTGTTAGACCGTAAAGTCCACTGCACTAGCACCTCTCTCAAAGCACCCGCAGGATAGCAAACAAAAGTGAGGTTATATTAGTAAGCGAATTGGCGCTTAATGGAAAAATATTTTTTGTTTATGCTTTGAGCTCTGGTTATGAGTATGGAGCATATTTTGTCTCTTTCAAGTAACTGTGGCGTTATGTACAATGACATGCTGCTGAATACAGAGTAATGTTTTGGATGCTAAATAGCTTTAATTAGTTTTTATCACTATTTGAATTAATATTGAATAAGCATTGCTATTAAATTTCCAGCTTTAAGAGTTGCAGATAGTAAGAAACCACAAAATGTTTAATAAGGAATTTAAACACAGTTGAATCGCAGAAGAGAACTTGTGTATGTCATTTTTTCTTAATTGTACTTATTCTTCTAAAAGTAATATTATCTTTGACGTTTGACGTCGATACTGCATCGTTAAATATAAAAAAATATACAGGGTATAACAAACATGTGGGCCGCTACTTCAGGAGCGTATTCTACTCATCAAAATGATGAAAAAAGTTGATATAAACATATGTCCAAAAATGAGTCGTTTTCCTGTTACAGTAATTTTTGTGTTAAAACTTTCAGCCATAATGAAATAAATTAATTAATTATCCATGGAGATATGACATGTAGGTGATATCAGTTACCATTCGACGAAAGTTAAAATGTATCTAGTGGCCTTCCATCAAATAAACAAATAAAAAAATAATTATTCAGAGTATTGACATTACTTGTTGTCAGGTTTTTGTAACAGGAAAACAACTCATTGATGGACATATGTTTATATCAACTTTTTTCATAATTTTGGCGAGTAGAATATGCTCCTGAAGTAGCGGCCCACATTTTTGTTACACCCTGTATATATAAAAAATATTAATGACCAACAAAATTTATTCAACGAGCTCGAATAAGCATATTAAATCAGTATTGCAAAATTGGCGTAAAAGTAAAAGAGACCTCTGCTAGCAGGTCTGCAAATTGTTAACAAATTAATAATGCCATGGAAAAACTGTACTACCGGAAATTACACTATGAATGCGGAAAAACTGTAGTCGTGCTGAACATCTAATGTTTAAGATATTGTGTAACTAATAGGAAAACCGGTATATTATCGACCGATTCTGAAAATTGCAGACAAGACGTAAACCAATTCAAAGCAACCACGTGAGGTCGGGAAGTCCACTTGTTGTTCGCGTTATATATACGATTCTTCTTTCAATTAGAATAAACGCAGAAATTAGTAACTTTATTGGTACGATACGTTACGCTATACCTTTTCCGGCCTAGGCCGTGAAAGCTTTTTACGGTCTATGCTGAAAAGTTATTACTAAAGGTCGGAATTTTAGGCACTAAAACCCCTAAAATAAGTAGGCATTTAAGCGAAAAAAAATTGACAAAAAAGACACATAAAAACAAGAAATACACAACAAGGCAAAATTTATTTTAAAAAATAAATAACACAAACATTAAGCTTTTACAAATAAACTTAAAGTAAAAATAAATTCCAATAAAAAATGCTTCTAACACATTTTTCTAAATTATTAAATTTTTTTCGGCAATAAAAGAAACAAACACTTCTGTCAAATAATAATTTATCTGTCATTAAGAGTATAAAGTGAGGTTTAAATATACTCTTGTTTACTATTCACATAATTATCGCAATTATTTAATCCTCACTTTACGCTCTTAATGACAGATAAGATATTTGGCAGAAGTGTTTTTTTTCATTGACTTAATTTTAGTTTTAAAATGTACCTAGCTACGATTACATCCTATCTTTGTCCTGCTACTCATTTTGTTTATGTCTTCCTTGTCGCACTCATTAATTTCCTATGTTCAAAATGAATTTCGGACAATCTATATAGAGAAACTGCGCTCTACGTAGCAGGACGTAATAGGAATATATTTAAAATTGGGCACGTCACGTGAGTCTAAGTCGTCCGATTAATTTTCTTTCTGAACTCCCGATGAAATTCCAGCTATTCTGTTAACCTACTCAAACTCTGGATTTCGAAGAACAGCCTGCTCTAACTTTTGAAGGGTTTTTTTTCCCACAGATCCTGGAGCATTATGTAATGAAGATTGTACTGTATTAAAATTTTTCATTGCTTCCGTAAGTGGCATTCCTACAGCTTGTAGCGGGACGCCTAAAGTCGGGGTAACTGGCAATCCTTTTAGTTAAAATACACTTGGACACGAAGACTAAAGCTACTGTTGCGAGATTAATAACAATACTTAAGTACAAATACTTGCATTTACTTTTCTGCCGTTTACAGAACACTTAAGTTTAATACCGTTGCTTATTAACTTCTTCTTATTAACTAAGTCCAGTTGGACCAAGAAAACTCGGTAGGCGTTTACAAATTTTCAAAAAGCCTATCAGAGCAGTTCTAATTTTTGGACTTGTGGCACGTACGTACGGACGTGACAGTTCAGAATAGTTCTATGCATTTGAAAAATTTGAAGCTTTCACACGATGAAATTGGTCAAGCTCGATCCCTCGCAAATTATTGCTAATAAAGTTTTACAATGCTGCTACAAGAATTTGCCCCCGCCGGCACAAAATTTTTACGATCGAGTGGTAACAGTTGCACTTCTGATCACGTTCTGGCTATATACCTTTGCCTAATTTTTTAGCGTACGAAGTAAACCTTGCATAAATTTACTCTAATCTATTCGTGGGATTGAAATACCTCCAGCTTCCCAGAGAAAGGCACGTTTCTAAACACCGGCTAACATTCGCTTGTTGTAATTGTAATATTACATTTTGCCTACGAATTCTACCTTCAACTATTCATGATACAAATGGCTTATAGCTAACTAAAGTGCAGTTTCCTACAACAGCGTATAGTTCATTTCATTAAAGAACGCAGATCGTAACAAGCTGCTAACTCCTATATAGATGTAACTAATATTTTAAAATTAGCTTTAATATAAACTAAATTAGTTAGGTTATCGGCTCAGCGGTAAATTTAAATCAGAAAGATCTCGCAAAAAAGTTAAAAATCAAGAATGAAGGATTTTAGGCCAAAATATAGGCACCTAAACGATAAAAAGGCAAATAAATGATAAAAAAGGCATTTTCCTTAAAATACAAACAATACGGCATTTAGGTAAAACTAAATAGGGTGCAAAATGATTGTTTTTTGTAATTTGCACTTTTGGCGTTTGAAATTTATTTCTGCCTGTAATTTTAAAGAAACGGCATTTATACTTAAATATGATGTCTAGTTATTACCGTGTTGTTATTTCTCGTGGTCTTATGAACGCGTACATTTTTGTCCTGTTATTTCTAGTTGCTTAGCAACGACGTAAGCACCCCGGAATCATGCATTTTGCGAATTGAAAACATGTAGGAAAAGTAAAATTTTTCACCTAATCGGAGAAAATGGTTATTTTTGGAACTAAAATGCGAAATGCAATGCAAAATAATTTTCCACTTGATATACAAACGAATTTATTTACAAAATGTGCATTAATATCAACAAAAATTGGAACTTTCAACAAGAATTTATTTGACAGCTTTTGAATAGTAATTATGTCATTGTTTTTATTTTTTATACATACACTGTTGAAGGTACAAAAAGGGCACAATTAATTAATATTTCTTTTTTTCATAAATTACTGCACCCTTTTGACGGAACCCTTAAATTACAATAACATTTGTTAAAAAATAACTGAAATTTGATCACCTTCACAAATTTACCGTAATAAGGCAGTAACCAAATATGAAACAATCGCTCAGAGAATGTTGATATTGTTAATAAGGATAGTTTCATTTCCAAGACCTTTGAAGTTCGATACTCTTCAAACGAGGAAGTTTTGCATATAGGGAGATTTGATTGGATTAAGTTATTTTGGCAGCAGAATTCTGCGGTACCTTCTTGTACAGACCTTTTAGAGATACCCTTTGTATGTGAAATTGTGTAAATGGAAAATTGCAATAATTAATGCTGGTATTGGTATAAAAAAAATTGAGCTATACTAATTTCCAGATGTTAAGTACTGTAACGTAGAATATGTTTTCCTTAATATATTTAATTTATTGGTTAGACGATGGTTTGTCAGTAATATCTTTAATAGTAATATTGGCAGAGCAACAGTGTTTCAAAGATAAAGTTATTATTTTTGTTCCATAAATAAGTCGATAATGCTTTCAAAGTTGTGTTTCTCGACCGTTGTTCATGTCAAATTTTCTTATTGTTTTGGCGCGTATAATTTACTCTCAGTCTTTCAATGCCACGAACCATTCAAATACACTCTGTATAACACTACAGGTACAAGTGTTCAAAACTAAACTAGTTAACGCGCGCTCTCACAAATTCAATCTAGAAATTTGATAAACTGGACTATGGACCCTACCTACAGTATTGTGGTTTTGATTTATTACAAATACGTTTTAAATAATACTATTCCATAGTAGAATCTACTGCAATTGTTTAAATTATGCGCATCGCCAATTTATGTAAGGAGTCGTTTACTTCTTCAACTGCATCATGGCAGGACGATTTACGAAACAAACTGCTATCTAAATAGGATTATCATGGTCATAAATAAATTATAGAGTTTCTGCATTTTTCAGTAGAAAGAGTTTGCAACTCTGTGTGCGTCAAAGCAATTATCATTTAGTAAATATTATACAACTGTTTACTCCTATTATGTTCTGTGCT
Organism: Agriotes lineatus; assembly: GCA_940337035.1. Taxonomy (NCBI): domain Eukaryota; kingdom Metazoa; phylum Arthropoda; class Insecta; order Coleoptera; family Elateridae; genus Agriotes; species Agriotes lineatus. The sequence continues at coordinate 123,688,564 of OW679195.1, forward strand.
ATTTTTTTAACGGCGTTAGTGCGGTTAGTACATAAATTAAAACAATAAATGAATACTAAGTACTTATACACCGACTGCATTTTATACTTCCCAGTGGTAACAAAAAGGATTATTAATATTGTTTACTCTTGGCAACAGCGAAAACCGTTTTTCAAAAACTGTTTGAATTCTTTTCGCACAGCTGGAAAGTCAATATTAAATTCGCGTGCATTTCCTTCTATTTTCTTTCTGTGGCAATCTTAAGGCAATTTCCTGTATTTTATGATTGAGTTGATCCAATTTAACATTGAAGCTGCTTACCTGAGCTTGAGACAAAGAAGGACCGGGACGTTTTATAAATGTGCACGGAGACTAAAATTTAGAATTATTGTCCGCAATTTTCCGCAACGTTTTATACGGTTGGAAATAAAATTGCCATGCGACGGTAGAAAACAACCAAAGCAAGATATAGGACGGTTTTTGCTTTTCTCTTTCAGGATTATTATTATCTTCTACGGATGCGCTTTATTGTTTTATGCGTTCGACTGCGCCAGCGCGTATTAAAATATAACGGGAAATTTTAGAAATGCATGTTTTATTCAAAGTGATAAAAATGTAGCCGTTCCTTTGTCTTGCAGACACAGCGGGTATCGATTTAATGCATTATTTATTAACAGGCAACCAAATCTGGGTTTAAATGATTGAGGCGAAACGCGTTCCGCAGCGCGGCACATCCGATAGAGGTTCCAGATTGAAGTGCTCTCATTTAATTTTTTAACAGGATGATAGAACCAAACGATGTAGACGAACGGAATTACGCTTCTACTTAGCTCTAACTCTCTTACCCTCTCCACTATTTATATAAAAATTACTCCTTTATGGTGGCGCACTAAAATCGATTTCAGGTTTTTTGCTGAGATAAACTCAGCCAGGGATAGCACGAGGGGTCGTTATTTTAAAATTTGCGAGGAAGTGAAAGCTATCAGTTTCAGCGTGTATATTTTCTGTTTGGGTTGCTAACGATGCTGTGGATGACTTGGAACCTGTAAATTGTGGCCATCATTATATATGGATACAAGATCATATAAGAAAATTGGGGCGACTAGAGTACGAAATAAAAACAAACTCAATTATTTTGTCAAACAATAGCCGGCACTTATATATATTTTTTAATTCTTAATTAGAAAATACAGACATATCCTCTTGCGAAACAAAGTAGGAATGACAGAAAATGCAGTGTAAGAGAAAATTTCAACTAGATGGGAAAATTTTGTTTGATAGAAATATAGACAATGTCGAATATTTTCAGGAATAATAACGGAATTAGAGGGAATAGGGAAATACATTCCTCACAGGCAAGCAGATTATTATTGGAAGAAAAATAAGTAGTTGATACATGGAAGAGCTGCTATGAAAACAAAGTTAAGGAAGAAAGACATGAACTAAACCCAGCCAATATTTATTACGGAAATAATAAGTGAAGAAGGTGCAATAAACAAAAATGATAAATGGGAAACTAATGATTCAAAACCGGGAGAGGAGAGCAGCTGTACAACAATTGGACAAAAATCAGCTATCAGGAAGGGGTGACATGTGTCCGGAATTAATTAAGTTGGTAAGTGATCTAGCAAACGCATGTAACCTGATATAGAACGCTATAGACTTACCGAATCAGTGGTATAAGAAGCTAATAACCCAAATGAACAAAAAAGAAAACTTCAAAAATCTGCAGCAATTTTCGAGCAATATGTTTATCACAGTAGATGTATTCGATAGTAATAGAAAGAAAAATCAAATACTAGGTTGAGTAAAATTTACAAAAAGAAAAATCCACGAACTTAAGACCATATGTTCGACTTACCACCATTAAAAAAAATAAATTGTTGGGGAGGGGGGTAGGATTCCTGGACCTAAAATCGATATCTAACAATTAACAGAAAAACACACTGTACGTCACTAAAAGATGCAGGTATATCATAACCACTGAGAAAAAAGTGTGAAAAGTCTACACAAGCAAATTCACAGTTTTCTTGAATTACCAATTGCCTATCTTCTCTAATAACGGAGTTATTAACAAAATAATGTTTATTAAAGAATCAATTGGTCTCTTGGAATAATTCCAATTTCGTCCTGCTGTTTGAATCCTCAATTGAACCTTCCTGGCCCAGGATTGCAATATCCACCGGGAAATTCACAAAAAAAACACAAACCTTACGAATTTGACTTTCCAAAAATTGATAATCATTTAAAGCACAACCGGCAATTACCAACTGATACTGCCAGAGCATAATATCTAAGCAAACGGCATTTGTTTTACTAGCCTTCTTGAAAAAATGCTGCACATAAGCCACAAATTACAAAATATAATAGGGAAGGAAATCCCATACATAATGAAAGAGAGAGAGAGAGAGCTTGATATCAAACCAGCTAAAATGGGCTGTACAAAACTCAGGCTACCTCCGCACACAGAATGAGACTTTCTATATAAACCAATCATTCACGTGCAACATTATACTGGCATGTGACGAATTTACCTATATGTAAGCTTTAAAGGCGTCACAAAATTGAAAACAACAGACTGTCACTGTAAACAACTCCCAATTTGGTAAACAGCTTTAAATATAGTACAGGTACCTTAAGCCGAGAAAATTGATCTCCAATGGGTTGCAACAGGAGGGGGTTGATGTATTTCAATTGGTCCTGCCTGACGTAGCAAATTACATCTGCGTGGGTTGCCTGGTGTTGAATAAATGCAGACGGAAGTTAAAGCTCCTCTGCTCAAGTGATTTACAAAACTCCACACAGAGTGGCGCCAAGCTCTCGGGTTTATACAAACTTAAAAACCGTTGTTTAAATTTTCTGAAATGAAGAAAAACGCATAGTAATAGAAGGCGTAATTTATATGCGGACTACAATATAAAGGAATAGCAATCGGCCAATGTAACTCAAATTAAGCACATCGAAGATTTCACTCGCACAGACGCTTTCGACCGCGACTCGACAATCCTGGTCATTGTCCGCACATCTGTTTGGATCTAGACGCAGCCCCTAAATTACAATAGAAGAAAATAGCCTAGGGGCCAATCAAGCTTGCTCCACCACGAGCGCCTTGAGGCGCCCGAGGCGACCTTCTTACAAAACGTGTCTTGGCCATTCAAGCTCTGGGCACCAATAATCCTCAAATTCGGCGTTGTTCGAATCCTTTCCCCTCATCTGTTCGTGGCTCTTCTTGCAACCGGTTCTTATTATACTCACGACGTTTCGTTGCTTTCTTCACGAAAAAACTTTAATTTGGAGGCAAGATACAGTGCCTAGACGGCCACGTGTGCTTCCTAGAATTTCGTTTCAATGGAAAATTTTGTAAACGTTTGAACGCGGTAGAATCGACGCGGCTTAACAAACAAATGCAGGAAATACCTTAACAACATTGAGCATAGTTCTTCAAATAAAAGTAGTTTCCTTTCATTTATCTTAATTTTCTGCTTAAGCCGCATATCGGAGGATTATAGTAACCGCAAATGCTAATATTAGTTATTTAGGAATATTAGGCCGGTAGCTAAGCGTTTATGGCCGAGCTGGTACAATCAGCGAGGCCCTAAACGCGAATACGGACAGTGTATCGTATACTTTTTTTGTATACTGAACAAGGAGAAGAATAATTTTGATTTTATTTTATTTAAGAATTATCCCAAACTATTCGCTTTAAAAAAAGCTGTGAGTTTTGTTATACATTCGGCAGTACTAATGTGCATTGTTGGTGACGCTGTATATGTTAAATTCCGGGTTAGGTTTTGTGACAGTATGTGTCAGACTGACGAAAAATCTAACCTGCAAACCTTGAATTTGACATAGACCTACAGTTCCAGCAACAAAATACCTATCACAGGAGTTGCTAAATGCTACCGGACGTCGTCAAGGGCGTCGTTAAGTGCTGTCGATCTAGGCCATAAGAACCTACCTACCGGACTCGTTCCTAAGCTGGTAGATAGTACCTAGCAGACCAGTATACAAAAAATATGTCAACTGAGAGAGCAAGTAAGTGGTGAGCGTTTGGAAAGTCAATCTGATGCCTAATCAGATAACGAAGATAATAATAAAATGAGTACCCATTTGCCTTTGTCTTGTAAATATGAATACCCACTTGAAATTATTTATGGAAAATTTAAGAACAAAAAGAAATGACAATCCTCATTTTGAAGATTGGTGACTCTAATTAGGTAAAAGTGTTTTGAAGTGATTAAGAATCTCTTAAATTTTGTCATCACTTAGACATACTCTGTATCTATTATACGAAGCTCCAGTTGTAGTAAAATTCAAAACTTTACTTGCGAGCAACTTCTAGTTATAAAATGTATTGAGGAAACATGCTTTACGTACGCGTAGGAGTGGTATTCGTGTTTCAAGTGATATTACACCCAGTCTGTATACCAACGACACACTTGCGTTCTACCTAAAGCTTCCTCCTTAAATACTTTTGAAAGCATTCAGACAACTTCAACTGACGTTGCTCTTTAAAGAAAAACTCACACACACCTACCCTTTGTTCTTTATTATCAGCTGAACGATTAATTACGAGGGACGATACAAATAAACGACAAGTAGACTATAGACAAACAAAATTAAGTCACTTACCATTCATTCGTCCCAGGTACAGGTTTCTTTTTCAGTTGGAATTTTTTATAGACATCGGGCGACCAGTAGTGTGGGACCCCTGTTTAAGACCAGTATACTTACTAAATCACAAGCTTGGGGCTCCACAAATTGCCAGAAGAATGCATACTCCATTCTGTAAAATGGTTTCTACTGGATAATTTTCCTGATCAAAAACTTCTGCTGATTGCTGATAAGTATGGGTGTCTCTCGAACATTTTAAGAACTTTAATTTTTCCCTTGTTAAACAGTGCAGATGTTGTGTCGCACCCAGTGATGGCATTAAAAACAATAGATGATTATTTTGCAATTAGAAAACTTATTTATTGATTTATTTATTTAATTTGGCACTCAGCCAACAGCCGTTAGGCCAATTACAGGCGTCGCTGTGCGTCTTATGCTAAAAGAACAGTATATCTTTGATTCTATTTTTCCTATAAATGGTTTGAGGTAGAAAACCAATAAACAAAGCGTTCGAACTACTTGGGGACAAAATTTAAACTGACGGAGAAAAGCGTACCGATCCCGACGGCTGTGACCAGGTCAAAATACAATAGGGAATATTTTTTTAGGTGACTAATTTTTTTAAATCACCAATAAAGCTGGTCCAAATTTCTCAATTACCTGCTTTGCGGAGAGACATACACTACCATGTCTAGAATATTGCATACCTTAGTCATGACTTTTTGATGCTTGTAAAAGTAATGGATATATTGCAGCGGTCTTAAGCTCTACAACTCAACTCTGATAGCATTGCCAAATTAATAGACATTTCACTAAAGCTCAGGGTGAGGTATTTTATATAACTGCAAGGCTAAAACTTGCATTTAATAGAATGAGGGATTTGTAAAGAGATGCCATTAATAGCAGTATAATTAACCAAAGAATGCAGTAAGCAAAGCTCAATTCTCACAGAGATATAAGTTGACTGTAAGATCAATTTAAAACGAGAAGTTTTTGCAAAGATAATAGCCGAACTATTAATTCCAAAAAAAATTACAAAGGCAAGGAAATGAAGCGCATAATTCAAGTTAAGTTAAACAGTGAAATATTTGTCAGGGTTTTAAAAGAAAGACATGAGAAGCTAGATAAGCTAATAAACGTTGCAACGAGAAGCTAAGAAGGCAGGCATTTAATGCAAATTGTAAGAATCAGCAAGCCAGGGTTAAAAATCCAAGAAAAGGACACAGCAGATGGACCAAAAATTGTCATGAAAAGGAGACAGGTGAATTCAAAGGACGCCTTGGGGCAGGAAATACTCTATTAAAAATTTATCAGTGCAGTGACGTGTGTGAACAATTTAAAAGCAATTTAAATGAACGTGCAGTGGCGAAAAGACCCTGTTAAGTAATTATAAAAGTAGACAATAACATAAAGAATAAGAATTTTGTAAATAGTTTTAGCTATAGACAAATTTAGTGTTATAAATAATTATTTTGAACTTGGTTCATATCCGTTTTTTATTTAATATTTAACTTTGCAATTGTTTTATAGCGGATATTAGAGAGAACAAAAGAAATTAATTATGAATTGACATGTTAAAAATGTACTCCAGTTAAATCAAATTTTCATATAATAAATCAATTTATATCAGCACAAAAAGCATAACCTTTTAATGAGTGCATGTTCGTGGTCGTGTGGGAGTATGTGCATCAATTTCCGACACAAAAAGTTGAAAGGTTCTCCGAAGCCAGTGTACGTTAACCGAAAAGCCGAAGCAGCCCAAGTCCGATCCCTGCGTGGAGGAAAGCAAGCGGATACAGCCCAGAGGGAAAGGCTCCAGAGCATCGAGCAGCCCGTTGAGTACGTGTTCCAGGAGTTGCATTAGGATCCGGCCCATAGCAGCCCCAAGAACTACATAAGCGTATCCTTCGAGCTTCCGATACAAGATCGGTGGAGACCAGGTGCTGTTTAGCCTAAAGCTAGCTAAGTGAGGCCAGTAAAAGTTTATGCATGTATAAGAAGAGTCATACTCAAGACAATCCAAGTAATCTCCGTTGCTATAATGTAAATGCAGCCCGTAATATAGGCCCAGTCCATAATTTGAGGTTAGGAGAAAGTTGAACACAAAACGACGCCGTGAAAAACAATTGGGAAATTGGCACAAGTCCCTTCGACGAACGCTAGAAAACAAATGACAATTAATTCCGCGAAAACAGCCGAATTTAAATAATTACCGGTAGAACTTTGATAAATTTTCACATTGTTTTTAATTTACTGTCAGCCATCTTGCCAGAGGGATTAATTTTGGAGTAACGTTTGACCTAATTTCGAGTATTTGCTTTTGCGCAGTAGAGCGGAGACGAAATACAGATCCGTACCTACTTTTTCAAAAAAAAAAAAAATCAAAAGTGGGGTTATTTCTCAAAATATCGAAAAAAGTTATTAGAAAAAGTTTTTCTAAATGCAGTTTTTAGCCCACATGCAAAATTTCAGCTGTATAGGATAATTTAGATTGTTTGCCCATTTTTTTTAAATTGCACCACTGTTGCAAAGTAAGACTCAACGCAACCAACATAAAACTTCTTAGTTTTGACAATGCTTTATTCCACACACATTTTCTTTAAAGTAGCGCCATATTAAATGTGTGTTTTTCTACAAAATCCAAATAGGGCTATTAAAATTTGGTCACATGTTATGCAAAGTTTATTTGTTTTTGACCCTGTATAATGTAACTTCATAAAATAATGTGCATTACTTTTAGACACAAACTGCGTTTTGAAAAATAGCTATTTTATGGAGTTACATTATACAGGGTCAAAAACAAACACTTTGCATCACATGTGACCAAATTTTAATAGCCCTATTTGGATTTTGTAGAAAAACACACATTTAATATGGCGCTGCTTTAAAGAAAATGCGTGCAGAATAAAGCATTGTCAAAACTAAGAAGTTTTATGTAGGTGCTTTGCAACAATGGTGCAATCTAAAAAAAAATGGGAAAAAAAATCTAAATTATCCTATACAGCTGAAATTTTGCATATGGGCTAAAAACTGCATTTAGAAAAACTTTTTTTAATAAGTTTTTTCGATATTTTGAGAAATAACCCCACTTTTGAATTTTTCTTTGAAAAAAATTGAAATATGACAGATAATGCGAATGACTATAGTTTTTTTGGTTAATTTTCATCTCGATCGAAGCACCAATTGATGTCAAAGTCAAATTTCGAAAAAAAGCTATTATTAAAAAAAATCCCATATGATGCGGACTTTACTGGCCACACTGTATATAATATTTTTTGCTGAGAATTTCGTAGCCTTCATTTTTTGTAATAACTAAAAAAGTCATACGACCCATAGGAAGCGAGATATTTGAGAGAACCTTATTTCTGTGACCTTTGACCTTGAATAACTGAAAACGCAAGCGCGATATCGAGAGAGACTTTTGAGACATTGTTTGTAATGTCCAAATAAAGGTGTACGCAAAAATTCAGCTCACTTGGACTTTTTCGGCAGATGCTGCTATTTTCCGTCTAATGTAACTGGACTAACAGGAGTCTTTTCCGTTTCAATTTGTTACTCCGCCTTTTCCAGCTCCTCCTTTGCTATGAGTAGGATGTCTTCCTGAATTTTGTGTCTCTTTTCCCATGTATCCACTTTCCGACGGAAGAGTTAATGGACTATCTCCAAGTTTTGTTTGGGGGGTGAGTTCAAAGGGTAGTGTTTGTCCTCCTAACGGCTTTACTATGCTTTTATACACTGTTCCCCATATGTCGTTTTCTAGCTCATCTATCATGACCTTAAAATGTTCTCTCTTCGACTGGCGAATGGCTTTTTCAGTTTTTTTGCGAGATTCTTTATAATCTTCCTGGAGTCTGTTCAACATATCCCTCTGTTCTGTGTTACCTATGTTTCTTTTATAGATGCGGGAGATCCTCTTTCTGTAGTACAAGCAGATTTTCCTTTGGTGTGCTATGTCTGCGTTGCACCAAAAAGGCATCCTTTTTTGTCTACTCTTGTGGTGATTGTGCACTCTTTTATTGATTTGTTCAGTAGCGACGTCAAGTTTTCTAGGCTGTCCACCTTCATATTCCAGTTTTCGTCTCAGATTTGTTCCGAGAACTTACCTTTGTCAAAATAAGTTTGAAACCCTGACAGTTCAGTACCATTTCTTTTCCCAGACTCGATTTCGAACAAAATGTAATTGTGGTAGGTTAGCAAGTCTCAGGTTAGTACTTTCCATCCTCGTACCTTTTTAACAATATTTGGTGTAGCACCAGTGACATCTATATTTGACTTACTGTTTCCTCTCTGGAAAGTTGGGGCAATTCCTGTGTTGACTATTACTAGGTCGAGCTCGGCGGCCCAATCTCCTAGGTATTCGCCTTTCACGTTATTTTGGGGAAAACCCTATAACACCGATTTTGCATTTAAGTCACCTGCGAATATTGCTTCACGTTGCTGTATTTTAATTTGACCTATAACGCTGTCGATAAAGTTTTTGAAAACCTGGAGAGGGACATTCGGGGATATGTAGCAGCCATACAGGGTCCACGGTTCGAACGTAATTTTAACGTAGCCTTCTCCTTTCCCTACCTTCGTGATGCCGACATTTCTGTTTCTGAGGCAGATCGCTACATCGTTTCTGTTATCTGCTATAAAACATTTGCTTCTGGTTAGTTTAACGCTTGGCTCACTAATGATAACGAGGCCTGCTTCATTTTCGTATGCTGCTGCCCAAGCGATGTCGTGAGCGTCACGTGAGCGCCCTAAATTTGTTTGCAATATCTTACTTTCCATGAATGTCGGGATGCCCGTCAGTGGAGACATCTTCCGAGTAATACCGGTTTCGGTATGTCCTGCTCCTGTTCTTAAAATGTGGGCACTTTGTTCTGTCCGCTCTGTGTTAGTATTTTCTACAAGTTATACAGTGAGGAGGGTTTGTGCAATCTTTGACCGCATGTCCGGTTTGGCCACAATTAAAACATACACCAAATATATCTATGCCATTGCAGTCACCAGTACGGTGCCTATAGCCCAGGCATTTAAAGCATTTTCTGAGGTAAATGTTTTTTTATTTCACACCTCACGTAACCTATTTTTATTTCTCCCTTCCTGAGTAAAGCTTCTCCTATTTATTTTCTCAATTTTACTCTCCATTTCGTTGTTCTCAATGATTTGATCTGGAGATGGTCATCTTTGCCGTTATATTCTTTCTTATCTCAGACTCCAATTGTTTTCCCGTTATATCTACGTCTATGTCTGAAATTTGCAGCACTATTTCCCTGTTTTTATGTATCAGTTTGGCATTTCCTACATTATCTTTGATTACACGCTGTAGTTTCGACGCATTTCCATTTCCGATGACTTCCAGCAATAGGTCCCCTATATCGGTTCTCTTTATTTTTTTTTTGACATATGTTCCTTCTTGATCAATATCTACCTTGCTTTTAACTTTTTTAATAGCTCCAGGTAAGACATTCCCTGGGCTTTCACTATGATATTATCCGTTACTTTCCTTTTTGGAAAGCTCAGTCGTAGAAGGCGTGCAGCTCTTTAAGAAAATAATCGGTAGAACAACAAGAATTAAATGCCCAGCGCGCCAACAAGTTTTTGTAATAACGGCGAATGCACCCCGGTGTTCCAGCGAGAATTTGTAAACTCAATACTTAAAGTACAAATACACTTCCTGAAAGAGAGCTCCAAATAAAATAAATAACCGTAACTAAATTCAAACCTGTTAGCTGGAATAAAGATCATATAATTCCAGAAAATATGGCAGTACAAAAGCATACATAATTATCACAATAGTTCGCACAAATCAGAATCGCAGGTTACTATAATTTAATAAATTGCATGCAAATAATACGCACAGTTTTACATACAGTTCCGCAATAATACAATTGCACACATTAAAATGACAGTCTAGCAAACCACAGCAGATGTTTTGGGGCTCGGTCTCGGAGGAAACGCACACGCGGTTCCAAAGCGTTTGACTAATAAATTCGTACGGCCGAAGCTGGTGTCTCAGCGCGCTTTGCACCGCGACGGCGAGGTTAGCATGCCAAACCAGAAGGAAAACCTCCGTATCGGGTTCTTTTTTGAGCTCTAATTAATCGCCTGCATCAAGAAGGAAGCGGCTCCGAAACGTCCAACAAAACGTCGGGTCGCAATCGTCTGCAGCGGCTGCCGTGGACACGAAGAACATTCAAATGCAGCACCTGCCTCAGAACGACTTTTTGGCCCAAAGTTTGCTTGGCTACTAGCGATCGAGACTGGGCGTTAAATGCCTGGTACTACTTTCTGTGAAGGGGAAACAGAAGTCCAACGATAACATACAGAACTACAGGGAGTCTTAGTGCGTCTAGAATACTCACCCTGGATAAAATCCAGGCCATATGTGATGACTCGTGGTCGCATTCAGAATCCGCACAAAGCGTAGGAATTAACTTCCCTCTGGTGAGCTTGGGGCATCATAACCACGTAAACGTGAGGGCTTGCATTTCACCAACAACCAAAACTAACAGCAGCCTCAATAAAACTCCACCAAAGCTCTTCAAAAATTGCTAAACCACCATGCCTGCTTGACGGCTGATATCTGATTAATTTGAAAATACATTATAATAAACATAAAATTAACAATACAAAGATGGCACCGTCGTACTAACGATCATGCACTTGCTGAATATTTAGTTTTCACAAATTCTCGAATCAGTAGCAGCCTCAAAAATTATTGGCTGCAACTATTCCCTCGTATTAATTACCTCACGGCAAAGCAGCTGTTAAAAATTACCGTAAGAAGACATTCGGCGGAACAAAGTCCTTGGCGGCCAACGCACAGGACCAAACCGGCCAATCCTCTAGCATTGAAATGGTCATTTAACTATTCTGTAACGATTCTGCCACTGCGAGGAGGTGCAACGTCTTGTTGGAAGAACATCTGTGAGTCAGTTACAAAACCATACACGAAAACGATGTCTGCTATTTCTCTTAGGGTAAAATCACACACTTCGAAAGAAAATCGTTCTTTAAAAAACACAAAAGGGGATTTATTAAACAACCAATGGTTGTTTAATACAGCAACTGTTTTGATATTGTTTCAAAATTAAAATTGACTATCAAGATAGGGCTACTTGATTTTCAAAATTTAAATATTTACTTTCCACATTTTGAAATAAATTTGTTTTCATTAACACCCTGTATCATTTTAAGGGAGGATTTTGGTATCAAGGTGTATTAGGGTAGTTTGCTATATTTTGGTGTAAAGAAGCTCTTGTACATGCTTTTACTTCTAATTATGATTCACCCTGTATATTTAAAATAACTTAAAACTAACTTTTATATTAAAATACATAACATTGTACACCATAAACTACCCAGAACATAAAAAATTTACTATAATTTTCCATTTTCAATTAAAACGTGTCCCTAGTGTTTCGCATAATATACTATTTCACTTTCGACAATCAATGATTGCTTTCTGAGATAAGTTTGACAAATATTATCAAGTGATTGAATAAGTCTGTATTCTAGGCAGGCGATGAGAATTTTTCAGTAGTTAAGAATATGCGCGGACTTGTTCACACACGTCATTGCGTTTGCCCAGTTTAAATGTCAACTGCAGAACTTAATCAACAACTCTTCAGGACTAATGTGTTAATAAAGAAATTATGTAGGAATGTCTTGAAAAGTTCTAAAAGTGATCATAATATGTTTAAACAACTCGTCTTTTTACTGCATACTCAAAACTTGCTGTAAGTGACTTGTAGAATTACAGTTTCTTGACATTTATTAATTTAAATGGCAGTACACTACAACAATTTGAGACATCACTTTGGTGTTTCACAACAAACCTAGAATGGAAATCTATTAAAAAACATGATATAAATGTTTAATGTGTGCCCATTATCTTTTGTTTTAATCGCGTCCCGCAGTATTGCAATTCATTTAGCCTAGTCTCCTCCCACAAGCTAAGAAATGTTTTAAATAATGTACAAATTCGTTGATTAATAGTAAATTTCGCAACAAGAGTTGTAAAAAGCATATTACGCGCGAGCTGATAAAGTTAGGCGCAAGCCGCTTATCGGCGAGTGAGTAATTCCGCGAATGCGTAATTGTTTTATCGCTCGAGTTGCATACTATACTCTTTCTACGAACACAATCATGCCGTTAAATAAAAAAATAGATGTTTTATTAATTTTAAAATCAGTACTGCCACAGCACCTTGCAAATAAGGAGGCTGCAGTCACGGCTTAGTACAAACAAAAACTGTAAAAATATACCTAACTACGGTAAGCAACACCAAAAACCGTTGTTGCTGCCAACATAATGAAACATTAAATCCCTAACCATGCGATCAACCATTTTACACACGTTATGCGTAAGAACACGCTTACACAATTTGGAACTTGTACAATTTTGATCATTTACAATTATTGTGGTAGTAGAAAATATAATAATTTATAGTTATACCCCATAAGTATTCGTTCAGATGCGACTGATTCCAAGTGCTTTAAAATTTACTACAAAATGTTATGCCAATACTAGACGATACGCCACTTGATGCTAAGCAATTGAGAATCGATTAATTTTTAAATGAAAACTGTCATTCAAGTAATTGCTCACTCTAGGGGATAATTTGAACTTGATGTATTGAAAAGGCTGCATCCACTTCGTATCACTTAAATGGTTTTTACACACCATTCCTACAAATTATGTTAGTCTTGCATTTTAGTTGACCTCCTACGTTGTTGCACACCATATTACATTAGAATTTCCTATAGAGAAAAGTTTTTAAGATGCAGTAACTTGAATCGTTAACTTAAATTTGGAAATAAAATGCTGTAGAAAGCGTACAGTCATAGTCATTAAGTACCAAATAAATACAGATTACTAGGTGTCCATAATGGACACATAAATAATACCCTGAGATCGTAATACTCATAATGTAAAATAAAAAATGTAATTAAATAAAAAACTATGTTCTGAAAATAACGGCATCCACATGATATCTGTTTTTACTTCACTCGTCTAAACGACGAGGAACGTATTGCAATCGCGAAAAAATCACCCACCGAGATCCCTTTAGGTCGTCCCGTTTCAGGGTACTAATATAACGATTGACATATTTTCGCAATTTCGTCTGTCCTTCTGTCAGTCTTTTTAATAGTTTTGACAGTTATTAGGGAAATATGATATTTTGCATGCCGATTAGGTGTCTGTCTGGCTCAAAACCGGAAATATCTTCGAACAAATATATACAAGGTTGTTTATTTTTGATTTAACTCGGGAATAGATAAAAGTGTTATTTTGCACATAGCTCAAGTTTCCACACGTGACGAAAATAGAAATCTTTTGTAATAATAAATATGGGGTGGACATCCTAAAAGACAGATAAGTGCGGCGATCGGCGCAAAGTACACTTGCGAAGGAACTTTCGTGTAAAGCCATATACAATTTTTTCTTATATATTCTTGCAGCCTGGGTGTGACGTTATATAATATATTACTATGACTTATTATTGTGGTCCTTTATTTTAAATTTTCTCATTGGGTCGGGTCTCTACATCCTAGCAAATATTACTTTGATTTGTATAAGTTATTGGAATACATTTTCTATCATCCATTATCATGGTATTATTTTTAATAATTTAATTGTAAACGCTTTGTATAATGCTATCTTAACTACTGGGAGAGCTACAATACTGGATACTATTTAACTAATTGGAATTTAATTGAAATATGGATATCAAACCTCACAATTTCGCAAAACAGTATCGCTATTATTGGAAAAATATTAGTCATTGCGTAATTAAAGCGTTGCCTAGGTGATAAAAATTGCAGTAGGTAAATACACGTCACAAACAAAAAACACTGAAAGGAAGTGTCTGCCGGAAGTGCACAAAAAACCGACGCAACTAAACTATCTTTTTAGAATTAACTTTCCTGACCTTTCTCTTGCTTTTGCAGTGGAAACTAGGGTTTACCTCGAGTCCTCAGCAAATTCAACGATGCCTGGGCCCATCTTTCTTCATTAGTCTGCAGATACAAACCGCTGAACGTCCTGCAGAACGACTCCTATAGCTCGACCGCTGCGAAGAACACCTCCAATTCAGCCGTTGCCTCAACCTAGAGCTCCAACTGCTTTCCACAAACGTCACTGCTTACCTCTAGCTCACAAAGGCTCCAATTATACTAGCCGAAGTTCGTACACGCTAATATAACATTTCAGGACGTAAGAGCTTGCAGAGGAACAGTTTGTGGTAGTAACCATTATCTCGTAAGAACAAAAGTATTATTCCCCGGATAAAAGAATAAAGATTCAGAAATGCAAAAAAAGAAAAGTGAACAACTACAACAAAGAAAATACAACCTACGAAGTTTAGAGGATGAAAGTACGGGAATGCTTTACAAAACCCGGTTAGATCAAAAGTTAGAGGAAAAAACTTCGGTAACATAGAATAACACTACAACCATGTAAAGGAATGTATCCATGACGCAGCTCTGAAAGCCTTAGATACATATAAAGGGAACAAAACCAACGTAAACCATACTGTTGGGACGAAGGACATAGAACATGAGATAAAAGAAAAAAGAAAGAAATATCAACAATACCTTAGCTTCAAAAGCGTAGAACATAAATTAATGTATACGGACGCCCAAGCAAAAGTACGTACAAAGATTAGTCAGAAAAAAATTAAACATGGGAAAGAAATTGTTCGAGAATTAATACATATTTAGGAGGAACAAGAAGTACAGAAAGCTGGAGAATATTGAAAAACATGAGAACAGAAAGGAAAAAAGGGATTATATCACCAATAACACCTGAAAAGTGGGAATACTACTTTCAACACCTGTTAACAGAAGACCGCAGAAAAATTTGAATAAAATAAGCAGCCGTACAACATAAGACTAATACGTAGGATCGCCTCTTAGATTAACGTTAGAAGAAGTGGAAAACCAATGTAAGTCCTTAAAGAATGGCAAAGCACCGGGTCCTGGCGATATCTATGGAGAACAATAAAATATGGAAGCAGCAAGCTACTTAAATATCTAAAAAGCTCCTCAAACAGTGTATAAACAAACAAGATATACCAGTTGAATGGAAAGTCACCTATTAATCACCTAATATTTAAAAAAGGCGACAGAAGCAGATGTGAAAATTATCGGGAATAGCGGTAACAAACACAATCAACAGACTATAACGGAAAGATATATACTGTTTGAGGCTTTCGCGGTTACTCGAATCCATGTTAAGAAGAATTATACGGAAAGATAATAGAACAAAGAATAGAAAATGAATACCAACAAATGGAAGCTGAAGAACAAGCCGGATTTCGAGCAGGCAGATCGACCATTGATCAGATATTTTCGATCACCAAGTTATTGAAAAGAAAATGGCCTTTAATCAAGAACTCCATCTACTTTCGTCGACTTGAAAAAGGCATATGACAGAGTCCCACATACAAATTTGTGGAAGCCCTTGAACAAACAAATATTAACGTCGAACTAATAAGAAGCGTAAAAATCTTATATTTATAAACAGACAAAAATTAAAATAGGTAACAGTGCTACAAATGGATTCACAATAACTAAAGGACTAAAATTCTGTCTTTCCCAAATACTGTTCAAAATTTACAGAACAAGCATTAAAGGAATGGAAAAAGAAGTGCCGAAATATGGACCTACACTTAACCGACAACATTTTCTATACCCTATGTTTTGCGGACGATCAAATATTAGTAGCCCAGGACTAGGATGACATGAACTATATGACCCGCAAACTTATAGAGGAATATGCAATGTTGGGACTAGAGGTAAATTTGAGCAAGACCGAATATATGTGCATTGGAGGAGAACAACAAGACCTGATAATGGAAAATGGAAACAAATAAAACAATGCAACGAGTACAAATATTTGGGAATAAAAATATCGCAAAAAGGTATAATGGATGAGACGATTCGAGAACGCAACATACAGGGCAGAAAAGCTATTTCTATGCTAAATAGCATTTTATGGGACTAAAACATTGCAAAAGAAAACAAAAAAATATACAATACTATAGTGAAAAGTATAATAACGTATAGCTCGGAAGTTTGACCAATAAAAGAGAAAACTATAAAGACGTTAACAGCTACAGAAATAGACTTTTGGAGGAGGACAGCAAGCAGATCAAGAATGGAAAGAGTAACAAATAACAGAATTATGGAAATTATGGCGGTGAACCACACTATAATAGATGACATCAAAGATAAACAATTAGTATGGTTCGGACATGTACAAAAGATGCCAGAAACAAGAATACTTAAGCAAATTTTACAATGGAAGTCAAGAGGAAGGAGGAAACAAGGTAGACTCCGAAAGAGTTGGCAAAGTGGCATCAACGGAGCAATGAGAGAAAGAAGACTGAAGAAAATCTCTGGAACGACAGAGAGAAATAGAGATTGGGTATCTGAAGACGTAGGACGTTATAAACCGATATATATTGCACTGGCTACCCTTTTGTTGTGCCTTTAAATATGCAAACTTTCAAATATTGATGTTAATTAGGTATTTTAAATTATTAATTGCCTTCCTTGAATAATAATGTAAATTTTTTTCTTACAGGGGTGGGATCTTTTATCTAGTTACTTGTTATGAAAAATTGACCTTCCCCACACTATAATATTTAATTACACAGTAAGTTCTTATTTGTTAATCAAGTTCAACTTATTAATGTATTTATTTACTTTCAAGTTAGTATACTCTAAGAAGACACCCACCTTGTATCGTTCTTACACAACCTCCAAGACAGCAACCTATTTGAAGTCAGCAGCTCTACCCCTTTTGTCTTCCTGCTGCAATGCACCTCTCTCCAACAGACAGGTAGCTCCTACTGCCCAACAGCAACAAATCTCAAACGCCCGTCTGCTATCAGCAAAAACTGGACCTCAATCTGCCACAGTATACTGCTACTGGAACACTCCTTCTCTTTCCTATTTTACTCCCGTCACATGTCAACTGTAATATTCAAAATACCTGACCCAGTATGCCTCTCTAGTATTTTACTTGTATGTTGCAATTCTTCTATCCATTAGTTTCATTGACTACTGTCCAGTTATCTTCTTCAGTTAATGCTACAGGCTCAGGCCGATTTTTTTTTAAATTTCAATGGCGGCTAGTTTGGAAAGTTGTGACTTGTAATTGTTTAATTCCCCACTAAAACTCGGCAATATTAAAAGATTTTTAACCGCGCCCTTGGGGTTCAAAAGTTGAAAATTTTTAATTAAAAAAAATATCAGAGCTAGTGAGCAAACGTTAGAAAAGTATCTAATTAGCTACTACTTAAAAAATCGTTAAGATATATTGTCGTTTAATCAGGCCCCTTGACGAAATTGTGATTTAATCTTTCAAAACCACTCGCGCGCTAAATCTAAATACTAACCTGCTTCCTACAATGTAGTACCTTCGGACGTAATCGGCAATAATGGTTTTTGATTAGTCGTGCACCTTTCACATCATGCAAATCATGCATGCAACCTATTAATAGCCGTTCTCTGGTATCTTATTGTGTCAGTTGATATCTATCAGCAGTGATGGTCGGTCGTTTTTTATTGTGGTTCTAACAAAAGTGCATAAATCGACGAATTCCCGTGTTTTATTTAAGCGCATTGAGTAACAATGTCAAAACAAACTCGTGCAAATGTTCGTATGTATTTATTTGGAACTGAAAAGACATTTTACTCAAAAAATACTAATATGCTGCCAACGTACGAGAATATGATACGACATTTTCAAAGTGTTCGATTAACATTAAAAGGAGAAGAAAGCAAGCAGCCAGAAACAAGACCAGTTGCTAATATTGTTGCAGAAAAATTAGTGGATGCTTGGAATACATCCCCGCTTCCTACTATAAGCCCGCAAAGGAATTACAGAAATAATTGTGCAATATAATAAGAAATATCAAAGGGTTATTAAGCCTGTAAAAAGTAGAAAATCGAAGTTTTTAGAAGACAAGCTTGAAACCTTTAAAAGAGATGCTAAACGTTTGTTTGATATTTGTTCCTGTAAATGTTTAGATATAGAATCATGCTACTGCGAGAAGAAAAAAAAGATACCAGAAACGGGAATCGAGTTTTATAAAAGATCAAAGACGAGAAAGACAAATGGCCATTGGTAATGAAGACAACAAGATCACAGCTACTTTAAAAAAGAGGAACTACAGAAAATTGCAAGACTCTCAGAGAAACTTCGGTTCTAATGCAGGTTCTCAAGAGCCTATAGCTGGTCCCAGTGGAACCTCTTGTGGCAAAGCTGACACAGATAATAGCGAAGGTGATACTTCATCGAGTACAACTTCAAATGATCCAGATTTTTCGTGGTCCTACCCTCTTGAAAAGCGACAAAAAACAGAAAAGGAAAATCCTGTAGAAAAGCTTTTGCTGAGACAAACTGCTTAAGCAGCAGATTTGACAGGTGTTTCTAGTCGAAATGTAGCGAAAATTGCCAATGCGGTTTTAGAAGACGTAAATCGCATTTCAAAAGACGATGCGGCATTGGTCGTAGTAAAAAATAAAAGAAGGGAGGTAGATAAGAATAGACGTAAACTTCGAGATGCAAATAAAGATATGCCTAAATGGCTCTATTTCGATGGAAGAAAAGACTAAACTATGATTCAGGAAAACAATCGTCGAATTATTAAAAGTGGAGAACATGTAGCTTTAGTCGAAGAACCGGGAAGTACATTTTTTTGGGCATCTTTCTCTTAGGCATTCACGAGCGACAGATATTGCTGCAGGATTATAAGTTACATAGAATCTCATAATGATGTGGACTTATCGCAACTAATGGTCAAAGGATATGATGGAACAAATGTAAACACCGGTTGAGAAAAGTGGGGTACCTAATTCGATTGCTTGAAACTAGTTTCAATAAACAACTGCAGTGGAGTATATGTTTGTTGCACGCTAACGAGTTACCTTTATTACAAAAACGAAAAGTCCTTATATTTATTCAGGACTAATTGGTTCTCTACTTCCTAATTGCGAAAATGGAACCTGTTAAATTTAATTTAATTATAACCGACTTTCCCCAGGTAAATGCAAACGACCTAAGTACAAATACCAATATTTGTTTGATATTTGTCAAGCAATCGGAGATGGAACGGGTCCCATAAGTTTATTGAGAAAGAGTCCGGGAACAATGGCACACTCGAGGTGGTTAACGACCGCAAACCGGATGCTAAGGTTATATGTAGCAACGAAACATCCTCCGAGACCTTGCAACTACTAACTGAATTTGTAATAAAAGTATATGCTCGAATGTGGTTTGACATTAAAACGAATTGAATATGGTGCTAGATTGGTATGGAAAACAATTAAGGTTTCAAGAGATTTCCAAGTCACCTGAAGATCATTATTGATAAGGTAATACAAGACAATGCGTACTTCGCACACCCAGAGAACCTCTTAATAGCGATGTTGACAGATGAACGGCAACACATTAGAGAGCTAGCTGTGGAACTAATTCTGAAGGCAGAAAAACGGATGTAAAAAATCGCATTTTTAAATAGCTAAAATAAATAATAAAATAACCAAGATGACTATATTGACCTAATAGACTGGTTTAGTTGCACGGTAACAGAACCTCCCCTGACAAAAAATAGAAGAACCGTTAGATATTGTCACAAATAATGTGACATTTGACAATTTTCCATGTCACACCCAGGCAGTTGAAAGGTGTGTCAAGATAATAACAGATGCGTCATTAAAAGTATGCGGTGAAAAATCTAGAGAAGCCTATATACGCGCTAAGATTAATGCAAGAAAGGACGAAATTTGAGCACAAAAAGCAGTACTTCCCGTCAAGAAATCAGTGAATTGCAATGCACATACCAATGTTTTGTTCAAGTTATGTAACTATTTTAATCGAATAAAAATAAAATAATCAAATAAAAAAAATAATTTTTTTGGGTACCCATGGGCCCGGGTTTTTTTTTTTAATTCGATCCTGATTTAAACGGAAACGTAAATCCTTCATGTTACACGTTTTACAAAGTAGCCCCAGCATCAAATAAAAAAATATTAAAAAAATAATTTTTAGGGCCCCAGGGGCCTGGTTAAACATTTTTTAATCCGTCCTAGTTTGGTGTGCGACCCAATTTTTTTAGTACACACTTTTCCGCACTAACCCTACTTTGGTTTTTAAAAAATACTTTTTCAGCCGTTTCGGCCCGCCCCATTGCCCCTGGGAGATTTAATTACCTATACCGTAAAATACTAATTTAATCAAATAGGTGCAACAGTTCACCAAATCAGAAAGACTAAATCTGTATCAGATTACCGACGAGTTTTAGGATAACTTCGTTAACTAGACGCCATCAAACGGAACCCAAGGAAATATATCTTACAACATCGGAAGTAAAGTTGAGACACCAAAACCTCCACTAATTTAAACCGGAAATAGCTTGTTGAAAATCCAGAAATTACGGAAAATTATTGAGGCAAGCTAATAAACATAATGACGAAAACATATCGAATGAACTAAAAAAGCGGATATGGAGGAAAATAGTTTGGAAGAGTTACATCTTATAGGAATAATAAAATTTGAATTAGCCCATTATCTAAATAGCCATATGTTATTGTATGGCTTTTGGGAACTGTTTTTTAATTCTTCGAGAGCAATATTCGTCCCAAACTTAGGCTTTCAGAATTTTAAAACTGAATTAAGTTTCAGTGTTTGTTCATATTTGCATGTGGAATTAAAATTTGAAGCAATGTGTTTTTAATTATTGAATGTGAGTTTTAAGCTGCACTAGGAAACATAGGCTTAGTACTTAGTATAGTATTCAAATAAACTAATGGGGTTTTTGAGCCTGCCACACATATACCTCATTATAAGATTAGCGTGGAAAGCGTTGCTTGTATTTTGTTGTAATATTTTTTACTGTCTCTCAATGTGAATTAAATAATGCATACCTACATATCAATCTGAAATTCATTAACGTAATGAAAACAAAAAATTATTAGATTTATTTATATTATTTGTCATCAATAAAAATGTGTGTAGTAGCATATAAACTTACATAATCGTTCGGTTCAGTGCCTCGGCTTAGACTACCAACAATATGTAGTGTAAAATATAGCCTAGAAGTTCATATTATGCAAATCCTTGTAAATAGTATATGAGATTAACCTCATTCCCTTAAAAAAAACTAAGAAAGCAAAATCAGAAAGTCTTCAAACTATGTTTTTCAGTTTGTTTCGAAGTCACTATAAACACACACCAGCAGTGGTTGTAGTATCGGGTTGTTTCTGGAGTATATATTAAAAGGAGATTTTTATGTAAATCATTGTGCATTTTATAGTCGAAGCGTTTGCCCACCAACTGTGCCTAATGTGGTTTTAGTTATACATGCAAATGTATGTATTACTGTATGTGTCTAAGTTCTTTAGTTATTGTGTCTCGTAATACTCTGGCTTTTAAAATTTTCCATCTAATTGTCCAAAGTTTAAATCTATTGACCGCGAATAATATTTGTTTTAAATTTCCACATTAAATCTTATCGGAAGAATCCATAAAGATACATTGTAATTCTCAGTCGAGAGTAGAGACATCGTTACATGGTAGAATGAAATTTCAACAGACGCCAACAAGAGGTAAGCGGCAATTACTAACTGCCGCCGCAGTGAAACGTAGTTCATTGCACAAATGAAAATTGCAGTAATCGAAATTGAAAATTGAACATCAAAGCTTACTACGAAAGCATGCTGGTGTCATAAAATCAATCGATTAGAACGAAAGCTGCTCCATACTAATCTGCGTACCCTTTCAAAGGTCTAAGTAATTGTTGAATCACATTCGTTCTAAAACGTTTTGAACGTATTTTCATACAATAAAGCTGTGCATCTCAAGATCTTTCGAAAGGTTATTGTCGGAAAGTTAAGAGCTCTGTCAATGGAAAGCGAAGTTCAAAAGAAGTATCGTCCTCCTCAATGTCCAACATCTTTGCAGATTTATAATTTTACCATAATGCAATTCCTTTAACTTATCTTGTGCTTTCATGCTTGTCTCTTATAGTAAACTATCTCTGCTGCGATTTTATTTTATTATATGGATTTTCCTTAAGATTTTCCTTTGACGATTAAACGATACTCTTCAGTAGCTGTATTTCAGGAAAAATTCGCCTCCACGTTTCTGGAGCGCCAACCTATTTCTGATCGGGAGAAATACAGTTGCATATACACAAAACTTAAAAACGAATGATTCACTATAACTATTTTTATGTTGCATATTATGCGTCCGTCTTTCCCAATATTTACGAACAAGTTAAATATGCTATACACTTGAACCGTTGACGAGCGGCCTAAGGTATATTATTGCGTCTGCAATTTGACATTTCTAAATCTCGGGAAAGCACAGTTTGTTGTGGATAACTCTCTCATATACCATGATTTTAAGTTTTTGTAATGTATTGAAATGGTATTTGATCCTTAAATCAGCTCTGGTAGTCATGCCAAACAATTAAATATTAAAGTCATAAAAAACACAGAGTTGAAATGATTTGCATATCTGAATAAAATCACATAATTTGTCAATTGAAAGTTGCACTGTAAAATGTAGCCAGTAACATTCGAATTACTTGAATAGGCTTGAACGGAATGAAACTCAAATTTCATCGGTTGTAGGTAGCAATGTAAATTTGTAAAATATAAAAAGGTTGAAGTATTATACCAGCAAAAGCCAATTTAATAGAGCTGGCACAGTAAAATTTAAAACATGCAAAGTCACAAAGTGCGTAGCAATCTAAAGTAAATTACAAAAGGTCTTATAATGAGCAGTTAAAATAATAAGTGGTAAGAGGAGGATTAACGATTGTAACGTGCAAAAGAGCACAAAGCCAGCCAAAGTTACATACAGAAGGAAAACGAGGAATTTGAAGAATAGCAGGCAAAAGTACAGAAATTAAGATCCAAGCAGGCCAGTGATAAAATTTTGGTGAACACATAAAGAATCAGTGTACTGACCAAGTTAAACTTAAAAGTGCTTTTTAAATAAACATTGTGGCGCATTCCTAGATGGACAATTTTATGAAAATCAAAGAACAATTATTTTAGGCTAAGGTTATTGTAAATAATTATCACATTTGTTAGTTTTAGAATTTTAATTAATGTAATTGAGTTACTTACTTCTTGTTAAAATCAATGTTTGATGGTAGTTGCATAGCAACCAGACTCTCGCTTGTTTTTTACAATAAAATGATGCTGACACGTTGAAAATTGCTCGAGTTTTAAATAATCTTTTTGGGTGTTGAACATAAATTCGGGTAAAAATAAAGTACACCATCGTGTTCACAAGGCTGCAGAGCATCGACACCAATAAAGGCAAGAGTTTTCCACGTCATAAAAATAAATTTCTTTTGGCTGCTCTTCGACGTTGGCATCGGGGACCTTCTGGACACCACAACGAGCACCGTACGAGGTTTTGAGAAGCAAGCAGGGATTACCAGTGGGCAGTTCGAGCAGCAGCAACCTTCAGATCATCGCCGGGGAGTTGCAGGAAGCGGTAAATTACCAGAGAGGACCTGGCCGTGACTTCGCCTGCAAGAGAGGTTAGGTTAGTGATTGATTGAGCACAAAAAGCAGTACTTCCCGTCAAGAAATCAGTGAATTGCAATGCAAATACCAATGTTTTGTTCAAGTTATGTAACTATTTTAATTCGAATAAAAATAAAATAATCAAATAAAAAAAATAATTTTTTTGGGTACCCATGGGCCCGGGTATTTTTTTTTTAATTCGATCCTGATTTAAACGGAAACGTAAATCCTTCATGTTACACGTTTTACAAAGTAGCCCAGCATCAAATAAAAAAATATTAAAAAAATAATTTTTAGGGCCCCAGGGCCTGGTTAAACATTTTTTAATCCGTCCTAGTTTTGGTGTGCGACCCAATTTTTTTAGTACACAACTTTCCGCACTAACCCTACTTTGGTTTTTAAAAAATACTTTTTCAGCCGTTTTCGGCCCGCCCCATTGCCCCTGGGAGATTTAATTACCTATACCGTAAAATACTAATTTAATCAAATAGGTGCAACAGTTCACCAAATCAGAAAGACTAAATCTGTATCAGATTACCGACGAGTTTTAGGATAACTTCGTTAACTAGACGCCATCAAACGGAACCCAAGGAAATATATCTTACAACATCGGAAGTAAGTTGAGACACCAAAACCTCCACTAATTTAAACCGGAAATAGCTTGTTGAAAATCCAGAAAATCCAGAAATTACGGAAAATTATTGAGGCAAGCTAATAAACATAATGACGAAAAACATATCGAATGAACTAAAAAAGCGGATATGGAGGAAAATAGTTTGGAAGAGTTACATCTTAT
Organism: Agriotes lineatus; assembly: GCA_940337035.1. Classification (NCBI taxonomy): domain Eukaryota; kingdom Metazoa; phylum Arthropoda; class Insecta; order Coleoptera; family Elateridae; genus Agriotes; species Agriotes lineatus. The sequence goes on from OW679195.1 coordinate 123,713,503, forward strand.
AGGAATAATAAAATTTGAATTAGCCCATTATCTAAATAGCCATATGTTATTGTATGGCTTTTTGGGAACTGTTTTTAATTCTTCGAGAGCAATATTCGTCCCAAACTTAGGCTTTCAGAATTTTAAAACTGAATTAAGTTTTCAGTGTTTGTTCATATTTGCATGTGGAATTAAAATTTGAAGCAATGTGTTTTTAATTATTGAATGTGAGTTTTAAGCTGCACTAGGAACATAGGCTTAGTACTTAGTATAGTATTCAAATAAAACTAATGGGGTTTTTGAGCCTGCCACACATATACCTCATTATAAGATTAGCGTGGAAAGCGTTGCTTGTATTTTGTTGTAATATTTTTTACTGTCTCTCAATGTGAATTAAATAATGCATACCTACATATCAATCTGAAATTCATTAACGTAATGAAAACAAAAAATTATTAGATTTATTTATATTATTTGTCATCAATAAAAATGTGTGTAGTAGCATATAAACTTACATAATCGTTCGGTTCAGTGCCTCGGCTTAGACTACCAACAATATGTAGTGTAAAATATAGCCTAGAAGTTCATATTATGCAAATCCTTGTAAATAGTATATGAGATTAACCTCATTCCCTTAAAAAAAACTAAGAAAGCAAAATCAGAAAGTCTTCAAACTATGTTTTTCAGTTTGTTTCGAAGTCACTATAAACACACACCAGCAGTGGTTGTAGTATCGGGTTGTTTCTGGAGTATATATTAAAAGGAGATTTTTTATGTAAATCATTGTGCATTTTATAGTCGAAGCGTTTGCCCACCAACTGTGCCTAATGTGGTTTTAGTTATACATGCAAATGTATGTATTACTGTATGTGTCTAAGTTCTTTTAGTTATTGTGTCTCGTAATACTCTGGCTTTTAAAATTTTCCATCTAATTGTCCAAAGTTTAAATCTATTGACCGCGAATAATATTTGTTTTAAATTTCCACATTAAATCTTATCGGAAGAATCCATAAAGATACATTGTAATTCTCAGTCGAGAGTAGAGACATCGTTACATGGTAGAATGAAATTTCAACAGACGCCAACAAGAGGTAAGCGGCAATTACTAACTGCCGCCGCAGTGAAACGTAGTTCATTGCACAAATGAAAATTGCAGTAATCGAAATTGAAAATTGAACATCAAAGCTTACTACGAAGCATGCTGGTGTCATAAAAATCAATCGATTAGAACGAAAGCTGCTCCATACTAATCTGCGTACCCTTTCAAAGGTCTAAGTAATTGTTGAATCACATTCGTTCTAAAACGTTTTGAACGTATTTTCATACAATAAAGCTGTGCATCTCAAGATCTTTCGGAAAGGTTATTGTCGGAAAGTTAAGAGCTCTGTCATGGAAAGCGAAGTTCAAAAGAAGTATCGTCCTCCTCAATGTCCAACATCTTTGCAGATTTATAATTTTACCATAATGCAATTCCTTTAACTTATCTTGTGCTTTCATGCTTGTCTCTTATAGTAAACTATCTCTGCTGCGATTTTATTTTATTATATGGATTTTCCTTAAGATTTTCCTTTGACGATTAAACGATACTCTTCAGTAGCTGTATTTCAGGAAAAATTCGCCTCCACGTTTCTGGAGCGCCAACCTATTTCTGATCGGGAGAAATACAGTTGCATATACACAAAACTTAAAAACGAATGATTCACTATAACTATTTTTATGTTGCATATTATGCGTCCGTCTTTCCCAATATTTACGAACAAGTTAAATATGCTATACACTTGAACCGTTGACGAGCGGCCTAAGGTATATTATTGCGTCTGCAATTTGACATTTCTAAATCTCGGGAAAGCACAGTTTGTTGTGGATAACTCTCTCATATACCATGATTTTAAGTTTTTGTAATGTATTGAAATGGTATTTGATCCTTAAATCAGCTCTGGTAGTCATGCCAAACAATTAAATATTAAAGTCATAAAAAACACAGAGTTGAAATGATTTGCATATCTGAATAAAATCACATAATTTGTCAATTGAAAGTTGCACTGTAAAATGTAGCCAGTAACATTCGAATTTACTTGAATAGGCTTGAACGGAATGAAACTCAAATTTCATCGGTTGTAGGTAGCAATGTAAATTTGTAAAATATAAAAAGGTTGAAGTATTATACCAGCAAAAGCCAATTTAATAGAGCTGGCACAGTAAAATTTAAAACATGCAAAGTCACAAAGGTGCGTAGCAATCTAAAGTAAATTACAAAAGGTCTTATAATGAGCAGTTTAAAATAATAAGTGGTAAGAGGAGGATTAACGATTGTAACGTGCAAAAGAGCACAAAGCCAGCCAAAGTTACATACAGAAGGAAAACCGAGGAATTTGAAGAATAGCAGGCAAAAGTACAGAAATTAAGATCCAAGCAGGCCAGTGATAAAATTTTGGTGAACACATAAAGAATCAGTGTACTGACCAAGTTAAACTTAAAAGTGCTTTTTAAATAAACATTGTGGCGCATTCCTAGATGGACAATTTTATGAAAATCAAAGAACAATTATTTTAGGCTAAGGTTATTGTAAATAATTATCACATTTGTTAGTTTTAGAATTTTAAATTAATGTAATTGAGTTACTTACTTCTTGTTAAAATCAATGTTTGATGGTAGTTGCATAGCAACCAGACTCTCGCTTGTTTTTTACAATAAAATGATGCTGACACGTTGAAAATTGCTCGAGTTTTAAATAATCTTTTTGGGTGTTGAACATAAATTCGGGTAAAAATAAAGTACACCATCGTGTTCACAAGGCTGCAGAGCATCGACACCAATAAAGGCAAGAGTTTCCACGTCATAAAAATAAATTTCTTTTGGCTGCTCTTCGACGTTGGCATCGGGGACCTTCTGGACACCACAACGAGCACCGTACGAGGTTTTGAGAAGCAAGCAGGGATTACCAGTGGGCAGTTCGAGCAGCCAGCAACCTTCAGATCATCGCCGGGGAGTTGCAGGAAGCGGTAAATTACCAGAGAGGACCTGGCCGTGACTTCGCCTGCAAGAGAGGTTAGGTTAGTGAAAATTTTTTATATACGCCAGATCTGGCTGAAATTTTGGCCAAACCTGAAGGCAGTCTTGGAGAGCCGGTTTCCGGAGGATTTGTGTGCCCAAATATAATAGCAAGCCCAGGAGAATTAGTTAAAGTTGGCAAATGGGCCCCATAAACAATCGAACGCAGACCCACGCCGTTTAAAACAACCAAGGCTTAGCGTCACTAGAAAACAAAAGTGGTTTAGACGCCGTTTGATGGCGGTAAATTAAAATTGACTTACCGATAAAATCTGCTCATTTTAGTTGATTTAATTTCACAAAAAAGCACGACTTCTGTATGTTTACAATTCTTAGTGTGTCACCATTTGACGTTGTGAGCGCAGGCGCTCTGTAAAGTAATTTTCACGGTAATACAGCGGCGTCCCGCACTAATTTTAACTAAGGAACCCAACGCCCGTTTGAGATTTTTAAGTTTCATGCTGTGATTCTATGAGCTAGCCAACTTATTAATTCAGATAAGTAATTCAGATAGGGGCAAAACACCATTTTTAACGACATTGCCAGTAAATAAAGAACCCGGAGTTGTTTTTCACCAAAAATTCAATGTCCGTTTAAAGTCAAACAAAAAGTATTGTTTGGTGATTTATGTTTAAAGCTAATTCATTACAATATAAAATAATATATCACATAAGTCATTGCAGTATATAACTATAAGATATCCTACAATATCTCTTCTAGTTTTGAGGGTAATCTGTGGATGCCTGACTGTACTCGTCCAATTGTTACATCAATAATTGCTGACAGTAAATCGGAACATACACTCGCACTAGCTCAGAGGAAGGGCGTGGATGACTTACCTTCGAAACTAAACGGTTCAAATTATAGGGGCGCAAAATGGTTTTTCAAGCCCATGTTCCTTGGTTTATTTGAGCGAACAAACCATTAAATTGCTCAAGGTAACAATACAACATAAACAATGAAAACTCACAGTTCGATAAATCGTATAATGTTTCAAATAGATAAAGGATCATTAACAGGGGGCATAAACTCGATTTGCAATTACTGGCATTAACGGACAATAACAATACTAGCACAAAATAAATATATCACAATCTTAATTAATCAAAATCTGAACAGGGTGCATTCGAAAACGCAGCCTTGGCTGAGGGCGTGTGAAGCTAATTTCTAAAATGATTTACTTTAAACTGTAAGTTGGCCAAAACATGTACTTTAGTAACAACCCGAATACTAAGTGAACGACACAGCTGTACTGCGTTCTACCTTTAATATATTAAATTAGCATCTCGCGTGTACACACATTCAGATATCTGTATGTCGTAGTGGTATACCAATATATGAGATAGTCATGGAACAAACGTACGTGATTTTAACTTTCACTTAGCTAATGTATTAGCATGCAGAGCTATATTAGTTATAACTGAACTAACTCAGCTTAAAACTGACGGTGAATGTTACTGGAAACACAGCAGGCTCATTTGGGCTGCATGAACGGTACCGGGGCCAACAGAAGCAACCTCGTACTAAACGGCACGCCCTCGGCCATGCAGTAGGTCTCTGATTTCTTCGGGGCAGTTTCAACGCGTAACTTGAAGGCTAAGTATATACACACCAAATGAGCAATTTGAATAAACAAGGATGACATGGCTTACCAGATAATTCCTGCCTATCTTTCACTGACAAATGTGCTCAGACAATTAAAAATTAATTTCTTATGGTTGTGGGTGGAAAATGTGGCCAAATAGATTACGCTACATACGCCTAACACAGCGGTTAATTTCTGCAATCCATTAATCCATCTCAGCCATATTCACAGAGCACGATGGTTCGAGATTTCGTTCCGTCCAAACGAACAGTAATTAACACTTCCCTGACATTTTGGGAACCCGGAAACGACGATAAGCCGTATCGCCATCTAGCGACAATTAATGCCCTCTGCGGAAAGAATTGCAGATTGCATAGAAAACTGTATTTAAGCACAACACTGTAGACCGTTGAAACCTTAAATTCGACATACTCGTAGCATCAGTTGCCTAACCGCTAGGAGTTCCTTTCTCCGTGAAAATACTGAGTTTTACTAAATCGACAATAAATTGGTCTCACAGTTAGTGGCGATTCATAATGTTAGATTGATTTTACTACTTTTGTTATTGTTCTTTATTCTAGAACTTTAGGCAGAGCAAACATTTCACTACTACGTCTGTTAACTGGTAGAATACGCTTAAAGATTGTTTAAAAAATTAATGTAATTTAGAATATACACCAGTTACACGTATTTTTATTTCTTCAATCACGTTCTTGAATTTGGAGTAAAAAGAACTCACACTACAAAGGCATACTCTAATACGGGAAGTAAAAACGTAGAGTAGCCATTGCACTGCAACAGTTTTGCAGTGTTTGGCATTTTTCACAAGAAAACCGTACACTGGATATGTGTTTTAAACCATTGACTCAAAAAAGACTTACTAACTTGAGATTTCCCAATGACATAATATTTACATAAGAGGAGAAGAATCTTAAGAAAATTTCAGAAGAACTGCAACAAAAAGCACGAAAAGTAGAATCAAAAATCAATATAACAAACGTTAAATATATGAGAAACTGATAGATATCTCAGGAAGCAATAGAGATAAATGGGCAGGCTATAGAAAATTATTGTAGTCCAGTCAAATGGTAGAAAATAAGGGAAAGTTTTGGTGGAGTTTTGATATTTGGTTCCTGTATGTGTTTTGGATTGTTGTATACGAATATCAGGTTTTCCAACAAAAATTTTGACGGAAAACATGCTTTTTAAGCAAAAACGGTGTAAAAAGGCGATTTTTTTAGTTTTTCTAAAATTCCCCGAAAGGTATCAAGTTTTCGTATATGTTGAACTTATATAAAATGAAAGAAGATAAAATGTCCTACATTTTATGTACTTGAGGTTTTTTTTTCCGATCAATCGTTCAGCCGCGAGAGCGCCGCAAAATTATAGTCCAGTCAAATGGTAGAAAATAGGGGAAAGTTTTGGTGGAGTTTTGATATTTGTTTCCTATATGTTTTTTTGGGTACACGATTATCAGGTTTTTCAACAAGAATTTTGACCGCAAACACGTTTTTTAAGCAAAAAGGGTGTAAAAAGCCGCTTTTTGTTTAGTTTTTCTAAAATTATTCGAAAACTATCGACTTTCGTAAATATTGAACCTACATGAAATGAAAGAGGATAAAATTTATTATATTTTATGTACTAAGGGTTTTTTTCTCCAATTAATCGTTCAGCAGCGAGAGAGCCGCGAAGTTATGTATTAAAAACAAAAAAAAGGGAATTATCCAAGTTTATTTCAAAGTAACTCGAAAATTATCCATTTTTCGTAAATCAAAAATGGTATATGAAATGAATCTTTATAAATAAAATGTTGGCAATCCTGATATTCGAGTACAGCGACCCAAAAAACATATAGGAACTAAATATCAAAACTTCTTTCCCCTATTTTTCATCATTTGACTGGACCATAATTTAGTGGCGCTCTCGCGGCTGAACGATTGATCAGAGAAAAAACCTGACATGCATAAAATGTAGGAAATTTTATTCTCTTTGATTTCATACAGGTTCGATATTTACGAAATTGGATAGTTTTCGAGTAATTTTAGAAAAAATTAAAAAAAAACCGTTTTTTACACCGTTTTTGATTAAAAAACGTGTTTCCGGTTAAAATGTTTGTTGGAAAACCTGATATTCGTATACAGCGACCCCAAAAAAAATATAGGAACCAAATATTAAAACTCCACCAAAACTTTCCCCTATTCTCCCTTTTTGAGCACCATTTGACTGGACTATTGGGCTATCAATTATTGCTGTGTATGCATCGAGGTACGTAATTAGTCAGAAACAACAAACGTCAGATTTAATAATATATTACATACCGAGGTGGAAAGTGTTTCATTCCTGCCGAGAGATTAAGTAGTTAACCGAGACGCGTAGGGTCGAGGTCAACTTTATCTCGAGACAAGAATGAAACTTTTCACCGTGGTCTGTATACTATTTTATTCGCAACCACTTTATTCTAAACAATAATTGGAAAAATTATTATATTATGATACGACAGGTTGTGACGCGCATGAATGGATGAACGAGATTCCCAGTGTTCCTACCTACACAGCGGTCGGGAATGTACTTCCCGCACTCGAGTGCCGGAAGTGAGTGCGGGACGTAGCGGGCGGAAATGTACGACTTCCCACACTCAAATGAGGTCAGTAATGTTAACATTACATATATGGTTGCAAATAAAATTGTTTCTATTTCTAACCAATTGCGTACCTCACTGCAATAGTAGATCCTTTCATAATTGCCCACCGATTTTTTCCCCTTTTAATGTGTTGCGAATTTTGAGAATTTTAAGGACATGCACGTAAATAAAATATTAACTTTGCCTTACAAGCTGCTCTTCAGGACCAGTTCCATGATCAAGAAACATTAACTAGCGATGCGGTATAACGACTGTGTAGTTTTTTTTACTTTTAATCGAAGCTGAGACAAAAGTACATTCCACAGTAATGGCTTCCTTAAATACCCGTTTACACGACTCTCAATTGTAAACTCTTAGAATTGTTATTTGTACTAGTTGCTACCTATTCTTTTCATAGCGTTGTAAAAGTTACTGCAACAAAGGAATTTTACTTTCATCTGGGAATTCTCAGCACATTTATTCTGTGGTATACTGAAATATCAAAATTACGCCATCAAGCTTCAAGTTTGAAAATAAATTAAAATTTCACATAATGTTGATTAACTAACTCAATGTTAAGATCTTGGATTGAAATAAGCAAGCTCAGAAGTAAATAAATCTAGATCATTTTGGTTTCTAAATCGTTCTTTAGTATCATTAGTGTAATATGTGTTCGGTAAATAAAAAGATAATTTAAATATGTTTCACTCAATAACATATTTTGTAAAGTTTAGTTGATATCTTTCCAGCTAATGTAAAAAATTACATTGTAACTTAATGAAGTTGACCTCTACATTACATAGTATCTTTATTTAACATAAAGCGATGAGACAGCCGGAATCGCTGGTTCAGCGGTCAAGTTTTCTGACTGCTGATTTAAGGGTCGCTAGTTCGATCACCACTCTCGGCGAGGTTTTAAAAAATAAGGAGATGTGAATGATCATTACACACAACTGTCACATGACTGATATCACCCAATGAGAACCATGCATTTTTTTTTAATCGACCAATCCCGAACTGATTATCTGAAAAGCGCCCTTGGGCTGCTTATCAAGCGATAAGCTCCCAAGGGATGATTATCGACCTCGTGGAAGGTGTCATAATTTTAATGTTATTAGATCAATTTTAAATCATAATTCGTATATGGGTTTTGTGTAATAATCTTCAAAATATAAACGCGGGCAACACAGTTACATATATTCTTGCCCTTGCCAAACGTCATCATGCTGATTGCTCTTAGAAAACTGCCCTCGGGCAAGTCTTGGTGACAGTTTTCATTGTAACCAGCACTCGACCCTTGGCGTGTACAATATTATCGGTAAGTATCTCTCGCCCTTGTGAGATTACTATATAAAAGGTCCCGTATTCGGGTCGGAACTCCTTAGTGTCCCCAAAATTGTAAATAGAACTTTTACCATATGACCATCGCACTTGGTGTTTAAGGTACCTGGTACTCCGCATGCCTAGACCTTGTCCACAACAAACAAACAGGTAATAAGACAAATCACGCATAATAATTTTAGTCAGGAATTTAACTTGAGTAGTGGTAAATGAACCATGTTCAAACACACTCATGTCCCGAGTAGTCTCGTTGTGCTGTCTTCGAGTCATGCGTGTCGTAAGCATGTAACCTTGCTATTCTACCTCATCGACTAGTCGTCAGGTCGTCAGGCTCAGTACCGATGCAGTGGACTGCAACCTTCGGATTATCTACTGCACCATCTATCTGGTGAACTTGCTCATCGTTGCAAAAACTAATTCTAGGTGAACTAGAATAACTTGTTGTATGTCTCCAGCTTATGACGTATATGCTTTTGTTTTATCAGCAATTTTTTTATGAAAACTTTATCTCCAATCTGTGATATTACAGCCACCCATTTTGAACGGTTTAGAGGTAGGCAATTACGAACCAAGGTGGAAGCCGAGGGTAAGCTGGCTTACCGAGGCGCACATCGTAGTAGTGTGTTATTATTTTATTTACAACCACTTTATTCTAAATTCTAAGAATTGGAAAACTGAAGTTAATCAAATAATAATACAAGGTGGCGAAAATTTCTTGCCATAACGGCGGTCGGGGTCATCACTTTTTTACTTTTTACTTAATGCACACATTTATTTATTAGCAAAAAAATATACTTTCATGTGTTGATTTCAATACATTTCACAACTGCAGGAATTCTAAAATCAAATTAACATCGCCACCATTGAATTTTAACCATTAAAGATGGTGCAAAGAATAGCAAATTGTTAGTCAAATGATGATATAAATTAAATATAAAAAATTAGTAAGTAATAGTAAAATTGTGCTAATACTTGAAAAACAAATAGTGGTTAAAACATCTTAAACCTTATGACGAAATAAAAATCAGATTATATACATGTCAGTATATGCTGCACTCCGCATACAGTAAGGAAAACATTTCAGGTCTTTTTATAAATCTATCATTAGCATACTAATTATCTTACCAACATTGTGTACAGCTTGTTACTGGTACATACGTAGCCCAATATTGTTTCATGTAAAAATGGTAAATAAAATCTGGTGACAAACGAAAAGGGGACAGCTATACTCAATGGGACACGAGGAAGATCTATTCTGACGGGCGGCAGAAATTCTGTCGAACTTAATTAGGGACGAACGTAGAAAGTTAGTGCTAAAATGTCAAGGAGTCAGCTCGGATGTTGAATAAAGAAAAAAATGACCCCGAATAGAAGGACCTCGATAATAACTGGCAACTACGTATAGTCAGTTAATAGAGTTAACAGAGTAGCCGAAATATCTCTTTCCGAAACCCAGTCGATCTGGCACACCTTTACCGGCGTACTGCGTGATGTGGTTAGCATCACGCTTTCGACGACTGCCTTACTTTCCCTACTTCCACAGCTGTGGTTTTGGTACCCAATTTTTAAAGCGACTAGGTGGGCTGCCCGCCAGTTCCCAAATGTGGGGATTAAATTTAAACTGCCTAACCGCTAGGCCACGCTGGCGACTCCGTATAGATTTATTTAAACATCAAATATACTAATGACATAAAAGCTACAGGCGAAAAAATTACACGAAAATGGATATAACCGTGATGTTTAATATCAAATTAAACAGATTTAAATTTTATTTCAAAATGTGAGAAATACAAACTAGCAGTGCAATGCATTACTTCATGAAAGTTCAATATGTCACAACTGCATGTTTGCAGAATTGCAAACATTAACACATGGCAGCCTTACTTAATACATGCGAGAACGATCTAATAGTGCAAGTTCAATGTATCACAACTGCGTGTCTCTCGGAAGCAGCTTTGCTTAAACGCTGGCTGTTTGTTATGACACATGATAGCGATCTAGTAAGACAAGCATTTTTGCACTTGAAAATAATGTAATTTTTAGAAGTAAACGATATGTAAGTATGTATATATAGGCCGAGATTTAATAATACAAATTATCAGCATTAAGTATTTGATTCATTATCATCGAGGTACTACCTTACCAAACCTAAAATTTTAAAGTGCGAGACAGCACTTTGGGTAGTTACCAAATTATAACGTCCCTCTGCGTAGCATGGCTACCTTTGCCTTAAAACACGAATTGCAGTCTCAATCATGTGCCCAGAATTCAAGGGATGGAATCTGCGCTAATAAGAGAAACTTGTTCAGCCTCCAGGAAATTCTGTTCAGTGACGTCAAGGAATTACAAGCTATTACCACAGGCTGTGCTAATTTTAGGCTGAATGCAATCCCACCTGAATTATTGACAAATTCGCGGCTTTTTCCTGTCGGGGAGTACCTAACCACTATAATACTTAAATACTGGAACAAGTCAGCGTTACTACAAAAACAAGATATAAACGTGCAGGATCTACAGCCTTGTCGGAACCATCGGTAAAGTACACTGATTTAAATCCATAACCAACATCCAAGCACTCGCAATACCTATATTGAAACCAGGTGTGGCAGGCAGGTTCGGAATGAACTTCTGCTTTCCTGGGAATTCTGCTTGTGATCTGGTGACGTCTTTTATGAGACCAAAGTCAGAAGCGGCTAGGCTAATGGCGAAAACCAGATAGTTTTTAACTTGTACTGGTGCGACCGATGGCGAAGTTTAATGCAAAAGAAGCCAGGTGTCGTTCGTAGATACGTTAATGCGGTTATTGTACTAATTTGTCTTTGCAGCACTTTCACGTACTAAATAAAACCCTCACCTGCTTTACGGTACGACTAGCTGGCTTAACAATATGGAACTTTCTCAAAAATATCGAAAACCACGATAAAAACCAGCCTCCTTCAAACAGTCAAATAGCTTCCGTCCGGCTCCTACTAAAACGTAAAATTCCATATTTACAGATTGCTGCCATGCTCTTGACGCGATCAGTCCTACTTACGGGGCGAGATCGTAGGCATGCGTGCTGCATTTTTTCGAAAATAATAGGCCGGTTGAGTGTTTATATAATATCTTGTTCTTGTTCTTATGAGGTAGACTGTCAACCGTCTCTCCACGTCTGTTTGCCTCTTTCTGCTGCTATGAGGTTTTCCGTTTCAGGTTGTTTCTGCTAATCTGCCGTACTCATCTTAACAATATCCTCTATGTTGTAATTTTAAATAAATTTAAATACTTATTAAGAGCTTTCATCTTGTCCATCAGCTATCATGTTTTCTATAATGTACATAGATATTGTGTTAGTTTAACTCAGTTGCCAATAAATTTCATGAGCCCCAAGATTCTGTACCAAGCTAGGTAAATTCAATTTGAACAAATTGCTGAGTGTATGTCCTTTGTCGTTTACATGTACTAGATCCAACTAATGTCTGTGTTTACGAACCTGTTAACAGTTATCTAATATAAGTGTTTTTAACACATAGTAATTCTTTTTAAATTTACTAAACTTTATGTGATTGCTTTAATATATCTACACTTTATTCATCACGTAATTTTATAGGTCCTATTTTGTTTGATTTCTAGAAAAAAATGTTTTTTAATTTACACTTATTATTATTTCAATTTGGTTCGGCTTTTACAACGATTGCAGAAGTTGCAACGATTAAAATATGGGTTTCTCACTCACTGTCGAAAAATCATGATTTTCTATTCTAATTTCATGTTAAAAAAATGTTACTTGGTCGCAGTATTAAATTACTTTTCTTGTCGTACTAGTGTAAAATAGTATATCGTACAACACGTTGAGGAAAGTGTAGGTTATCCGTGTATGGCACGAGCTTTTGTAATCAAGACGAAGACGAGATTATAAACGCGCCGAGTTTTGCTACTGTGCGCAACACAGTAATTATTAAGATAAATATCCCGGGCTTGGTAGTGTTACGAGCAAAAGGCTGTTGCGATGTAGTTTGGTTCATTTGGTAACTACATCGCCAAATGGACGCCGTTGTGGTGTGTCCATTTGGATCTTGGTAACGTCTAGTGGTTTGTAAGTTCCTCCTCAAAATACAAATTGACTTGACTGGATTTATTACTTTATCTTAGTGAATGAATGCGTGATTTATCGTATGCCTTGGCTTCCCTTAGACTTTCGTTGTTGAGGCTTGGAATGGTCTGCCCTACTTAACAAGGTCATACATAATCTGGGCGTTGAATATGAACCAGTTGTGTATTAACTTCCAGGGATTCTCGAGTATGTTAGGACCATTTCGGAGCTTCATGTTGGTAACTTTTATAAGGTTGTGGTTTTGTCTATTCGTCATAATTACGTTTCCGGCACCGTCACCGAGATTTGTCGAAGTTCGTCCTCTACCAATTTGGCGGTCCGGCAATTCGGTGATTACTGGGACCAGCGTTGTTTTTGGGGTAAGGTGATTACTCGAGTTGGTGAATCGATTTACTATTGTGATCATATTTTAGATACAACTATTGCGATATTGAGATATTAGCGATATTGTGTCTAGCTTATATCGTGGAGCTGTTCATATTTACGTCGCATTCCCGTATTGTTATTACTATAAGCAACTATAGTTTATCTAAAAGTGTAAGTCACAATAGTCAAGATCATAATCTAATTTATGTTTGCTAGTTGATGTAATAAATAATTTGGTGGTGGCTTTTGAAATTAGCATATAGATTATTGGAACCTATCCCTGCCTCTACGGATTAGCTAGTGGGCTCCGTTTAACGGAGAGCCATATGAAGGTGTATCGGTTTATTCAGTGTATTTTAATTTGCTGTTGAGTATAGGAGCGTTCAAGGGATAAAAAAGCTAGGGACATCTGGTCTCGCCAGATTTTCTTATAGCGACTGTTTGTTAAAGCTTCTTGGTTGCTGCTCCAATGGAAGTGAGTTCAATTGCCGGTCGCGGTGAGAGTTCTATATATTAAAAATGCAATTAAACGGCTCTACAGAATGCCATATTTCGGAAAAATTTGAAACCATGAGTTTCAAATTACTGTAACAGATCTGTTGCTAGGGTTGGAACTTCTTAGTATCAGTGAAGTTCTTTCACCATATGATCACAGCAGTCCCGCAGTTCCGCGCGTCCAGATCTTGGCGAAGACAAACGATAAAAACATTAAAATTCAGCCGCGTGAACAGTTGAGTAAGTAATCAGGCCGCTTAGCAACCAATTGGGCAAGGACAGGCCACAAGCAAAATTTTTTTCGAAGTGACAATGGATTTGGGATGGTACCAAGTGAAAACCGAAAGAAGGAAGGAGTCTAACCCGGGAAAGACGTAAATTCCGAAATTACAATTAGTCCAAAACCTTCAAGGCGGATACGGGAGTGAGTTAAGATGAAACAGTGGGGGAAATTCGAAGATTATTACAGAGCAACCACAGTAGGAACTACAGTAAATACATGACAAGTCAATTACCTACAGTGAGATTACAATGAGCGAAATGGAATAAATCGGGTGTGTGATGTGTATTATGAACAATCAAAAGCAAGCAGCAAAAAAACTAAAGCGAGAGAAAGGAAAGACCCAGACATAATAAATAGAATGGAAACACAGACTTCCACTATCTTCGTAACAGAAATTCTTTACACTAAATTATACAAGAACATATCAAAGCATTTAAGATAATTTCTTGTTGTAAATGCGTGTTGCACCTGGCTGGTACCTCCTGCTTGCATAGCTTGTATCAACTATTGCAACCTACCTTAGAAGGCTCACATAACTCCGACAAGCTCAATCTTCGGCTGCGCTATGGGTATGATAAATGTGGGATTTTTGTTTACTTCACTTTATCATAAAGGTTTGAGGTTCACTAAGAAAGAAGTATTGGGCGCCAACAACTTTATTTAAATTGTAAATTTCTTCTTTATAATATTTATGTACAGCTGATTGCAAATAAAACTGGGACAGCTAATATGTAATATTGTAATATGAAGTACAATAACATACTAAATACTCGTAATTATGTTCCTTTTCTTATGCTTCAACCTTTAATAATATTTTATGTATTCACCTACGGAAATATAAGTTAGAGAAAGTTTCACACGTTATTAAAAACGCAAAAAGTAGTCTCAAGACTTGTCCCACTTTTATTTGCAATCAGCTGTACATTCAATCATGTAATTCATGGGTCATATTAATGGTTAATTATGAGATTAATATAATAAAGGTTTATCTAATATGGTAGTTTCTATATGTTACTTTATACGGAAATATCGAATTAGAGTTTGACTTACATTGATTAATCAATCAGGAGTTTTATAGAAATGTTTCTTTTCTTTTTCGGAAATTCGGCACCTTTAGGTAAGAAAAACTTAAAGAGTTTTTTATACCCTCTTAGCCTATTTATCTCTTTAATGAAAGCCGTTAAATGATTTACCGGCTAACTCAATTCACATTTCCAAGGTATAAGAAATGCCCATTATTTGACAGATACCTGCGGTATAACATTAAACCCCTTTTTGACATTTACAAATATAACCTGGTTTTTTAGCTTCGTTATTGAAAAGGTAATTAAATCTTATTACATTATTATAAAGTTATTGACGGTATATTGAATTTTATATGCACATATGCCTTGCCCATCGAGTTCAACTCTACTGAACAGAAAACGATTTCGTCGCCAGACTAATAAAGGTGCTTTTTGGGTGAGAAGCTTTTAACACGATTTAACGATGGTCAAACATTGTCTTTTATTTTCGTTAGGCCCTCCAAAAAGGTTTAATCGAGGCTCCGGGTGACTATCGAACTGAATCATAACGTCCCATGCTCAAAGATAGCAAAGAACAACAGGCGAAGTAAAAAAAAAGCTAAACCACAGACCCTTTATTAGAATATGTATTAATCGCCACGTAGGTACCTACCAGTTAGGTTGTAACTGCTTTTTCCATTAAGAACATGCCCAATAAATTAATTCTGTTTGTCTGAAAAACCATTACTCTTTAATATAATGTAGAGTTGGATTAATTACAATCTTACATATGAGAAGTTTTTAATTTCTTAACCTTTTAAGCTGGGAATCAGCTCCTAATTTATTTATTGCTGGATTCTGTGAAGCTCCAATCTGCTTTTTATTCAAAACAGGAAGTGGTTTCCTCTTTTTTTTAATTTGAAAATTCTCAAATTAGCCTTCTATTTGAAATCAAAAAGAACTAAATGGAGACTATGCAACCTGTATTTCTCTCAAGTACTTTAAGTTGTTTAACTTTCAGGTTTTGTTATCATTCAGATTTATTATATTTTAGTAGCTCGACTTTGGAATGCTACAAGCTGCTTGTATGCGTCATGTGTTCATCGGCACCGATCGTGCGCGGTTTGTCCACCATCGGTACTGTCTTCACCCTGTCCTTCCTAATGCAACGATAGGGAATTGCGTAAGCCACGGAATTTATCCGAGCGCGTTAAGTATTTTTGTAGTAATGGAATTCCTTGTGGAAGCGCAGGTTCGAAGCTACCGGACTGGAATGTTTTTTTTTCATCGACAATTAATATAATTCGAAATACCAAGCGTTTCCCTACCGTTTCAGTATTATTAGAAAAAATTAGATATTTTTTGCCTATCTTGTACATACTTTTGAACGCTTTCAATCTTTATTTGATTTTCATAATCCAACGATAAAAATATACGTTATATAACATTCGTTATCCAGCTGGTACAACGTCCGAGTAGACATGAGATTCCCTTTGCGAGCACAAGTTCGATTGTTACCGATTGTAATTTCATTTATTTGCTAATTAATGTAATTCAGGTTACTAAGTGTTTCGTTTGACTCTGTCAGTCTTAATAATATTAAATTTACTTAGTTTGTACATAATTACGAACACTGGTCAGCCGTTATCTGATTTAGCAGAAGTGGTTTTTTGAGGTGCGCTTTGTTGATTAAGGAAGTTAAAATTATTTCCTTCTGTAACTTTTATATCTACAATTCAATTTTTCAAATGTAAACATTATTTCAGTTAGAATAAGGCCATCTATGTTGTGTATTTTTCAATATTTGAACGTTTGTAGATTGCTTTAAGTGCTTTAAACATGCATTTTTCGCACCAGTAGGGTAAATAGTTATTATTGCTTAATTTTCGTTTGTATAATAGGACTCCAAAGTAACCCGCTAGTTGAAGTTATGATATCTGTGCGTTAGCCATAACATTTGCGAAATTCGATGCTTGATAGTTGATTAATTTCATTAAAAGCGAATACAGCTCGTTTTGTTTTAGTTACGTGGCGATGTTTACATTTTATCGATTATTGTTGCTTATTGTTTGAGCAAGTTTTCCCAAGCTGCTGCCTTCCAGTTGTTAACATTTTCCAAACGACTGCCGTCACAAGGTATTAACATTAATTTACATTCAGCTTGTTCCTTCATTGCTCCCCATTTCACACTTTGTATTTACTTTTTTCTCATTTCGGCTAAAAAGTATTCCCGGTGGGTTCCGCAAAGTTGCTCACCTGGGTTTTACAGCCGACGACAGCTTTTCCCTAGTCCGAACAAACATTTATTGAAGCACAAGTAAACGCTTAACAAAAACTATAAGGCATCTGGCGTTTGATCGAATTTCATTTCAAATATTGAAGTAACAACGGCATCGCATGGCAGGTTGAAAGAAAGCTGATGCGTCAATATATCCCGGCGCAAACTTTTCCGATCGCTGTAAAACTGATGAAAACGGTCGTGAAACTAACAATGAGTTTACTATATGACATGTAGACTATAGTCTGAGATAGGGATTCAGGAGAGACATAAAAAGGATCAGCAATCAATACTTGTTAGGTGCATTGCTGACGAGAAAAGACTTCATTTTAACCCGAGTGAAGTATCTTCGGCTGTATCAGTTTTTCAAACATTCGTGCTGCCACTCACACATCATTTGCACTCGGTTGAGATCAATCTACAGCGTGGATGTGAAATTTTTCGATATTAGGAAGTAGCTGGGCTGATAGGTCCATGTCCGAAACTTTCTTACATAAAAACAGCATTTTTGTTTCATTTAGCGTTGGTGGTAAAACGGTAGCTGATGGCGGCGAGGCTCTTCAGTTATGCGTCACATTAAGGTCTTTATTACAGCTGGGGTCCCGAATTTTCCGCGTTTCTACTGTCCCTGGCTTTCCAAGTACTTTAATACTATTGTGACCCTAATATAAACGGCTACTTAATGTGTTTATTGCTGGCATCTTGTTTATTGCGGGCCGTACTCGAAAAATAAACACGAAAACTGCACAACGGGACAAGACACGACGACAAGTGCGGACGTGCACGTTATCCACTTCGCTGCTGTAAATTAATTTAGGCTTAACGGCGGAGGCATGGAAATTTCAATAACTCCTGCATTCCGATAATGGGGCCGTTTTTCCGATTTTACAATCGAGCCTTTGTTTTCGTAATAATTGGACGCGAATTTCGGACGTAAAAAGTGGAAAAGCTCCGGCGCTTGTCGGGTTTTGTTAGTGTGGAGATTCGTCGAGTGTGTTTGGCCATCGATAGAAATCCCGTTTGGTCACGTCGTTGTTGAATGACCCGGAGAGGCAGAGCTACAAAACGGGCTCGAACAATTGCTGCTGGAATTGGTGAATGAAATGGCCATCATCCATCCAGTTCAGTCGATTCAGCTTGTTTAGTTTCGTGTGCGGAACGACAAAAATAACTTGTAGTGCATGTCAGATATGCCTTTCATAAATTTGGGCCAATATCCCCTATTAACCCCAGTTCCTTTTTGTGCTAGATATCAAATTGGGGACATTTGTAAATGTAGTAGAAAACAAATCTTAATAAGATTAAATATAAAAAATAACAACCGCCACCAGCGGTTTGTAAATTTTCATTCGATTGCCACAGAACAATTATTATTTCAACATTCACCGCCATGCAAGAAAATATGATTGCTTATTTAAATAAAACGCTGATATATGCCATAACGATATAATGAATCCTCAATGCGGCATTTTTAACTAAAATATAAATTACTTACTAACTGACTCCTGAAAGAGAGTAAATTGCTTGTGTGAGAGATTAAAATGTCTTATAATAAAATAGAAATGCTCCATTAATACTACCACATAACCACAT
This sequence comes from Agriotes lineatus, assembly GCA_940337035.1. Taxonomy (NCBI): domain Eukaryota; kingdom Metazoa; phylum Arthropoda; class Insecta; order Coleoptera; family Elateridae; genus Agriotes; species Agriotes lineatus. Next base: position 123,732,191 of record OW679195.1, read on the forward strand.
TGAGTGTATTGGCTTTAGGTGATTCCAGAATTAGAGAAAAGTCTGTGAAGGATCGTATTCTCTAGTGGGGGTCCAAGGATCTAATCCAAAACTACCGTACGTTTCGAGGACCGTTAGCTTAGGAACTAGGTATAAAGTTTGGATAGCCATTAAATTGTAGTTCAGGAAAATTAGAGACATGCAAACTTATTGGAAGGAACCACAGGGGACATAGACTCACAACGTTTATTGGACAACAGAGCCTATGCTATAGAACTTTTTTTGAAATGAAAAATCACATAGGAAATAAATGTGGATAAGCCCTGATAGCCTGAAAAATAAAGTTGACTTGTCTACTAGTATGCTTGAAGCAAAGAGTTCATGATGTAAATGCTCTAAATACATGAAAACGGGCAGTGATAATCGAATTTTCAGAGTAAATGTAAATTTAAACAGAAAACTGAGCACAGATAAAAATAGAAAAGCAACATAAGTGATAATAGACGCGGAATACTTAAACAAAGTAATCCTAATCGAGGTATAGTAAACTATGACTATGACTTGACCAAGGAAATAAAACACCACCAAAAGAAGCAGCATAAAAGAGACTGGAAGACTATAAAAAAAAATCTGCAGAAACGGAACAAAAATTGAAGAACGAAGGACATTATAATATAGAAGTAGACAATATCAAACAGAACAATATAGTGACTAAAAGAGATGCAATAAATAGGGTACGCAAGGAGTTAACTAGAAATTATGTAGAAATGACCGAATAATTATTAAGGAAAACCAGCACCTAGAGTATTTAAAAAAAGAAATAAGACGTCAAATACCAGAGTTAAAAGACAGAAAGGTATTAGAAATAAAGAACAGAGAATGGTTATTGAGAACTGCATAAATATTACTAAGAACTCTGTATATTATTACGTCACTCTGTCAGTAAATAGAAGAGAAGCAAAGGCAGTCGACTTCTCATAAGGAACTGGTCGTGGGTTAAACGAAAGACTATAACCTTAAGCTGAAAAATATACGGGCGCCACGTAGCAAGTAACCCGGCATTTTGCTAATCAGAGAAAATATACATCGAAAAGCGCTACTACCGAATCACTGAAAAAGAGAGACGATGGCAACGGTACAAATAAAATTCGCAGGCATAAAAGTCAGGGCAGTATAATACACAAAAACATGGCAAACCAGATCACAATAAATATCACAGTAGCATATAAAAGTGGTTATAAAAGTCAATAATCAAATTATGAAATGTTAGTATAAATAAGTGGTATAAAAAGTACAAATCGTCTATAAACTTAGTAATTAGACTGCAGGTATCGTATATTTTTTTACGATGAGGGACTCAATGGTGAATTGAGTTCGAACCTCTTGCAGAAGTGAAATCTTCGTATGTACAAATACAAGGCGAGCAGGTTGCAATAACTCGACGACAACTTTTTCTCGCCCTTATTAAGAAGAGATAAAACTGATGGAGCAACATGGAATCGAAAAAAATTGTGCAAAAAGGAAGTTAAGCCTACCGGTAAGATGCTATGCTCCGTTTTGCAAAGATCGTAGCATGTGCTCGCTCAGGTAAAATCACTAGTCTGATATTGAGAATTCACGAAAAATATATTTTTCAGGAACTCCAAGAATTCCCTAGGAAAGACTTCGCAACACCATGTTACAGTATCAAACTGTTTTAACGACACTCACGAGTGAGGGAGTGCCAAATGCTAAAACATGTCCGGGAAACGTCCACACTTATCCTGGAAATCGCACAATACAGGCTAAAATCCACGGCTCGAATACGCTCAGGGAGATGCGCTTGGTCCTAGAAACGGTACACCACAGGGCAAGCGTGACGGTATGTATAGAATGTTACAAAATAAATGGGCGCCACAAGATTCAATCGGGGAAAACCCACGCTTAACCTAACCTTGAAAGCCAAGCGGGGTAGAATACCCAAGTACTAACTTTGGGGATAACAGTGTAGCGACAAGCGCGTCGACCTACCTGCAACACTTATGAACCGCTCCCAGGTCTCACCTTACATCGATCTTGACCTAGAGACGGAATCACTCTGTAAATAAGCATGCACACATACCAGGGATAATCATAAGTCAAATACAGTAAACAGATCTATTAGACCAAATTCATGGCCGAACTGTACTGCAGCGCCGACGTGGTTGGCGACTACAACAAATGTACAGTTATACAAGGGTTAAACCTAAAAGGAAATAACTAAAATCTAGCTGTGACGCCTTATATAACTAGAGCCCCTATACACGTACAGATAAATTTAGGAATGAGCGCCCAATGCTTAAGAAGGCGCTAATAGAGAGTGTGTTTACTTCAGCAACACACACCAATTAAATGCAAAAATGAGCGCATAATGCTTTGAGAAAATGCTACTAGCAAATATACTTAATTTGATAATACAAAGGTAAAATGCAGAAATGAACGCACAGTGCTTCGAATAAATGTTATTAGCAAATATGTTTAATTAGTTACACAAAAGTGAAATGCAGCAATGGACGCACAATGCTTCGATTAAATGTCATTAGCAAATATGTTTAATTAGTTACACAAACTGGCCTGGCAGCATCACATGAACGACGAGTGTACAAATAGAGGAGCACAAAATACCTTGATTTTGTGGCCTCGGTGCGTAGGCGTTAATTGCGAGTATCGCTACAGCTGTCGTTCGGCGTAGTGTGGGTAGAACTCGGCGACGTTCAAAAAATCCCCTTAATTACTCGGGAAAATGTGTAACGCCCCCTTGGCGATCACAGAAATATACGATGCGGTTATGTGGCACACTCGGGAGAATGGGTCCCGACCAGAAGTCGGAGTGTAAAGCCTAACAGGCCTCCGGAATTTCTTAAAAAGCGGCACACGCCATCGATACGGACCTCACTAACGAAACAAAACACTAAGACGCACATAACACCTACTCGCACAGCCCGCCAAGCAATGTCTCAACACAGAAATCGTAATGAAGCTGTAACAGCAAGAACACAGGACGCCGTTCCCGAAGGCACGTCGGCCCTTGAGAGCCAAGACGCTCGCAGAGACGCGCTTATGACCCCGGCTGGAGACTGACTAATCGTAAACAAGAGCTAAAACGAGATTTGCGCCCAAATGCGCTTTCTGCCACATGCAAATGTAATTTATCAAAACGCAGCTTGCAACGCTTGCAACAGCTTGACACACACTCTATATCGGTAGACTGCGACAGAAGTTAAAATTATTTAAGAAGATATCCTTCTTGCCCTCATTGACTATGTTTTCGAAAATGACTGAGAACAAGCGTTCTTACAAGCAATGGGGCAAACAGCTGCACAAGCAGCGGCATAGAGATTGAAGTGGTACGCTAACCTTTAAATAAAAACCAAAAGCCTCGTGCGTGTTTGAATTTTTTGTTTGATGCAAAAAGCGGAAATGTTATGCTGTGAAATATGACTGAAACGGAACCTATATACAAGTTAAATCGTAAAATATAAAAATGGCCCTGACAACCAAAGTAAATTCTCAATGTAAGATGGTAGCCAAAATTCCCAAATAGGAATGGAACATTTGACTTCACAAATGTAGTTCACTTTGCCAACTTTCCTGATTCAGTACAAATTGGCAAATGGCCGAAATAGATATGCTGCAGCCTAAAAATTTAAGAAATCTTGAGAAATCCAGGATAGCCAACCAGAATGCCTTTAAAAGCTTGATATTTTGTGTGATATCGAGTAGAATTATTTAGAGATAAATTAAGATAGTGCATGTATTGTTTCTTTGTTTTATTTCGGTTACTCTTATGGCAAATACTATTAACCTTTTCAACTCATAGAATTGCCATGTTTCGTACAATATTATGCAAGTGTATATACATGTAATTATACCCTGAAAAATAGAATCGACCAGCCGATTATATGAAAACACCAATAATACGAAATATAGGACTTTTTGACGAGCCACAGTTTGTGACCAGTTTATGTTCTATTGCTTTGAAAGTGTTCTTTTTTATTAAAAAATAATAGTGTAACCGACAAGGTCGTAAAAGTCCAGGAGGTCATACTCATACCAAAAAATGGTGATGGATTTTTGATTTCGACCAATGGAAACACAGTGTTAGTTGTTGTTGCTATGATTATTACCTGAAAAGTAAAAGCTACAAAAGAACAAAAATAAATTATCAGTGATCAGGGGAATAAAACAAAGAAATACAATACAATAGCAGAAGTCTTGAAGAACTTAAACTGGAATAATAGAAGGGTGAAAATTAAATAGAGAAATGCTTAACTATCTCGGATTTGCTGACGACCTAGTTTTAATCGCAGACGATAAAGAAGATTTCAAGCAGATCATTACAGAATTAGAAAGCGCATCCAGAAATATTGACATGAAAGTGAACATACATAAAACCAGGATAATAAACCCAGAAAATATTTAGTAACGAGTTCACCGCAACGACGATACAAATGTCTAAGGATACAATTAGCTGGACTCCAAATTGCATATTTCAATAAAGATTTGCAGCTTTTTATTAGTATGAAGCCAGCTCCAACAACAATTCGCAACAATTCGGCAAGGCTTCTACTTTTCGAGGTTTTTTTTTATAATCAGCATTAACAAGTATTTGAGTAACCATTTACATTATTATTTACTACTATGATCTTAAAATTAAAATGTTTTTTTGTTTGCAAAATGTCAAATTTGTAACGCTAACCTTGCTTTTGGTCCGTTTCACAACAGTGTTTACTTATTATTTCGCTATTCACACAGTTTTTAAACACTATTGCTTTCTTGTAGTTACCTACAGGTTGCTTTTATGCTGTCAAGTTTGTCATGTGACTTGTAATCACTGCATTTCTTCTCTCTAAACCTTGACTAACGATAGCTTGGCAATGTCGCATCGACTCAAATTCACCACTATTAATTAATGTAGTCTCATTAGTCTGGCTTAATAATAATAATGGTGAGGCACTAACACCCCTTTGCTCTCACACCCGGCTGTCGCGTGTAAAATTCATGACACGTGGTGATGTGGTGAGCATCACGCATTAGACAACCGCATTATTACTCCTTATTCTTTCCAACACAGGTTCCCAATTATTTAAAGCGACTGGGTAGGCCGCCCGCCACGCATCCGATCTGGGATTTGAACTCCAGACTTCCGCGCCGCAGTCCAATGCTCTAACCACCGAGCCACGCTGGCGCTCGTTAGTCTGGCTTACGTTACTATAAATCTTGAAGTATCTGCCAAAATTATAGCTGCGCAATTCCCATACATATCGTAATATTGCGTTAAAATTACCCCCACACCTGTCAATACTCATTTTGGACCCCTCTTGCTATTCTTGGTTTACTTAAATAGTGAAACTCCTTAAAATCGTGGTTTGATGTTTAAATTATTATACTGTTCTCACGGTAGTGACAAATAAATTATTAATTCTGTTCCTGTTGGAATTTCAGTTGATTAACTAGCATTTATTTTATAATAATAATAGAGCCAAAATTTCTGTAGGTAGCATAACATTACATACATACATACAGTGTATCCCAAGATTGATGTTGTAAGGGGTGTGCGATAGAATAAATATTTTTGAAGTTTATTTTAAGATTGTGGGATTAAGTTCTTGCTTGGCTTGAAGAGAATTTTAAGAATATTTTCAGTTTTTGAAAAACAAGTCTGCCTTGGCAGTGAAGCGAAAACTATTTTCTATTCAGGTAAACTACCTTTTTTTGTTCATGATACGGCAAAAGTTTACTAAGAAAAGTTGTTCAAAATCTTTTCCTTGTATCAGATCCATATTATCCTCTAAAGCTCAACCCCCATGGCTTATTTTGGTATTTTTTTGACACTAAGGGCTACACCTATGGCAAAGTCACTTTTAAAGTTTCTACCTTGTTTAGAAGAGGTCGAAACGTGAAAAGCTTTTCTCAAGCTCAACCATAGATCTCAAGAAATGTTAGTTCCGAATTTCAAGTTTTCTGGTAATCGGAAAATTAAAAAAATGGTCACCTTTTCTTCGCAAAAAACTCATTTCAGCCTCTATAGTTCAACCCCCATGTATTATTTAGGTAATTTTTGACTTTAAGCGCTAGCTTCTATAAAATTTAAAGTTTTTACGGACTTTGGGAAGAGTTGCAACTTGAAACGCCTACTGTTCTTAAGGCTACCATATTGAAACCACCATATTGAATTTGTAGGATTTAGGATTTTTTGCATCAACCTTAGGTGCTAAGGAACGTCTATTCTGAATGTCAGGTTCCCTGATGGTCGGACAGTGCAAAACAAGTCAGTTACCTTACTTGCAGCAGACTTATTTCGTCCATTATAGTTCCACCCTCGTATATTATTTTGGTAACTTTTTGATACTAAGGGCTGCTTCTAGGGTATGGAGTAACTTCTATAAAAATTTGACCCTTCTACATCTTTTGGATGGGGTGGAAATGTGGAAAACCTACTATCTCTTAAGGCCGCGATATTGAAACCGCCATATTGACTAAGGGTCTTTTTCATCATCCTTAGGTATTAAGTAACGCTTCTTCCTGGTGGTCGAGTAGTGCAGAAAAAAATCGTCACTTTTTTTGCAGCAGACTCATATTATTCATTCCTTATAGTTCAACTCTCATGTACTTATTAGTTTTGGTAATTTTTGACACTAAGAATTGTTAGTCCGATATGGAGTAACTTGTTTAAAAATTTCCACATCTTTTGTAAGGGGTGGGAAACGTGGAAATTTGACTTTCCTTAAGGCCCCCGTATTGGATCCACCATATTGAATTTTTCGTATTTTCGGTTTTCCCCGTCACGTTGGAGGTCTCCTCTAAAGTTCGGGTTTGTGAAAAAATAGCTATGTGTGCAACAAGTGCTAAAAGTGGACGTTATGCACAAGACACGAAAATTATGACTTTTTAGCACGAGTTTTGCACACAATATTTTTTCTACGGCCTTAAATTTACTGTTATTAATCCATAAATGTCGATTTAACAAAGGTTTGAATCTATGACAGTTATAATTTACGCCATTGTAAAGAGGTGGCCTTGACACGCAGGTGAATCTTTCTTCAGCTAGTAGCTGTTAAAGTTAATTATCAAAGGTAGTTGTAAATGTACACATTTTACTTTATTCATTACTTAATGCTTTAATTATTTCAAAAACACTTTACCTCTAACGAAAGAAGTAACTAGAATAACTTTACAACATCACTTCCAGTTCGAAATTCTAAATCCAACACCAGCTGTTTACTTTTAGCACATGCGCTAAAAGTAAACAGCTGAATTCACTTTTAACATGCTAAATTATAAAACGTCACTTTTAGTGAAAAAAGCTAGTGCTAAAAGGGCTACTTTTAGGTAGTTGTCGTAGAAAAATGTTTTTTTTTGCAATATACAAGACTGAATTTTATATACAGGGTGTCTTCTGAGGGTTACAGAGGACGTTTACAGATAAAACTTTTGTTCATACAATTTTTCCTTTTAAATACATCCCGCCGAAGTATACTCTTCTAAAAAGAATGTTTATATTAGAACTTTTTAATGAACAACCATTTGATTATAACTAAAATGTGTACTAGAACACCTCATTCATTCAAAAGTTTTTAGCTTGTTTAGTTTGCTCGACAAACGAGTGTTACTAGTAGAACATAATATATACACAAATTTTCACATATAATCTCATAAGAGCATTAATTCTTTCCGGAAATTTTTTTGAGTGCGTTCCAACAACGTCGTATTAATTTGCCCAAACGGGACGCGAGGGCAAATTAGGACGTTGTTGAATGCACGAAAAATAATTTCCGGATATGAATTAATGCTCGAATGCAGATTCGGTAAGAAAATCGTAACGATACAAGCCCTCAAAGTTAGGCTGATCTACCTACAAAAAATTTCCAAGAAAATTTTGTTGTTGTCTTGGATACGGCTCGTGAACTAATTTTTCTATTGGTCATTGATGAGTGTCGTACGATTTTCACTTTAATACCATTTTGCAGTTTTCAGCAAAATGACAAAAAGTCCTTGTAACTTGGCGCTGAGGAATTTAACAAAAAAAAAAAATAAATGCAAAAGTTTTATTAGCCAGCGTCGTCTATAACCACCAGAATTTGTCGGTCGAATTACCGGATACCTTGTATATTGACGATACTACACCATTACATTTTGATGCGGCACATGGGATGCAAAAATTATAAGAAATTGTCCAACAGCACGCATAACTGACAGTAGCTTATAATTTATTATTTCACTAATTATAATACAGTGTAAATGATCACAAATTATGCAGATAGTTTTATAAAGTAGTTGTCAAACGTTGATATTTCCAGCTAAAAATTAAATGCTTTCAGAATCTCGGGACGTTTCTCGTTGTATACATGACCATTCGAAGTGTACCCATAGTTATAGCAGAAGCAACAAGGCATAGTTCTGCTTTAACATAATTATATCGTGCATGACAGATTCAAAATTATGCTCTCCTTTTTGCGAAGGCAGCTTAAAAGCTTAAGTCAGTAACGCGAGGCTCTTAATGCAGAGAATTATAAACTCGTCGAGCCAGAATAAAATAAGAAGAGATATAAATATGCATAATATCTGATGCTGCAAAATCTGTACAGCACTGCGTAGTGGCAACAATTATGTTTTTCCAGAATAAATGCAGTAACAGCATAATGCAATTGCAAAATGCTGATTTCAGTATTTCTTATGCGAGCGAGACGTGAACTCCGAACGGGAACCCCAAAGTCCTCTGTGTTAGTCCACTCATGGGCCCATTATGCACCCTTCAGTACTTTAAGAGTTCTTGAACAAGTGTGTGCCTTTAGCGAAAGCGATCATTGTATTGGGACGGCTCCATTGAATAGTCTTCGAGTGCAAAAAGGAACGCCGAGCTTAGCAAATCTTCAGTTAACGTGGCGCAAGGTAAATAATTTTTTAATGTTTTCGAAATATTATTCGAAGTACATCTCTATAAATAAATGATTCTTCATTAACATATTTTTACCTCCTTTTACGATAAAGGAGTATTGGATTCTCCCCAAAAATTCGAAATTCACGTTTTAGAGTCCCCTGAGCTCAAAAAACATGTTTTTGTTCATTGGACTGTGTGTGTGTCTGTCTATGTGCCTGTGTGTCTGCCTGTGAACAGAATATCTCAAAAACGAAAAGAGGTACGGCATTGAAACTTCATATATAAGTTTTGTGTACTATGTGGATGAGACAGAAAGCTTTTGAAGAAAATCGCATAACCGGAAGTAGGTGTTTACTCTTCGATTTTGCAAGTTTTTTTCGATTTTTACAAACTCTACAGTTTTATTACATTTTTAATGTGTATTGCTGTGAGATAGTTGATTTTCCAGTTGAATACTTCTAAAATGGGTTTTCTTTTGTTTTTTCTATTTTTTTTAATTAACTTCTATTTTAAATAGAACGTCCGGTATATTATTACACTTTTGAATTCAGCTTAAAATTCCAGAGAAAATTTGTCTCTTCAACTAACGCTCTATTTTTTACAGTTTTTGTAGAATTTGTAATTTTTGATTTTTGTACAAAAGCTTAAAAATTAAAAATCAAATTCTTGGCTAATTATAAGATCACTGTAAAAGGAAGTTGTGTGAGTGTATCACACCAGATTTTTTCTATATAGATACATTACATTCCTTTATTTTAAATATTTATATGGTAATGGGTTACGATCGTCTTAACCTGACCGATTGTATACCGTCGAGAATATAATATGTTGAATTTGAACCAATCATAATATCTTAAATTTAAGACATTAACCAATAAGACCTTCTATCATACTGACAATATAGCCCCTTACGATTTTGGATTTGTTACGAGCTAACTTGGTTTTTCTTTTACGTGCCAAAATGAAACTAATTTAAAATTTCTATGTTTGGTCGTGCGTTTTAAGCTTAAAAAGTAACAAAAAGTGTGTGATATGTTCTGTCTGGTACATACATATTTTAAATCATTATATTCTCTTCCTAAATATAATTCGCAGTACGCTTAATAATTCATATCCTTTTTTTGGGTATTTCGCCACTCTGCAAAAACTAAACCGTTCAACGAAGAACAACATTAAAAGAATTGTATATATAGTATCCCCTGTGAATGCGGGAAATACTATATCGGTGAAAACATCCAGACCTTTAGCAGTTAGAGTTTAAAGAACATAAAAATATGATAAAAACCTATCAATTCAATAAGTCTAAGTTAGCAGAACATGCTTGGGGATAACAATCATAAAGTACACTGGCATAACACAAAGATCTTGTCTAAAGAATCGATGTCAACTAAACGTAAAATTAAGGAGACGGCATATATTTTACTTAACGAAGAAAAATGCGTGTCTTCTTTTCTCAATATTTTTAGACACTAGTTGGCTATCGATTCTTAAAGATCAGATCAAGTAGGTTTAGATAATCAACAAACGTCAATGTCAAGCAATTCATTGGAGGTTGGCGGTTTTCAATCTCCGTGAAAAAGCTAAGTTTTCTTGTTCCTTTTTAATTGTTAATCGTTGATAACGAGGAAAGATTGTCCCTCGAAACGTTCGTTATTTAATAATTTTAATTTGCAGATGACCAAGTAATCATGGCTAGTGATGAATTTGATATAGAATACATGATGAGAAAGCTAGCAGACACATATAACGCAAACGGACTAAAAATTAATTATATAAAGACAAAATACTTAACAACAGAAAATCATAGAAGAAATCTGCAAATACAAGGACACACAATACAAAAATCCGACGACCTTCAAATACCTGGGAAGTATAATCTCGTCAGGGGGGAACTCCAAAAAGGACATCACGAGCAGGGTGGCTCAAGGCAGACAGGCTACACAAAGATTGAACTCCCTATTATGGTCAAAGAATATAGGTAATCATACTAAAGTCAGAATATATAAGACAATAGTACAGAGTATACTTATATACGGATCTGAAGCCTGGGAAATGACCAATAAAGATAAGCAAAAAATTAACGCTGTGGAAATGGATTTTCTACGAAGAGGGTGCAGAGTATCCAGATTAGATCATGTTCGAAACGCAGAAATAAGAAATAGAATGAAGAAGGAAGAAACAACTATTGAGAAATTGAAAAAAGGCGTCTTGTATGGCACGTACGAAGGATGAACGAAGGTAGATGGGCCAAAAAATTTTAGATTGGAACCCACCAGGAAGAAACAAAAGGGGCAGACCCCCCTCACACATGGAATAAACAAACAACAGAAGATATGCGCACACGAAATCTAGAAGAAGGAATGTGGAATAATAAAGACCAATGGCGTTTGGGATGCGAGAGACGGCCCAGGCTGTAACATACTCGCTATATATATATACGAAATACCCAAAAAAAGAATATGAATTATAGATTCACGCCACAAAGAAGTTTCAGAGATTACGCTTAATAATCTATCATTGTTAAACAATATCATTTCGTTATAATCCCAGTGCAAGAAAATACAACTCGTCCTTTGGCCTCGTTGTATTTTCAGTTTTGGGATTATAACTCATGATATTCATCAAAAAACCATCGACAATAGTAGAAAGTAGCTGCTTCCCTGGTCAAACAAGAAAAACAAATGAAAACATAAAAAACTGTGTATTTGTATACTAAAAATCACTACTATGTACTGTCATTCTTTGATGTATCACAAGATCAAATAAACGAAGAAACTATTATTGCTTTTATCTACTATTAGTTTACGTTAAAATCTGTAAGAGGATACTGAGGCAATGATGCTTCAGATCTCCTGTTACGTAGTCAGATGTATTATTTGTGTATGCGTCAAAGATAGGTGGAATTGGCGGGTTCCAGTACTGTTACAGAAATTTTAACTCGTTCATAAGAGCAAAATCTACTTTAGCAATACTCTTTACAATATAATTTAGGTTTAATTAATACATGAAAACAAACTTTGTTAGATGAAATGTTAAATAAAAGATAAGGATTATTTTAATTTTATTGCAACCTAGTAAGCTACCCAGCAGGCACACGTGCGTTTAAAATACGTCGAAAAGACGTTGACATAGTTGAATAGACGTTATTTGTTAAAAATTAAACGTTGATTTTTAGTCAAACTGTTAACCTCATTTTATCAATCTAAATTAATTTACTTTTAATAATGCTTTTTACTATTTATGTAATTATATCGTTTATTAAAAGTCTTGGCCACGACGTTTATTGAACCTCTTTATGTGATGCCAATATATCGTTGATTTTAAGAACTTTTTTAGACTGCCAGTTAATGTCAAACGTAGATACGACGTTATAAAAAGCACGAAAATTTTACATTTTCCATATTTCGTTAAAATAACGATAATATACACTAATTTTTAGATTAGTAGTCGATCCTTAACGTCCATTTATCGTTGGTACAACAAAGTGATAACGTTTTTTAATTACGTTTTGATGTCGTAAGTGCTGTTTCTCTCTCCTCAGTCCTCTTACACCACGGAAGGGTTTGGTGATAATTATGCGACGGAGTCAATGGTTGCTTTCCATAACTGCCTATCTTGTGCCGATAGCGTAGCTTCATGTAAACTTTTCCCCACCAGGTTTTTCATTTAGTCCACCTATCTGGTGGGAGATCTTCCTCTGGGTCGACGGCCATCAATTTTACCGTTGACCATAAGTCTTTCCATTGTTTCGTGTCGGACAACGTGACCAAAATATCTCAAATACGATCGTTGAATTTTTGTTGATAGTCATAAGTGCTGTTTAGACCAGCAGTTAACTTTAAATGTAAATATGACGTTTATATAAACAGAAACACAAAATTTTACACATTATGTTAAAATAACGTTAATATAAAACGTAGCTATTATTTTAATGCAACAATTCAATAATTATATTTTTGCATTACATTTTTATGTAGTTGACTTTAAGTGCATTTTATACCAGCAGTTAATGTTCTACGCTGACATTACGTTCACAAATACACGTAAGCTGTACCTCTCTTCAGTGAGATTGGCAAGAAACACATATGTGCCCAACGCATCTATTATGCGTTCACATGATAATGCCGACCAATTGAAGCGCGTTAGGCAGTATGCTGACAAACCGTTTTTTCTTTTGTCTGGTGACCTGGATTCATTGTTTAGGTCGGCCTTTGTGCCGTTGATAAAATCTGCAAATCTGTGAGTTAGAACTTTGTGTATTTATTATTCCGGTTTGACATAAGACTAGCAGAATTATGTTGCATTAGAAGAATATATGGTATGTTCTACTAATAAGTAAAAGTATAAGCTGAATTTGTTTTCCTTTTAAAATTTAACAGATGTCTACTTTGAATGGAACTACACGTTGGTGAGCTGCTTCCTGATCTGTTTTGTGATTTCGTGTATCAATGGAAGTCGCTATATCATTTTATTGAACTGGCACTATAAAGCTTATTCAGAAAAAAGTAAATTCCTTCTGTCGTTGATACTTGACGTAAATAAAGTTGTATAAAATAAAACGTAAAAAAAAAGTTGAAGTTGTGGTTAAAACGTAACGTGCTTCTAACGTTGGCCCTAACTAAAATTGCGTTAATAGCACATCTTTTTAACGTATAAAATACGTTCGTTTTTTTTTAAAGAAAGGCGACGACGTTACAACGCTAACATATAAGTGAAAATTGTGCAATAACATGTCGTTTGAAAGACATCGGCTTGGCAACCAATCCTAAAATAGACGTTAAATAGTTGGCAACAATGTTGAAAACTTTGTGTTTTGGATTATATTAAAACGTACCCCAGGTAATGGTGGTATTTGTTCATGACTTAAACGTTAAAACCGTCACAGGCTAACGTAGAGTCAAGCCTATAAAACGTTGAAAAACTGGTTTATTTTCACAACACTTCGACGTTATGTAACTCTTGGTCCAAGGTTATGTTTCAATATTAGTTCAGCGTATCCGTGCACACTGCGTGGACTCAAAATTATTTTTTCAACCTGAAGGTTTTGAACTTAGCCTGAAACTAGAAGGAACCAAGCGTTTCAGAGGAAATACAATTTTCGACATATGACAAGCTTAAGGGTGAAAGAGAAGGCTACTCACTTGCGATAGCAAAACAAATTGTTCTGAAAAGGTAAGGGAACAAGTTTGTGTTATTTTTAAGGATGCCACATGGTGTTTTACCTGTCGGAAATTTACTGCGAGAAATTCCTACAGCGAGAGTGTTTCTCTTAGCGATTGGAGATAGTATGACTTACCGTGCCTAATTTATGACAAACTTATTTTACAGTAAAACCGCGTGGGTGCACTTCACTATATTAAATATAATAGTACAGTAGATTATAAATCGCAACAAACAACGGTAGAAAACAAACATCACGTTACGCGATAAGCAAAATTCGCCTATTAGAAAAATCCACAAGGTGGTTTGTTGAATAAGGAATGCACTACTGCAATTCATAGATTGACCACGAGCGCCGGCGTCGATCCATACGCTGGATCTAAAATAATTTTCCAGGGTTACGTCGTGATAACGAGTCTTAATATACAGTGCGTTGGCGGGACGGCACAAGGGTCTTTAAATATTTCAGGTCGGAGATCCACCTAAAATTCTATGCTACACCAACGAGACGGATTTGGAATTTCAGATTGGTAAGCTGCGCTTCAAGAAGGTGGATATATCCGACGATATCGCAATTTGTCAAAATTTGCATGGTAAGGCTTTTCCAAACAGTTATATTCACGGAACGATCACGGTCACATGCGCACAATATTTTGGTCCGAGGAGCAGTTCCACAAGGCAAATTTCGAAGTATTGACGAATGTTGCGGTCTCTTTACCTCTTTTCCAAATTACAACGGACAAGAAATATGAATAACAAGGGTCTTGCAAAACATTTAATTAAAATGGTCGACATGACTCACAGGTGTAATAAAGCCGCTCTTCCTCATTCGTCAGATAGCGGCTCAATCAAAACTTATCACATGTGAGTAACGCCCTCGAACCTCTCGTTTATTTTTTTTTCACATAACAGAACAACAAGCAAGTCCAGCCGTTTTATAAAAGAACAACAGAATTTGCAAACGCAGCCTTCAGCTAGCAAATTGAGGCCACCCTAAAGAGGGAAAGTTTTAAAAACAGCATCCAGCAGAAGCCCGAGTAGCACTTCCAATAGAAGCGAAAACGCCGTTCGAGCTGAGACAAAGCATTTTTGGCCCAGTCCAGCAGATCGCCATATCTGTAAGAATAAAAACTCACAAAGCAAATGCGTATTTAATTAAAACGCGACACGAGGAGGTGCGAAGCCCCGTGCAAAAAGACAAAAGAAAAAAAGTAAACGGAAGCTAGCTAACAAATAAACATTTACCTACACACAAAGCGCCAGGCGGGTTCTATAATCTACGCAGATAGAAAGCCTATGCATAAATTAACATCGGACAAGAGATATTAGAATGAGCTTAAAATGTAAAACTCGCAAAATCTCATTAGAAATACATTACACATAATTGTCGCATGTTGTTAACAACCCGCAATTCTTATAAAAAAGAAGATACCTAATTAATTAGAGCACAGTGAAATTAATAGTAAGGTAGTCGAGTGTGGTATCATTAGACGCGCATTCACGTCAGGAGTATAATGGGCGACATAAAAGTATGAGCGCGCCCAATTTAGAACGCCAAACCCAAAATAAATTAAAATTCACAAAATCGCCCCTAGAATGAAATTATTGCGTAACAGCCCACAGTAACCGGCCGTCCGGGGAAAAAACAGAGGAAATGGAATGCCTTTAAAAGAATGGAACGCCGCAGAAAACGGCATTCGATTGAATCCTATTCTCGAATCAACTTCTCTTAAATAGACCCCTGGTCTTAGAAACTTCCCCGGAGTTGGAACCTAGCATCCGCTTTGAGGAAGTCGCCGTCGCAACTCGTCCGGGACCGCTGTACGCCCCCGAGCCCGACCATAGCCGTCGCTCTTCCGCCCCCGCTGCGAGAAAGCCGTCCGTCACCTACCACCTCCCCCAACTCTTGGGATTGCTGCTAACCCCGTGCCCGTTGCGCCCGCACCCTCTCGGTCGCTTCCACCAGCCGCTGAGAAGCACGGAGCGTCACCTGCAGCTCCGCAGCCTCCATGTCGCTTCCGCCAGCCGCGGTGCAACTAGAAGCGTCCTCATCGGCATCGCCTCCTCCAGGCCGAATTTGAGACTACCCCACGTCGCTCAGCCCGCTGGCACAAGCTGCCGCTTTCATGGCCAGAAGCGCCGCCGTCACCCAGGCCGCTTCAATCCGCTGTGCCACGCTCCTCGAAGCACAGACGCCGCCGCCGTCTGCCCCTACGCCCAGCCCATTGCGAGGAGGACGCCGCCACACAGACCGCCTCCACGCACGCTGTCGCCCCATTCTAGAAAGCCCGCAGCCATTCCAAAGACGCCACCGCCGTCTACGATTACAGGCAGCCTCCACAGAGGAGATACGCCGCCAAGCGACGTCGTTCGCTCGCGCCGGCTGCTGACGCCGTTCGGCACATTCGCCGCCGCTGCCGCTGCAACCATAGACGGAAGACGCGCCGCTGTCTGCCCCTACATCAAGCCCACTGCGATGAGCATCGCCGTCGCTCAGACTGCCACCTCGCAAGCTGCCGCTCCAAATCGCCGCCAAGCGACGCCGTTCGCTCACGCCACCTGCTGACGCCGTTCAGTACCATCGCCGCCGCCACCACAGCATCCACAAAGGACGCTTGTCGTCGCCACCCATGGTAGCCGCAAGCTGCAATATGCCCCTGGAGTGTGCTGTCGTCAGACGCGTTCTTCTCGGCCCCAAGGCGCCCCTAGCTCCAGACCGACGCTAGCTGCTTGCGGACCAGAGAGTGTTCCGGAGCCGCCGCCCGTTGTCCGGTTCCACGTCGCCACCAGATCCGTCCAGGAACATCAGGAACTCCGCGCTACGAAGAGGACTTTGCCTGAGTATCGCTCCCAGAGACCGACGCCCCAGCATCGCACAGCTCCACCGAGAATACCCCTGGCCACGGCATCACACCCCAAGCCGCCACCGCATCCTCTCGCATGCCGCCGAGGTGTGTGATGATGCCCCAGGTCATCCGGCACGTGGACACCGCCCCGCCCCCAAAGGGCCTCGCTAGGACGCGAGCCCCAGGTCCAAGAAGTCCTGGTCGAAGTTTTCCTGCCTCCCGGCCGACCGCCACCATCCCAGCTTCTCGTCCATGCAGACACCCTCTACCGGACCACGTGCTTTTTATATATATATTATTCACTTACTTTTATCTCTAGGTTAATTTTATCAAACTGTACATATTAATGTTATCTGTAAATAGACACTTCCATAAACATGATCTGTCTGCAGGAGCTCCAATCGTCGCCTTTCGTTGACATCCCTACTCTGAGCTAGTTTGGTAATGGTTCTAAATAAGCCATTCTTAACCGTCGCCACGCCCTCAAGTGTGAGGCCTGTAGCGTATTGTGTTTTGGTATTGTGGTAAGGAGACGAATCATTTCTTTATCCAGACGTGATATTGGTGCTAATACTATTGATTAATATCTTTTTAAATATCTTGTATTCCGCTGAAACCATATCGCTGATTCTATATCGTTTGTGAGTACGAAGTGCACTTGGGATTGCGATTGCCAGATATATTTCTTCTCAGAGAATTTAAAAATATGGGAGTTATGTACTTTAGAAGTATTCTTAAGGATTTTATTTTCATCAGTGATGTTATGGACTACCAAATTAATTTGAATATCGTTAAAAGCTTCATTACCGCACTGGGTGCAGGAATGAATAGTACCGCACTCAGTGGGGTAATGGATAGATATTACCGCTCTCAGTGCGGTAATGGATATTACCTCACCCTTTGTATATAAAAAATACATTGAACCAGAATTGAATGACGAAGATAACATATTGAACAATACACAGTTGCTTCTGGCACACAACGAAACTCGTTTGATTGCCGCAAAACTTGGCTCACCGCCTTGTTTTGGCAATCAAACTCGTTTCGTTAAGATGCTCATAATCAAACTTGTATCGTTAATATCTATAATGTTACAAATGTTCAATGTAATTCTCTATAGTTATAACCTACTAGTTATAGATTTTGTCCAATGAAGATCTTCTATCTGGCAAGAAGATGTACAAATTTCGTTGGTTCTCACGCTTCTGACAGAGTGTATCAGAATTGTATTATATACATTTTCAATCGAGCTTTAACATCACTATTTCTTGAATTAATCGGTCAAACCTTTAAAGTCGTAATACCCTGGTACGAAAATGTTTGCAGTTAGTAGACAGTCACTTTTGCACGGAGTTATTCGTGATAAATTTAGGATAAGTCTGGTTTTAAGAACATACAGTGGATTATCATCACAACACACAAAATTATATAAACATTAAAACTATTGTAATAATCTTTCTTTGGATACAAATGGAATTCGAAGATTTCGTTTCCGCAGATGCGACTTGTACATTAAAGGAATCAATTTGGAACTCAAACGTTTGCTACAAAAAGGGGTTCAGACAGTTTTATCTTTATCTTTGTACCACTATAAGTTTCAAACTTCACAGACTTTCAAGTAGAATCAGACAGATGTATTTTATATAGTAATTTAAAGAATAAACAACTTTATTGTAGAACACTGGAGCGAATCAGAAAATTATACAAACAATATAATAGAAAGTAGATATTTTCTGGAATGTAATTTTAGCATTCATATTCTAAAATGTATCATATGCAGTATTATTCATGTTGTGTGCTTACACTGTCATCTTGAAACATTGATTATTTGGGTAGTCGATAATATAACTTTGCGAACTTAACAGCAACAAGAAGCGTCGTCTGCTGCTGTATGAAAACAAGGTCGTAAATAAAACTGCAATCATTCTGTTGTAGTGTTAATAATTATTCTATTCCATAGTAGTAAGAAATATAATATACGACAAACTCAAACTCTGCACTGGAAACACTAATTCTTGGGTGATCAAAGTTTCTCATTCTAATAAAACAAGAGTAGCGTGTTACAATTTAGTTTATTCTGGTTTGATGAGTTCAAAACAGACTACAAGTTAGAGATGCTGTGTTAATGAAGTTAATTAGCTACAGAGCAATTATCGAGCATCATTAATCGATAATGAACTAATAAAGGGTTTTACTTAATTAAAATTAGGTAAATATATTAATAAAGTTAGTTATTCGCTATATCGGGAATTGGCCTTGTCTAGAATGTATAATTTTGTAGGAATGTTGAAAGTTTCGCACATTATTATTTTATAGATTATTAGTTTGCTAGGAACTAATGTGATATGTGTGCATATTATAGCATTTGACAGTTTTGTTTGATAGTAATACACTGATATAAAGCCATCGCAAAAAAGCTACACACTTTGGGGGGAGAAGAAACTCTCCGATACCGATTTCAGTATTGCGTGCTGTGTTGAACGTTATCTTAAAATATGTAAAATATTATTAATTACCAAAACTATTACAGCGGTTTTTTTGAAACCTCCTTTTAAGGATATCGGTGTAGGAACATTTCATTGAAAATAAGTTTGCTTATTGCATTTGTAAGTTGTATTATTCATTTAAAAATTATTTAAAAAACAGTTATAGTAAGCGTTCACTTATATTCTGCTGATATCTTCAGTTCTATTCACTTTAAGTGGTAGTATCATACCTATATATTTTTAAAACCAATTTAAAGCATTTTATCCTTATTTAGCGTAAACTTATATACGGTATGGAGGTCAAAGATGACTGTTATAGAGCTTGACATAATAGTATATTAAAGTATGAGTGGATAACCAGGTCTTTAAAACACGCGCGAGTTTTCGACCACGACGGCGTAGCCGGAGTGCTCGAAATAGAGCAAGTGTTATAAAGACCAGTTATTCACGAATACTTTCCGCTATTTTTTTATTATACTTCCAATACTGGAAATAAATTACGCACTAAAACCTTAGAAATAATTTTTGTCGTGATAAATCGATAGGGCATAATAATATTGCTACTATAGTTACGAGAATTATTTACGTTTTTGTGGCGTCCATGACCGTTGTTGCATTCAGTCGTTTTCATGACAACCTTTAAAGCTCGGCGAGCTTTAATCGCTTGTATTCGCAGGCTCAGGCGTGCTTTAAACGGCGATTCTGATGCAGGTATAATAAAAAAGGTATTAAAAACAAATATAACTGGTGCGTAAATTGGAGAATCATATCATCAACTACGTCTTGAGTTTTCTACAAAAATGTTTTTTTGAGAGTTTGATTTTTAAATGCCCATAAAGTAAAACAACTAGTTTAATAGTTACGTATGTATCAAGGGAGTAAAAATACGTTTTAACCAGCGCCGTCAAAGTAATAGCACGAGGTGCGGAGCATCAAGGACTACAACAGGCAATGGCCGAAGACGCTGGTTACGTTTGAAGTGCATACAAAACTTTATGTACGACCTAAATTTCAAAGAGACATTTAGATTATACAGATTGTCTGTAGGTACTAGGTACACACGGTAACTACATACAGATATGATTTAAAATTTTAAAAGAAACAAACAGTCTCTGTATCTAGTTACCGTGTGTACCTAGTACCTGCAGACAATCTGTATAATACATTGTGAAATGAAAACAAGGCAATTTTTACAATAAAGGTATTAATTTCCTCCAGCGTGTGAATTTAATGCCCGACGTTAGCGGAGAGCATTTGTTTTAAAATTATTGTCACCTTGCATCTGCACTGTGTATTGCCTATTTACAGAACTTCAAGCTCGGAGTTTTAAAATGGACACGCTGTATATATTGCTATGGTTTGATAGGCACCACTGATTACACTGTTTAAAAATATTGCTGGATTGTAATTTTATTTAGTCGACTCAAAATAAATAGTATTATGCCCTGTTCGTATTTTATTTATCTGCAATTTTATTCTCATAACGCTAGCTCGGTAGAACAATCAACTCTATTCAAAGGGTGAATTCCTAATAATTTGTAACCTTTTTACCTAAACTGGTACGCCACTGTGCCCCCGAATTATTTCCAAATACGCAGTCGCTAATGTATGCGCTGTTGTCAAAATTACACAAAATGGTTCGCATCTGGCAGTAAGCGTTGTTGACTTTAACAATCAAATTTGTGAACATTCGAAGAGGTGTTTATTTAAATCGTAGTGCTTTGGCGGTTATTATTCTCTTTTGTTTCAGGAACTAATTTGTCTTATGACGTCAGAAGGGAGGTCGATTAAATTTCTGCAGTTGTTTAATCTCCAACTAACCTCAAAACTGGACTCTGGTTAATAATTTGAAAAGCACTTTCGCTGGAGGCTTGAAGATGCTTAAATCTTGTTCAGTACGGTATTGTCTCGCATGCCCACAATTTTCTGGATGCTCACGCTAATATTTTTAGGGTTAGACAGTACCTTAAGATTTTGTGTTTGCTTCAATCTTCGCAAAGGGGGCCCCAGCTCGTATCTTTGTCTGGAACGGTTTCCCCGGTGTATGTGCTGCTGGTCGGCGTCCTGTACTCCTGCCTGATACGTCGCAATAGAATGTCCTGACTCTGGACCCTCTTTTCGGCTGGAATCCTCCTTCGTAGTCTTGATGTGGGTGGCGGAGATGCTCTTGGCGAAAGAATTTATGTTTGCGGAAATCGTCACAAACGTTCTCATATGAACTATACCACTTGCCTAACACAGTGAAACACTTTTTAGCTCAAAATATTTAATTTTATTATATAAAAACTTGTATTCAAAAGGAGCACAAAATTCCATATCAATCTTATAATTTATTCAATTGTTATCTCATGAAGTCCGCTATAAACAAATGCTAATCTAATACTATCCAAACGAAAATCAGCCAAGTTCAAATCAATTACATTTTTAAATAAATTTACTTGCAAATTATTGAATTTAAAAATTTCTTATATCTAAAATATTGCCTGCATTTTTAATTGTTAAAATGTCTCTTAGCGCCACTACACGTTTTATTATTTTCTTTGCTCTGTTTACTCGCATAATTGCACTGATGCTTTTAAAGAATTCACTTCCTTCATAAATGCTTTCGATGTCTATCTGTCTGCTTTTCACTCGTTTTATCCCTGTCTTGCTGTTTGCTTTTCATTCGCTTTATAATGTCTTTTCTACTTCTCACAATTGATATTTTCTGTCTTTATGTCTGTCTTCTTAATTGCTCGTTGCAACACTATTATTTTTCTGGCTTCTTATACCTTGTTAGATTGTTCACAATTTGACCTACTTAGCTATATTGAAATCTACGTTTCATTGACCTGCACATAGCAAACTTTTTTGTGACTATTCATTTCTTTTGGTTTGGCTATGCATTATGCACACACCTAATATTTAATTAATTTGAACTTCGACTTCAACCCTGTGAAAAACAAGCTTTGCCCTTCGCGTTCCCTTCTCAATTCATTTATTAATACTGGCATCTCTTTTTCAATGCATTTACGGAATGAAATTTAAGCTTAGTACTGCAGCTACATAAAACACCCCAACTCTGTGATTATTGACTTGTTTTCTAAACTGTACTGCAAGCAGAGTAGAGCCTCAGGCATAAGATCATTACAATATATATGATTTTTTCCTCGAACACCGGTTTTTAATGCAAAAGTTTTGCTTTGGGGATTTATTGGATATGTATCTAGTAACATTAG
This sequence comes from Agriotes lineatus, assembly GCA_940337035.1. Lineage (NCBI taxonomy): Eukaryota > Metazoa > Arthropoda > Insecta > Coleoptera > Elateridae > Agriotes > Agriotes lineatus. The sequence goes on from OW679195.1 coordinate 123,754,779, forward strand.
ATATTTGTGATAATATCTTGTTAAATTTCCAAGTCGACATACCATAGTCAAGCTTTGGTGTGCTATCCACGGTGACATAAACACAAATCCGGGAGGTAAAAAATATTGGCTCTCGCTGCGCCGGGAGTTAATCAAAACTGGCTTCCACCACTGGTTGAAAATTGACAGTTTTGTTTCCTAAAACTAGGGCGCAATAGCCGACCTTCTATACATTGAGTAAAAAAAATTCTTTATCTACTCCAGTGGGATAAGTAACTTATTAAGTCACCCATTTGACACGGAATGGGACATTTCGCCGTCGCCATTTTGCCGTCGCCGTTTCGCCATTGCCGTTTCGTCGTCGCCATTTCGCCGTTGCCGTTTCGCCTTTGCCGTTTTTCCGTTTTCTTTTAACTTAAAAAAACATTTTTTCATTTATCTATTTTTTTATTTTTTTTAATATATACAGTAACCATTACAACTCGCTGGGGTTTTTTTGGTTGTGTTAATTGAACAGTATCACAAAATTCACAATAAGGACAACTTAGAATAGTTTCCTTTGGCACTACATGTTGAAATTCACTAACACTAGGTTTTAAGTTTTAACAATTACATTGTTTATTTTATTCACTATCATCACTGCTTGATAGAAATATATCTTGAGGTAACTTGCGTTTAAGTCTTTTGTGTATACTTTTAGTTCCTAGAGAATAGTGAACCGTTGCTGGACAGTTTTCTCGATTGGAAAAATATTTACTGCTCACTTTTCTAATATATTCGGTAATTGTTGGCATACGTAATTCCCGGTGCAATTGCTCATTTCTAATAAACCACGGTGCATTGGTTGCTGTTCTTAAAATTTTAGATTGCAGTGATTGTATCTTCTTAATATTAGTCTTTGAAGTTCCACCCCAAACTGGACATGCATACATTAATCCTGGTCTGATAATTGACTTGTATATTAAGGCACCACACTTAACTTGTAAAGCCGATTTTCTATTTAGAAGGGGATAGAGTAGTTTTAGTTTTACGTAGCTATCTTTTAATTTCTTATTGACGTGAACACTCCATGTTAAACGTCTGTCCAGATAGACACCCAAATACTTAACGCTGCTATCGTTTGGATTCAATGTGTTGGTTATTTATTACTAGTTCCTTTGAGAGGTGGGGTCGTCTTAATGTAAAGATTTTTGTTTCACATTTACTAGCATTAAGAGAAATGCACCACATGTTCATCCAGTTAGAAATTGTTCCTACTGCAGTTTGTAATTGTTGGGCGGCGTCATCTATATTTTCATTTTGGGTTACAATTGCTGTATCATCGGCGAACATATAAAGTACAGCATTTTCTGGTTCCGGTAGATCAGATATGAAAATATTAAATAACGTCGGACCCAAAATAGAGCCTTGTGTGACACCAGCAAAAATAGGTTTTGTTTGAGACGTTGCATTATTTATTTTTACAACAAAGCTTCTATTAGTCAGAAAAGAAACGATGACCCTGACAATGTAATCTGGTAGACCAACATGGAGTAGCTTGTATTGTAAACCTATGAGCCATACGCTGTCAAATGCTTTGGCAATGTCTAGGAATGCCACTGTTGTATGTTCCTTAGCTTCAAAGCCTCGCTCTATAGTTTCAGCAAGTCTTTGCAGCTGTTGGCTAGTAGAATAGTGCTGCCTGAATCCAAACTAGAATCGAGGTAAGGTGTTCTTGTCGTCGAGCAGTTTAATAATTCGCGTATGTATAATACGTTCAAATAACTTTGATATGGTTGACAATAAACTTATGGGCCTATAGTTTCCTGGGTCTCTCGGATTATTTCCAGGTTTGTTGAATAATATTATAGCTGCGCATTTCCATGTACGAGGGAAATAACCCAGTCTCATACAAGAGTTGAATAGGCTTGCCATCATAGCTAATGATTTTCTTGATAAGTTTCGAAGGACAATATTTGGAATTAAATCAAGACCGGGGCTTTTTCTTAGAGGCAGTCTTTTGATATATTTATAGATTTCCCTGGGAGAAGTAGGTTTGAAAGCTCCCGATTCCTGTGGCATGTTCTTCTGCACATAATCCTCTACTTGCTGATGAAATAATTTATACTCTGTATCTTGTTTGGTCGTGAAAACTGTTTCTAAGTGATTAGCAAAGATGTCGCATTTTTCTTGGTTAGAGCAGTACATCTGATTATTTACTTTCAAATCAGGAATGATAGGTGGATTTTTTAATATACGTCTTGTAGCTTGCCACATGGAAGGATCATTTGGTTGCAGTTCTTTAATGTAGCGTTGATATGTTTCATATCGATGTTCGTCTAGTTGATACCTTACTTTGTGCATAAGACTGTTAAGTTGCGTTTTATATTGGGGTTGCCTTGTTGATTGCCATAATCGCCTGATTTTATTTTGCTCCTTGATTAAGTCAATGAGACGCTGAGGTAACAAAACAGTATTTGTTCGGAAATTATGCGTTTTATGTTTAATTGTGCATATCTTGATCGAATCTTTTTTTGTTTCTATCCTGTACGGGCATTTAATTTTTTCATCTAGTTTATCTCTAAATTTCTCCCAGTCGATTTGCCCCTGAATTAGTCTAGGCATTGTTTCATAGTATTTAGGTACATGAGAAAAATTTATAATCACAGGTAGATGGTCAGAGCTTAGTTCGATTAGAACATTTTGTGTGATTGGGGTAGAGAAATTTTTGTAGAGGATTATGTCTAGTATATCTGATTTACGCTCACGCTGGAATGGAACATATGTGGGAACATCGGGTGCGGACACCTCTACTGCTTGGTTTTCCATAATTTCGAGTAGCCTGACGCCATTAGGATTAGTGGCTCTACAACCCCAGATTTTGTGTTTAGAATTTATGTCACCAATAAGTAGTGTTGGCTTGTGGTGGTTATTAAATATCTTAGCAATGTCTTCGTTAATGATCTTATGTTTAGGTTGTTTATATGCGCATACGAGCTTAATATCGGGAGCATTTTGTACTTGCAACTGAACTGCAATGACTTCTACATTATCAAGATCTTCTGTTAATAAAGTGTGCAACAACAATTTCTTTTTGGCAATGATAGCCACTCTTCCAGATGCAGTTGGAGAATTTCTATCGTTGCGATATACACAATAGTTTGGTATTGTAAATGTTTCTCCACCAATAAGATGCGTCTCACTAATGCACGCAATGTCGATATTGTGATGATGTAGAAAAACAGTGAACTCGGACTTTTTGACTTTAATGCCATTGGCATTCCAATTTAATACTGTTAACTTGTTTACTTCTGGGGGATTATTTCCCTCCATTTAGTAGTGTTGCTGATATTAATGATAAAAGAAATTCTTTAATTTTGTCCATATAAGGAGTAAGCATATCAAGTAGTAATTGGATTAAAGTATTTCCCGAGGTAGTTGTGACAGCTTCGATAGTAGACTGATTACCCACAGCTTCTGCATAAGTATTAGGCTTACGTATATTTTCTGCATTTAAGTGACGTGTGTTATGTGTGATGTCCTTAGTGTACATTTTTGACTCAGTTATAGGCGTAGAACTTACAGTGTCTCTTGCAGCATTATGTTTTGGTAGTTTTGTTATTATATTTTGATAATAGCTGCACCCTTTATAATTAGCAGTATGCTCACCACTGCAATTTACACATTTGGGTTTTTCAGTTTTCAATTTTTCACATGCCGTATAATGATGAGAACCTTGACATTTTACACACCTAGGGTCTAAATGACAATAGTTTTTTGTATGGCCATACTTTTGGCATCTGGTGCATTGTGGTAAAGTGTTCGATTTTCGCCTTGGTTCAATTGATATCTTACAGTGGTATAAATATTCTAAGCCAAAGATTTTGTTTACGTTATCTACTTTTTTTAATTCAACAGCACAAATAGGAATTGGTTTCTTATCACGATTATATAAACGCGTTACCTTCGTTACAGGGTGTTTGTGGTCTAGGAGTTCCTGCTTAATTTCTTCCACCGTTATTGAAATAGGTATATTTCTTAGGATTACGGACAAGGTGTCTTTGTCTGGATTTTGATATGTAAAATACTTAATATTTTCTTGATTATAGAAGGTTGTTAGTTTACGAAACTGTTCAATATCACTTAAGTTGATTCGCAATTGAGTACCACGAATTTGTGTTGAGAAATGGCCTTTTACGTTAGTTTAACCGATTCTGGAACCAGATTCTTATTTTTATTGTTATCGGCAGATGTACTTAAACTTTCACTTAAGTGATCTTGATTATTTAGTGGTAAATAATACCTGTTTTGTGTTAATAGTTGATCTGTGTCAAACAAGTATCGTTTGTTGCTGGTATGTTCGTTGGGTGACTCATTAGGCCGTTTACTGGATTCGCTAGGTCGATGGTCGGGTGACAGCTCCCCGTGGTTGATCACAATTGTTTCAGGAGTGAGATAGATGTGTTCTTCTGTATCCATGTTTTCACTGGTTGTATTGGAACTGTTTAGTAGTTTTTTATTGATAACTGTTTTATTAACATTACTGTTCTTATTAACTTTATTTGTTAAGAGTTCATTAGATAAGTCCCGTGCGTAAGAAATTACACGTGTGATATTTATTTATACACTGGATAAACTGTTATCGCCTCGCGCAAGGCGCGCGATTTAAGTAAAAAGTTAGTACGCTATGTAAATTTGATGTCCATTCACGGTACAATATAATAATTCAATTATTACCAAAGAATTGACCGTGGCCGCGCTCGTTATACGAAATCGCTTATCTTATTCACACTCGAACAGCGAAAAGTACGTGTGAACGCTAAGAAAGCCAACTCGTCACGCTTGTATTATAAAGGGCTGTCACATTTATCTATATCTAAGCAAAACATGGAATCAACGTTGTACATGTTTTAAATGATACATATTCGAAATCTTTAATAGCTTTAAAATATTATTCACATTTATTTCCCATTAGGAGGACGTTAAATGTTATTACAGTTCCACTTCTTATATGCATTAAACCGTCTGATTAGTTGTTGATGGTAATGAACATACTTGTTACTTTTTGCTAATCCTTTTGTCATGCACATGGTGCACAAGGCTTAGGTTTAAGTGACGCCCGCGCCCCCTGAAGTAATGCGCGAAAAAATGCCATTGCTCAACAAAAAGTGAGTATGAACAGTTTTTATATATGTTATTCAGGTCGGGATCCTGATGAAAAATCCAAGTTTTCGACCTTGGAGGGGCGCCGCGCGAGCCGCCATCTTGGATTAACGGTGCTAAAAACTGGTTTTTTCCAACTAGCTTCGCAACGGTTGATCCAACGTCAAAAAAGTTCAATATAAAGTTAAAGGAGACAAGATTGTTGACATTTTTTGTTTATTAATTTTTGTTGTAAGTGTAATATGTAACGAGTTACAGCGGCTAAAAGTTGAACATTTCACTAAAATATCGTTAAACTTTATTTTTGTTGGTACATTTTGTAATAACAACTTACACTATATTGTTTGTAATATTTTTCTACATCAGAATAACGTTCTATAGAGAAATACAAAGTATGATCAAAAATTATTTTCATCTAGTATAGCTATGGAATAGTTCTTAATTTATAAACGCAACTATAAGTCACTTATATACTCGCACATGCAGTCGTTGTTTTCGATGGATATCGGTTGGATGGGGACAAAAAAATACCAAGACTGCAGAAAGACTTCTCCGATCGAAAAAGCAGCTGTCTGCGGATGTTATTTCGATAAAATAACGCCGGTTCTAGTTTCCCAAGAACGATTTCTAGCAAACGAAAAGAATAAAGTCCGTCTGATTTCGATGCTGTAAAATCATTCGAACATTACTGTATTACAGTTAAGCAGGCTGAAGAAGATGCTGATGTGTTGATTGTCAACACGGAGATTTCTTTGTGATCAACATTTGATGCTGTTTTCGCCATTGGAGAAGATCTTCTAGTTCTGCTGACGATATTAGCAATATCTACCTTCGCAAACCTGGGATAGGCAAAATTGTTGAAAGAGTGTATTCTGCAAATAGTTTTAAATATGAAAATGCAGCTGAGAACATTTTGTTTCTCCATGCATTTAGTGGCTGCGACACAACGTCGTCCGTCTACAACCAAGGAAAAACAATTTTTTTCGCTTGTCCAGAAAAGCAGAAAACTCAATGACACTATAGGCATATTCAAACATCACGATGCCAAACCAGATGATATCGCAGATGCTGAAGCACGCTTTCTCTTTGCTTTGTATGGTGGCTACATGGAAGAAAATACCTTGGAAGAAGTCCGTTACCAAGAAACACATTTAATTTTGCTTTTTTGCCACCAACGAAGGACGCTGCACGGTATCACGCATTTAGGACGTATCACCAGGTCCAACAGTGGTATGTAATTGAAAAAAATTCACGAGACTGGGGCTGAAAAGTTGGCACGAATGGACTCACTCCAGTAAAAATGACAGAGAATCCATCACCCGTGACTTTATTAAAATTAATTTCATGCCATTGTAAAAAAGGATGCGGCGGAGAATGTGGCTGCAGGAAAAGTGGGATGAAGTGCTCTATTCTGTGTAGATTCTGTAATGGCCAATCATGCGAAAATGCACCAGAAGTTCACATCGAGAATGGGGACGAAGATGAGGACATTTCATCACTGGAAGTCCCAAGTCTCTGGAGCAATGACTTCGAAGATAACAGGATGAAGAATCTTATGGAGACGTCAACATCTACCGACCGGGGCCTTCAAAAATTAAAAAAAACTAAATAATATAATCGCGAAAACGAAACATCACTAAACTGGAGAATCTGTGGTTTGGGCCTACTGGGGATACCACAATAAATATAGCGCCTATAACTCTACCTCATGGTGATGTGGAAATGAGTTTACTATACGTTTATCAAATTATTATAACTACGTAACGAATAGCCAGAAATAATACAAGAAAAAAATTGAAAAAATGAGAAATTACACAATCTTTTAGAGAAATGTTCATCTTTCCGCCGCTGTAACTCCTTTCATATTAGACTTACAAAAAATAGCTATATACAAAAAATCTCAAGAAGCTTGTTTTTTTTTAACTTTGAATTAGACTTTCTTGGCGTAGAATCAACCGTTGCGGAGTCATTTGGAAAAAGCCAGTTTTTAGCACTTTTAATCCAAGGTGGCTGCTCACGCGGCGCCCCTCCAAGGTCGAAAACTTGGATTTTTTATTAGGATCTTGACGTAAACAACATATATAAAAATCGTTTATACTCCATTTTTTGTAAGGCAAAAACCTCTACTGACTGGACTAGTTGTCATTATAATGATTTGGTTTAGAAAATTCCCTTTAAGGTAGTATGGCCGTTAGAATGCTTTCAGTGATCTGCCCTTTTTTTCAAACTTTGAATTTTTATTACATATTTAATGTGTATTTATGTGAGGTAGGTTATTTTCCCGTTGAATACTTCTAGAATGGTTTTCTTTTGTGTTTTCCTATGTTTTTTATTAACTCTTATTTTAAATAGAACACCCGGTATATTATTACATTTTTGAATTCAGCTTATAAATTTAGAGAAAGTTTGTCTCTTCAAACAACGCCATATTTTGCACCGTTTTTGTAGAATTTGTTATTTATGAAAAAATTTTACAAATGCTTAAAAATTGGAAATCAAATCTTTGGCTAATTATAACATTACTGTAAAAGGAAGTTGTGTGAGTGTATCACACCAGATTTTTTAACGACTTCAACATCTTACATCTCGCTTATTATATGTTTTTCGATATAAGTTGATTCACATTTTCCGCTTTATTTTGAAGTGTTCTGTGTATTCCTAAAGTTTCCCGAAATAAATTTGAACCACCCTGTATATATGTTACTTTAAAAATTAAATATTACTGTCTACTTGCTGTTTAAGTACAATAGAAATTATTAAACTTATTATGCATTTTCTTCCAGCAACGGAGTACAAGTATATTATTGTAAGTTAACAAAGATGATAGTTTATAAGTAAGCAAAGTAATGTCCAAATAAATAAAGTGAAGGTTGCATTACATTAAAGTATAAAACTAAATTGAAGTATAATCATTTGGCAGCACGGCCTTTGTTCCACTTTCAAGTTGACGGCGAAATGGTCGACTGCGAAATGGCGACGGCAAAGTGGTTGGCGGCGAAGTGGCGACGGCGAAATGGCAGACGGCGAAATGGCGACGGCAAAACGGCGACGGCAAAACGGCGACGGCGAAACGGCGACGGCGAAATGTTCTAGACATCACTAATGGTGTAATGAACTTCCATTACACCACTAGGGGAGTAACTACTTCATTAAATATCGGAAATAATATCAAATGAATGACGGAATGACATTTTCATATTTTTGAAAATGACAGATCTGACATTTTTCTTAATGCATTTTTTTCAATTTTGGGCAGAGATTGCCGAGAGATTAAGTAGCTTTATCTAGAGACAGGAATAAAACCTTTCACCGTGGTATGTATACTATTTTACTCACAATCGATTTTTGTCATTATTTATTTGATTAGGTGAGTTTCAAATAATACCATATTTCATCGCAGTTTAATAAGTCACTTTAACTAAGGAAACTGCGACGCTGTTGCTAGGTAACATGACAAGTTCATTGAAAGTGACGTTTAGCTATCCGGGAAAATCTTTCCCGGCTAGCTGGGAAAGTAAAGTAAACACTGTGAGTAAATTTGTGTACAATGCATGTGTGATAATGCATCAGTAATATACCTGTGTGCCTACATAACTCGCGCTAGTCACTCGTTTGTAACTTACACACACGTATATTAATGATGCACTTATCCTACTTGTATAGTAATTAACTATCATATTATCCAACATCGTTGTATAATTAAAGTATAGTCAGACCTCGCCGTTCTCGGCTTTGCGGTTCGCTGATTTGATTTTAAGAGGGGCACCTTTGTGCTCTCTTTTCTTTGCGGTTCACGGATGGAATTGCCAACGTTAACTGTTTCAACTTTTACACACTAACGGCCGGTCTTATGAAGGCCACTAATCTGACAAAATAATAATGTCATGAACACCTAAATAACATTATTTATCACGGACCTGTAAGCACACTTATCGAGCCTATTTCTTTGAATCTTTTATTACCAATTCGGACCTAAAATAAATTGTAAAATTATAACTTAAATAAACAAGTGGACATTCGAGCTCTAGATTAAAGTGGCAGACTTACGTTATGTATGGAATTTTAGTTCAAATTTTACTGTCTTATTGAGCGTTTCTACCGAAAATTCAATTGAGTTTAATTTTTAAAACACGGAAAACCATGTCGTCAAAGCGTAAAGTTTTTGGTCCAGATTTGCCAGACAAAAAACGCAGAAAAGTTTTGGTTTTTTGAGGTTGCATAGTATAAATAAATCTAGTTAATGAAACCTAACCCCATTTTTATCATTTATGTGTTTACTTGCCCATCGCGGTTTTGCGCTTCGCGGCATTTTTCTGGAACGTAACCCCCGCGAACGGCGAGGACTTGGGTAATTTGAAATATGTAATGTTCCCTATTAGTCACAGAGGGAGAGAATAATTTGGAAGTCACGGAAAGTTACTACATCAATATTATTAGAGAAAATCAATGAACAAGGTTACAATTTTTATAAATTTAATTAGCAATAAGGTACAAAGTGATTTGTTCAAATTAATATTAAGATTTATATTAAAAGATAATGTTGTGCTATTGTTACCATTTTCTATGTTTAATGAACTAACGGAATAACTCGAAGATGAAGTGGAAGCTGATATGACTTCGTTCCTTGTCATTTCGATGTCGAATCCAGAAGATGTTAGAGTTTTTTTTATTCATTACTCCTTGGATCTCTTTGGCTATATCGAGATTATTAGTAACAGAATCATCAATATAGCTTCCCGCTGTTGTAGATGATTTCCAGCCACCCATTCTCTTCAGGCTTAAAAGATCACCTCCACCGTTTTGCCAATAATGTCGGGAACCATCTTCGTATACTGTAGTCAGTAAAGCGCCCCGGTTCTGGTAATTTTAAGTATGGTGTAATATTTGTAGGACTTTTTGACAAGGTGTTGATGTCTACAGGCTGTTTTATACATCTTCCTGCCGAATATTTTACAATCAATCTACCATGGCCAGCGTTGACAGGATGTAGGGACACATATTTTCGATACAACTCGACTGCATTGTAACCCTTCTCGTATTGTCACATATAGGTATGCTCCCTTGTCTTCGATATTGGTGACGCTTAAATTCGCTAACTCTTTGCATCGACACGCACCTGTGATACCCATTAATAATGCAACTTCAAAAAATGCAGATTAAATACTCAAATTATCAGAAATACCTTCATCATTAAATAATGGCAGTCAGTGGCTTCCTTTATAAATTGTTGGATGTGTTCCATATCTAACACTTTCGCTCTTTTTTTGGTTTATAAGAACGTAATTGGCTTTTCAAAACAGCGATTAGTTTACCATACTTTGACAGATTAATATTCTTATATACATTTACCATTGATTTGATTTCAACATTTAATATTTCTCCGATAACTAAGACGATGCACATTGTTTCGGGCATTTAGGAAGTAGGAGAGTCGCACATCTTCATTTATGATCTCCACTTTTCTTGAAGCTCTCCATTGATTGAAGTTTGCAAATTCTTTGTTGTACACATCTCCTGATCTTGCCGCTAGTAAATTCAAACGTGCCTCTTGGGCGTCAAGAGCAATCGAAGGCGAAACCACAGAAATACTAGCCGGAACTTCCATTCAAAATACACAGGCACACAGAGTTTGTCGGGAACGTTTTTGGAAAAAAATATTGAAATTATTCTTAGACATCCATATGTGTGAAGTAATTTGTCAATTGCAACAATTAAAGTATTTAGAGTGAAGAGCCCAATGTTGGATAAAACTTAATATTAAACTTCTTACCGACTCAAGAAAGTTAGCCGCCCGTTCTACGAACTCGGGGCTAAACTTTTTCTTACGTGGGTAATATCGTACATTCCACACTTTTTTTAATAAATAACTATTATTTTCTACTATTTGTTTTTTATATCTCTGATACGAGGTATATAAAGCAGACCATAACGCCTTAGGGGCCTTTTGTGCAGCGGACAGGCTTCTTGAGTCTGGCAGATTAAGGATGGTTGCTGGTGTTGAAGTGGACAAGACAGGACCAGTTCACGGGGACTCTAGAGTGCTGGTGCTGGAGTGAACAGGACAGGACCAGGCTGCTTCAGGGGGTAGAAGGTGATGGCTATCACACGTCTGGGGTACCACTTGTAAGATAACACACCCGTTGATGGTTATATCTTACAATATATGATTATATATAAATGTCAAGGAAACAGATCTTGCATCAAGAACCATTATACTCGTATTAAACTTGTTTATAAATTTTGTTTTGATCGTCGCCTTCTCAACATGAACATAGACGACTCGATCCACTGTAGTGCATAAATAATTAGTATGTCTTAATAGTACATTATCGTTTCTTAATAGCTGGGATGCAAAGTATATTATGAGATACATAATACCCTGGCGGGAATTATGAGTTACTGTGGTACGGGAATGGTCAGAAATGACAAGTGTCACATTTTTGACCAATACATACTTCGATGCGTCGGGGCGTTTAGAGCAATAGCTGATCATTCAATATAAGCTTTCTAATCCATTATTTATGTTATTAAGAAACACTAGTAACACATAAAATTATGTATGCACCACGGGCATTACTTGATGTTTATACCCTCGGGCGACTTTCAATTTCTCGGACCGGAGCCCTCGGGTGTGCAAACTTCTCGCCCTCGAGCGGGCATAAGCATCTTCATAATACTCTTGGTGCATAAATAACTATTAAAGTCAAACCTAACTTAACCAATATAAGGACTTCATTAATTTGAACTAATTAAGTAAATAATTCCTTGTTTATTAAATATACCCTATTCGCATATGATTTGGCCTTTTATATGTAAACTGGGCTTATTATTTTCAAAATTTTACTTTTTAATATAGAGGTTTTAGTATTTTGATTATGAGGTTATAAATCATGACTGAGTCTATGTTGCCAGGGCTAAAACATATAATTGCTTGGAAATAAAATATATCCTAGTTAGGCAACAAGGTGTAATTGATGTTACATCAATGTAAAAATTAAAGTAGTCCTACAAACAACTAGTACCTACATTAAAAAACTTAAACGCCAACCTCTGTCCAAAATTACCGCCGGGATATTTACTTAGTCCGCAATTGTACAATGAAGCTATTCCAAGCTATTCTATTTAGATGGATAAAATTTCCTATTTTGAAGAAAATTATACAGTCACGTTAACCACAGTTGACAAACCCGTTTTGCATCGTTTGTCGATTTTTCAGTTAAACTGCTTGCAGATCGTAATCGTTATAATTTGACACGAACCGAAATTGGTCAATGTTTCGGAAAGAGTAGAGAGAAAAGAAAAGTAATAAAGGAGCACCACATTCGGGCCAGCGAGTCGTTTGGCTTGTCTTCGTTTCCGACAGCCGGTTACCGCGAAAATGAAACTGTTTCTGCGACAACGGACACAATTACGCCGTTACATTTATTTTAATTTTATTTGATTATGCCCATTAAGCTTTCGATGGATCTACTGAAATTTTATTATCATGACGCTGGACGATACCGCAATTCCGAGATTTTTGTTTTGTTTTTCCCTGTCCCAACTGCGTTGTTCATTCATTGCTTTAATTCTAGCAGCCTCTTGAATTTTATTAAACCAAAATAGATTTAAACTACCCGTTGTACAGTTCTAAAATTAATATATAAGATTTCCCTAGCATGGTAGCCGCATTAGCAGAACGATTCGCTTTTCAGTTTCGGAGCAAACGTGCTGAAACGTAGTTGGCAACTTCTAACATTATTACTAAGCCAGGCTCTCATGTCTGCGGTGTTTTGCGCATTAATCGAATTAGCCGAAATAGACCATTCTCGTAAATTTAATAATTCAGTTTTTGACACGGGCCGACTGCCGTTTATTTAGCGAAAATGTCTTCTCTAAAACGTTAATCGCTAATTTCGCTAACACAATCAACTGTCCCAAACCGCAAACGAATTACAGATACGATACTAAACCGATTTGTGTGGCAAGGGAGGCCTGTTATTAATTTATCACGAGGCAATCCTGGCCGTGACAAAACTGACATGTGACATTTCCCAATTGCCATATTGTCGGTCACTGATGCTTTCAATCATAAACAGATTGGAACTGTTCTGATGTCTGCCGGCACTACCTCCTATACAGCTACTCGTTACAATCGGAAATTTGGGGGTTTGTAATCGTATTGGCAATGAATATCGTAGGGCATAGAGATGTAAATTATTTATCTTGCAATAGCTAGTTACCTGAAACCTACCTTTGCACGAATGTTCTCCGTTTTAATTGATTTCCTTGTAAGGTAGAAGCGCTGGAAACGTTGATGCGTTCTACAGAATAAAATTTATTAAGGGAACCGCAGCCTACGTTCAGCTAGACAGGAAAATATATAGCAGGGCGTAAAGTGATTTTGCAGTATGGCAACACGTGTTGTTTTAATGGCTTCATTAACCGGAGCAGGATTTTAAATTTAATCAAGTTGGAAACGAGGAAGATTAAAATTGAAGTAATATTCGGATATATGCACTGTTTATATTCAGAAAATTAACAGCCTCAGCACTCTCGCTTTCATTATACATCCTTAGGTATATAAATAGACTCCCGAATTTTAAGCTCTTTACAGAAGAGGCCAAATTAAATGTAAACGAGGATATAATTACGCAATGAGTCATAAACATTAGTAACTAGATTCACTAGAACCTTTTTTTGGAGTCAGTGTATTAATAAAATATTTTTAAGCACTATCCACAATTCCACATGTCGGAGAAGTTCAGTATTAATTCGTGTTACTTACGCAACTGATAATGGTAATATGCATACTTTCAGACTACATTTTATACCAAGGATCTTTTTCCTGACCTCATGTGTGCGTGAAGTAAATGTGCAAATAATGTAAGATATTCTCTTCTACTAATATAGGAAAACAGATGTAAACACAATTTTATGTTATTTCCGTGATTGCGGTTTGACATGACGTCAGATTCTTAGAATGACCTGTAGGTAAATATCATTTAATTAATAATTTAAAATATACAATTTTCTTGAATGTAAACAACAATTGGTCCTGACAATCAAACCTAAAAGTCGATGAGGTACGTTCTGGCACTAAATATCTTCATTTTAAGTGTCAACCAAAAAATGAGCACCCAGTTTGCGGTTGATTATTCGTCTTTAGTACTCGCACATTTGCCAGCTTGTTGTATACCTACTTATCAATAGTAATATAACATGGGCGAGACATGCTTACCGATAATTTTGCACACCCCAAGGGTCGGGTGCTGGTTACACTGAAAACTGTCCCGAGGGCTTGCCCGAGAGCGGTTTCCTAAGGGCAACCAGCACGATGACTCTGGGCACGGGCAAAATTATAAGTAAGTGTGCCACCCGCGTTTATATTTTGAAGATTATTACACAAAATCCGTATACGAATTATAATTTAAAATTGATCTAATAACGCCAAACAATTGAAATTGTTTGTTTCTTGCATTTCTATTTCTAATTATGACACCATCCACGGGGTCGATAATCATCCCTAGGGAGCTTATCGCTTGGTAAGCAGCCCACGGGCGCTTATCAGGTAATCATTTCGGGATTGAAATTTTTTTAAAAAAATGCATGGTTGTCATTGGCTGATATCAGTTATGTGACAATTGTGTGTAATAATCATAATAAAATTACTGAGGTAACGTGATCCCAGCGATAACTTACAAGAAAGTAGTGGTAGTAGTAGTACTAATAGCAGTAGTAACAAATGTAGTAGTAGTAGTAGTGGAAAAAGTTGTAGAGAGAAAGTAAATTGAGTAGATCTTTTTGGCATTTTGCTCTTTTAAGGATTACTGTTATATTTATAAGTAATTGCTATTGGAAACACCCGATTTATGACCCCGCACAGTGCAAAAAAGCGCACCAGTCAGCTCAGTTGAAGAGGGGGTAGGTGGGAAAATAAGGCTGATCCACGATAGTCAAATAGACAAATCCGGGAATTTTTGTTAGGCATCTTGTGATTGGTCTGCTGAATATGGAACAAAGAGGGTTTCCCTCAGGAATATTCTCCCCGGTTATGGCATCGTTAGCTTCCAGGTGTGACTTACCTTGCCTCGCAATTTCAATTTCTGAAATGCTTATCTTACTTTAACGATTTGCGTAACTGCATTTCGCATCGCAACTAAGTTACACAGCATTAAATTTGAGAACTATATTAAGATAACATACTTAATTAGTTCAAAATTCCATACCTAGGATTGCTAGATGAATGAAGCGAGTCGTAAGTCATAAGCTTCCTATATTATACTCATCGTTCGTTTTCACATTGTTTTACGGTCCTTCAATGATGGCCCGGGAAGTACTAGTGGGGTAGCTCCATAAATTCTGCCTGGTGTATCTAGATGACATCATCATCTACTCCGAATCATGGAAGCAACACCTTCAACACCTCCGAAAGGTCTTCAAACGGCTACAGGAGCACGGGCTCATATGCTCGGCAGAAAAATGCCACTTCGGAAAGTCCACGCTGCACTACCTAGGGCATATTTTGGGCCCAGAAGGAAACAAACCCCAACCAGGTTACGTGCAACAAATCCCCAACGCTACCCCTCCTATTAGCCGGAAGGGGCTACGACAATATTTCTAGGCATATGCAATTGGCTACGCGATAATCGCGTCCTCACCTGGCTCAACACCTTGAAGGACCAGCGAGCTAAGCTCACCCGTTGGGCTCTCCTTTTACAGGAGTTCCCCTTCACGATCGAGCATTGCCCCGGAAAACACAACGAGTTGCCGGACGCGTTCTCTCGACAGCCGGCTGAAGCAGTGTGGGATGACCCGACAGTTCTCTTGCCTCCCATTCACAGCGACCGCTTTGCCCAAAGACGTTCAACGGCCAGCCAACCCGCAAAGAAAAGATTCCCCCGGTTCCAGGAACCTGCTACAGAGAATCATGCGGCCAGCAGCCGGACAACACCCGGTGAGGACTCACCAAGGTATCTACGGGCAAGCAGCCAAGCTACCGTCGTAGAACCACCAGGGAAGCCATCATTAAGCCTTCTGGACGCAGTCAAGGAAACTTTATGGGAAACAATTGCACAGGACCAAAGGCAGGATATTTACTATCAGGATTTAATCAACGCATGGCACCAAAGCTATTTCACCTAAAATCCGACCCCGGGCTTAGCCCGTCCGCTAGTAGCTCACCAGGGACGCCGCTCCCAGACGCCCAACCTCGCCTCCGCACCAAGCGCGGCGGTGACCCAGACCACTGCCCCCACGGACGGTGACCGCCCGCGGACACCCGCTCCCAGCGACCGGAGCTCCCGCCGCCCCCGACACCAGGAGTGGGAGCTACAACTCCACCCAGAGCCCCTCGAACGCAGCGAGCTCGATAGGCTGTGGAACGCCGTCGTCAGGACCGCGGAGGCCTACCTCCGCCTGCCCCTAAAGGAAGTCGAGATACCCCCTCGCCGCTCCCCAGGAACCGATCCTCGCTCGGCCCGACGGGGCCCCCGGCTTAATGGTCAGCTGCGACAACGTCCGCCAGTGCCCATCTATATACCGGCAAGTCACCGCGGCCAACGCCGCCGCACCGAGAGCCGCCACCGCCCCGAGCCGAGCTCCTGCCCCGAGAGACGCTGTCGCCCCGAGCAACCCCACCGAGCCGAGCGACGCCGCCGCACCGAGAGCCGCCACCGCTCCGAGCTAAGCTCCTGCCCCGACAGACGCCGTCGGCCCGAACAACTCCACCGCGCCGAGCAACTCCGTCAGCGCCCACAACGAGCCGTGTCCCGGACCGCTCCCCGGGAGGATCGGACCGCGTCAAGACCGCGTTCTCCGCCTCCGACAACTGGGAAAGGCCGCCCCGTCACCTCCCGCGCCACCGGCGCCTGCTTTGTGTATTTATGTTTTTCTTAATTTTTTTCTTACTTGTATATATCTAGCCGTAAGTTTTTTTTTTTAATAAACGTATTGAAAGTTAAACCAATTATTTAGCTGCGTCTATAAGGGTAACGCCTCCACCCCTCCTTCAACTGACGCCATTGTAAGATCTACTGACTGAGTAAAGACCGAGGTATGTTAGCTTTTTATCGGTTAAGATACGCAAGCGAGTATCGTAATAGCCTCAGTACCAACGGAAAGTAAATAAAGAAATATTTTGATCTAATCTCTCTCCCAATAAATTCCTGAAAAATTCCCAATCAGTTCTTTTACTAGAGTTGCAGGTGGGGGGGGGGGGGTCTGACGAAAGATCTAAATTTTATTCATCTAGGAGGTTACTTACAGGAATTCCTTTGGTACCACAAAAGCACTGGTGCCTGGTACTTTTGTTTCTATCACTAGGCCAGAACTTTGGTTTTCCAGTTGACATGTGAGAGGTCATATTTTTCCCATACGTTTTAGAAGAACTCAATTTTTGATGTTTGGCATTGTAATTGCCGCCAGCTAGGAACCCATTTCCAAGCGTAGCAAATAATTCTGTAAAGTTATCTTCCTTGATTGTATACCTTGGGAGACAATAAATAGCAAAAATAGTAATTGGTTCTCTTAGATCTTGGATGAATGGATGCAATTTCAAATTTATGGAATTGATGATGTTTAATAGAACTTCTGATAATGACCGGCTGTATCACCATGGGCCATTCCATATGGATGTGTTTAGTGTCATGAATCTTTGAATTATGGATTTTCAGGTGTAATGAGTTTCAGAAATTAACATTATATCAATGTCACGACACTCAATAAACTCATTTAACTCGGCTTCATGTTGGGTTAAACCGTTTGCGCTAATTTGAGTGTGTAATCCATTAGTTGGTTTTATTCATTATTTCGTTCATCAAAGTGCCTATCCTTTCGCCCACTTTATTTATTTTCTCTCCCATTTCTACTATCCTTTCTAACCTATCAGTTCTGTTTTCCGACTGTTGTTTTTTCCTCTCCTCTTATAGGTAAGCTTGCTCCTGCTCCCTGCCGTGGACAACTGAGGCGAATGATACGCCTTTACTTACTTCTTTGGCACGAGGTCTGGTTGGTAAGTTACCTATAGTTCTGGATCTCAGAGTTGGGCACTTTCTTTGCTGAATCTCTTTAAAGACTTGGCAGCCTTCATCATTAGCAGGGTGGTTCCCACTGTACAGTGTAGATACATTGCAACTCTTTCTTATCCTTGATGCTTCATATTTTGTTACTGTTGAAGCCGCCACATTTAACGTACCGTTCTTACAGCGCGCAATATTTCTGAGTATTCCCATAACCTTTGCATCTGGCGCATTATGGAATTTGTTTGGTTTGAAATTTTGGTCCAATTTGTATTTTATAATGTTGCAAGTAGCTTATACTGTATACTTTCGTGCTGTTTTCTTGGGGTTCAAGAACAAGAAAGAACATTGGCAACGGTTCCTCGTTCTTTTTACTTAACGTATTGTATATGTTTTTAATTGCATGACCTTTTCTGGTTATTTCAGTTTTTAGTGCATCAATGTCGGTGGTGTGATGTAAGTTCTTAATCACTACTTGAAAGCTTCTTAGTTGCTTTAGTTGATAGGTAGTGTATTCTACATTATTTTTATTTAGAACCGGTAAAACATTTCTGTACACGTCCGGAGATTTGCTTACGATTTTTATTTGGTTTTTGTGAATTACTATTAGTTCATAATCGTTTATTGATGGATTGCTTAGCACGGCTTTTAACAACTTAAAGCCTGCGATTTCTGTAACAAATACAGGGGGTAGCTTTGTCATTAATTGTCTCAGCGGTTATTGTTTCATTGTCAGGTAATATCTCAAGATACTGAAATTTATTTACCGGATTGGTTATTTTTGGCCATGTTTTAAAGTCTTACTAATTTTTGAAGCATGTTTCTTAAAATTTCAGGTGAATCGCGTTTTTGTTTACGAGATGTGATAGTATTCCAACTGGACCTGTTTTTTAGTTTATCAATTTCCTCCTGTTTTTTTGTCGTATATGAATTTGACAAGTTTAACTTGGCCATTTTGTGGTTCTTTTATGTCTCACGTCTCAAAATTAAATAAATGCGATTTTAATGTTGTTTTTGATGGGTTTTCAGCAGTTTGAGGCTGCTATGTAGCCGATGCTGGGACTTGATTGTTCATTTGCGACATCATTTTGGAGTAATTTTTGCAACTTATTTATTTATTGTTGGCCTAAAGTTTGACTCGCATGCAAGATAATTGTTTTCTACCTGTCTGATATTACTTGGCCACGTACTTATCACTAAACGCTTGATATAGCAAATCAATGACAAACGTCACGTCCCTATTCTCCAAATAGCAAAGGGAAAGTCTTTTAAAATGTGTTCGTTATTTTGTAAATGTTCCTTACTAGCTAGTGGGTTAGTTCTTCGAAATTCATATTTTACTTTTCTTGCCTTTATCAAAATCGTAAATAATAATTAAAAAAAAAGCACACACGGAGAACACAAAACAGCTTCAGATACGACTTTGTTTGGCGAAGTTCGTGAAAATACATTATAGGCTGTCAGAGCTGAAGGCTGGAACTGCATCAAACAAACCTAAAATTATTGCCTGATTAAGACGCGACGTCGCGGCTTAAGAAAATCCGAAGAGGTGTTTCCTCGTGAAAGAGAAAACAATATTGATAGGCAGGTGAGAAGCCAGCAACAGATCGTTTAAGGTGTCACTGTACTTCCAACGGAAATCACTCAAAACATGAGTCTGCCTAAAGCGGCCAACTCTTAAATATTTCACAACGTGCATCGCTTGACTAATAGAACATATGGAACTGGCCAAATCCTACGACGTCCAAAAATGCCAAAATTGGTCTGTAAGGTTTCTAAAAGGACTAGCAGTACGGGGACGATAACACCAAGGTAGTGTAAATTGTTCTACGCCATGACAATGGCCTATAAGTAGCCTTTTAACATTTGGCAACATGGTTTCGCCAAATTTTAACAAAAAATTACTAATTTTGGTCACTAAGTAGGCAATTCGCCAGTGTCAATCTGATTCATGACAGTTGAAACAAATCTTTAAGATCGTTGCTATTTACATGGTACTACATCACTTCACTATAATATTCGATTTAAAAACAATTCCTAATGAGTAAGTACTTAATTTTCCATTGCAAGTAAATTATGACTAATTTGATTTCACCTAAAACAATAATTTATTGAAAGTGACAATCTTGCCTGGAAGCTAATGGTATTGCAGGTGGAACAAGTCTCTTCATCTGATCACCCTATACATTGGCTTTCTAAAGTGCTTTTCACAAAAAAACCCTAACCCGCCAGCCTTGTCAATTCAAAACGTGTTTTCATCTTTGTGGCGCTGTTTTAATCGATAGAAATTTAAATACTTGAATATATGAAGCAACTTCTGAAGCTTAATTTAACTTACAGCTTGGTGCGTAGAACTTCAAAGGAATTTTTGCAAGTGTTGTGAACTGCCTTGTTAAAATAGTTTTTAACGTCTAATATATTTGAATATTTTTAAAACGTGTGTTTTGGAATGGCATAACAAAAAATGTGGCATCGGAGCCAGTTTCACGGCCTAGAACATTTGGGATTAATATTTCTGGATTTCATGGATTATTTTCTACTTTCGATATGTTAAAAAATCGATTGCTGTATTATCGAAAAAATTTAAAAAAATGTGAAACTGCAGCATTCTTCGACTTTAACCACTAAACTAAATAATCGACATTTTAAATAGTAGAACGTATGTTTTTTATTTCAGTGTTGCTATTTTTGAGAATTTCTGAAATACTGCTAGCCAATGAATTTCCATAGTACTTTTTGTGGGGTTTTGACACGCTACCAATTCACACTATTTGGAAATCGTACTGATATTGTACTACTTTAAAAGCAGAAAATCAGACAGATCAGATTCATTGTTTTGCTTGAATATAAATAAATTATACCGGGTGTTCACTCTCAAAGTCGAAAATAGGCAATTAACAAAATTGTGATTTCGACTTTTAGATATTTGGCATTATTTCTATACCACATTAGTAAATACTGTTAGTAGTAGTATCATTTGATGCCCAATCATTTTATATCTCTATTGATACTTTCCTGCAAGTTGAATTGGCGGGCAGAAATACGATAAAATGTTCAATACAATGTTAAATCCCTATGTTCAACCTTGAGAATGGAGACCCGTATGTGGCAATAAAGCAATATTTAAGTAATTCTCAACTCGAATACATATTTTTAAGTAGCATCTTTAAGTGAAAATGTCAGAAATTTTACTCATATATTTTAGTAGCCAAGAGTGCGTGTAGTTGTTATTGAGATAATAGTTTATATGAAATCCACGTGCTTATTGTCGCGCTGGGACGACTACCTTTTATATTTACATTTTTTGCAACCTAGTACTTCATTCAGGCTTGACAACGAACAAACGAGAGTAAGTCGTTTTGCCTTGAGTTCTTTTTATTGCTAAAGCCAGTAATAGTAAATAAAAATATGTGTTATTTACTAGGAATCATGTCAAACAAGGCCTGCCTTAATCGGTGTAATATATTTGTAGTGCCTGAGCGCTATACAACATTTCTGAGTAGCTGATGCAATTACAAACGCTTATTGATGTATCTTTAAACAATGCGATTTGGGTGCCGATTTGAGCCGAATTGGGGCAACTGTCTTTGTTATAACTAACAAAAATGTATAGTATTGCCGAATTTCAACCCATTATACTTATATTAAAATTTAGAAAAACACTCGTTCTTAAACTGAAATTTTTCAATAATTGGTACAGAAAAGGTTAAGCTGCATTTACTTTTTTTGCAGCGAAGGCTATGTTTAGCTATATAAACTAAATTGGCGCTACCGAGAAGCATAGTACAATCTTCCTTCACCAGAAGAACTACCACCAAGCTACCACTATGAAATATTTGGTAAGCAACCCCTGTTATTTACCTTTTGGATTAGAATAATAAAACAATTCTTATCTTTAAGATTGTTTTCGTTGTCGCTGTCTTGGGTGTTACCTCGGCTGGTCTCATAGCACCTGCAGGTATTGTCGCCGCTCCCATTGGAGTCGCCGCTGTTCCTACTGCAGGAATCCTAACTGCCCCCGCATTAGCAACTGGACTTATTGGAGCTCCCTTAATTGGAACTGGACTAGGTGCTGGCCTTCTCCATGGTTAATTCTTGGAAATGGAAGTGGATGTAGAAAACTGCGGCTCCTTATGAAGAGACCGTCGATTTTTGGCTAGTGCTTTAGTACCTAAATTGTTTATTTTAGTATAATACTGACTGAACTTTTACCTTGATTAAATTTGATTCAAAAGTACGTAGTATCTATTGCGTTGTTGTCAACCACTCCAGGAAATATAACTAAGGAGGACCAGTAACAACTGTAGTAGTTTTGCTAGAAACAATTGCCAAATTTTCCCTCTTATACGCGGGTGAATCAATACAGTCATAACTTATGTACGAGAGAATAAAGCGACGAGAATGAAAAATATCTGTTTTTGACATAATCATCTGCAAGTTCAATGCGCTTAATTAAATCTGTATGTAACTTTAATCAAAATCATAGGAATCTTTTTAAGTTCGAAAAAATTCTCCTCCTGTACTGTTTTTCTAGCGTTTCGCATATGTCTTAGAATTTTAATTTGTCAATTTAAAATAATATGCAAGCGCCATCCCAAAGGACATCATGAAGCAAAGGATTTGATAATAGAAGGTGTCCCATAATTTTCCATCACTTATTTTGTTTGTATGTTTTGAACAAAGTCTAGTCATGACGAGTACCAGGTACCTTAGACACCGACTGCTGCGGTCATATAGTCAAAGTCATATAGAATTTTGCCGAGATTAAGGAGTTCCAACCCTAGCAAAGACTCTTTTACATAATAACAAAAGTATAGCTAAGTGAACATTTTATGTTGTCGAATTTATCAAGGGTGCCATGATTTCTTTTTTAAACCAAAGGCAACATCAGATTTCACTTTTATTTAGGTAAATTATGGCAGTTGTTTTATCTAATGCATATATAATTGGCCATGAAATTAAGAACTACATAGTGTTTAAAGATTCTTAATTTTATACCAGTAATAGATAGTACTAGGATTGGGACCCCTTAATCTCGGAAAAAAGTAGGACGTTTGACTACAGCAGTCGGTGTCTAAGGTACCTGATACTCGGCATACCTAGACTTTGTTCGAAACATACAAATAAAATAGAAGTGATGGAAAATTATGGGACACCCTCTAAGTTTGGGGATAGATGTAGATTTATTTGAAAATTTATCCATATCAACTACACAAGGTTTGGATTAAAAAGTGAGAAACTATTAATACAATGATTAATAGTTACTAATTTATCAGGGACCAACTGTTGCTAACACAAAATTTCGCATTAATCTTACATGTATATTTTTCTTTATCTATTGACAATTGACACTACCACCAGCTCGATGTGTTTAAATTGCGAGGAACTATAAGCACAACCATCTTTCGATACTAATTGTTTATGTTCGGTTTTAAATCTTGTAGTTGGGTATACAATACATTCAGTGGTATTTTCTCTGATCAGCTTGGTTCTGGTCATTTTTGACTGAAAACTATAAATTGTTTTAAAGATTCTAAAATAGACCCTAATGCCAATTCATCTACTTGTATTAGATCTACAAGTTACACCTTTACCAAGATGATGTAGTTTTATGTGCATTATCCTACGTTTTTGCTGTCTCTCGTTTTAATAATGTTTCGCAAGTGTTTCTTCAAATGTTAATAAAGCAAGTAATTTTCCCCTATCGCGAAATTTTCATACACAGCTGCCATTAATATGGTACTACCTCGTTGCAATATTTTTGCAGTATACTGATGTTTTAAATAGTTTGATTAGTTTGCCAAAAAATCGTAATTGGTTGTGTTGGATTTTTTCTAAAATAATCAAGGGGTTCTATCGTTTTCGTTAAGTCAAATTGC
This sequence comes from Agriotes lineatus, assembly GCA_940337035.1. Classification (NCBI taxonomy): domain Eukaryota; kingdom Metazoa; phylum Arthropoda; class Insecta; order Coleoptera; family Elateridae; genus Agriotes; species Agriotes lineatus. The sequence goes on from OW679195.1 coordinate 123,778,777, forward strand.
AAAGTAATCATCACCACACCATCACCAAACTAATACTCTTTTTATAAAGCCAGCAATGGGGAATAGAGGGAGACTCACCTTTCCAAAATCCGGAGTATCAATAGCTCTATATCTATAATACTAAGTAGACATGGGCGCGTGAGTGAATTTTCGTTCACGTCACGCACGTTTCACGCTTGCTTTAAACAGTCACGTTCACGCACGTTCACGCTCACATTCACTCACGTTCACGGCGTGACACGCCACTCACGACCTGACACACAGCTTTTATTTCAAAATTTAAATTCAGATAGAATAGAATGTTCAAATTTAAAACCAATGAAAAAACGCTAAAGAGAACTAAAAATATGTTACCGACATAATTTACGTGATATGTTGCAATCAGAATAGTTGACATAAAAAGAAAAAAAAAGAAAAATTGACTACAATAACTTCGACAAGGGATAAATACTGATTTCTCGCAAATATATTTCTTGCAGCTGTCTTCAAAGACATTACTTTTAATACCAAAAGCTGTCATTGGAATTGACGTTTCCCTTATTGGTATGAGTACAGAAGGTATATGTTGCTAGGCAACACTTTGAATTCGTAGGTTTCAAAGTACTTTTACGTACAAAGATCAACATTTTCAGCGTTAAGGCGAGTATAAAAAAAAAACATTACTTTTATAAGAATAATAAGTTCATCTACACAAGTATACAATATATTTTTTTAAATAAAACCTAATCAATATTTTCAGTGTAAAGTCGAGTATACAAAACAAGGCATTAGGTACTTTTCTAAAAATAGGTTCATCTACACATCTACACAATACATTTTTGGTTTAATAATAATATAACGTAATTAACATTTTCAGCGTTAGCCGAGTATAAAAAACAAACCATTACTTTTATTAGAATAATAAGTACATCTACACATCTACACATTAAAATGTTGATTTAAAAATAATATGTAATCAACATTTTCAGCGTTAAGTCGAATTCCGCGCTCTTCTAAAATTCACCCAGCTGTAGAAAATACTCTTTCGCTTGTAGCGGAACTTGCCGATATGTTTAAAATTTCTTAAGATTTTTTAATAGTGGCGTATTTACACTGTTTTTCCAAAATCCTAAAATGTCATCTACATTTCCGAATTTTAATTTAACATACTAATTTAGTTCTGTTTCGACATCATCCTAATTACATTTGTCATCGTCAGAGCTATCTCTAAGTGTAGAAAGATAAGAATCTGATGCTGATGTACCAGTTTTGAGTCGTTTGCTATGTATTTCATCATTATCATCTATAGTTTTATTGGCATTATAATCTTCTCTTTTATGTAAAGGTATGAACTTTAAGGATTTATAAATAGGGTCCAAAAATAAAGCCACATAATGTAACTTGTTAGGCACAATTTGTGATTTAATGAATTTAAAAGTTGCTGCACCCTGCAGTTTTTTATTCGTTACTAAATATTTAACGTGAAATTAACGTGAAACGTGAATCACGCCTTGGAAATTTTCACTCACGTTCACGACGCGATTTTCAAATATTAGTCACGTTCACGACGTGACACGCCGTGACATAACGTGACACGACTGCTTTCACTTCACGCGCCCATCCCTAATACTAAGCATGTTTAGTATTTCATGCAGTTAAAGTGTTATCCTCTCTCAGTATGTGGTGTAATGAATCACGAAAATCACTGGTTTTTTCCAACTAACTTGGAGGTAACTATAAAACACGAAATTTATCGAGAGTTTTAGTATTAAAGAGACATGGTTAGGGTTACACTAAGATAGGGAATTTTGGTAATACTGAATATATACGATATGAGTTGTTGAAGACGAAAGAGCAGCGTTACGACTGGAAATCGTTCCAACTAGAAAATTGTGTTGTCACTGAATATAATAAAAGTGCAAAGCAATACATGATTCACAATAAATGGAGAGTGGTAAAATAAGTAATAAACGAAATATTATTTGACACACTCCAAGAAAAAATGAATAAAATGACGAATCTAGTAGAAGACGAACATCTAAAGAATAGTGTAAGAAGAACATGCAAAAAACGTGAAAATATAAAAAATATAGTGTCAATGTCATAAGCATTATAACAACTCCGATAACAGCAGAAAGTACTCATGCCTAATATAAAAACTAAAAACACAGGGAGCGGGAGGGCCAGGCTAATATTCGTTATATGTTATTTTCGCGAAGCAAATCTTCAGAGCTCGTAAAAAATAGAGTAAAAACAGCAATTAATAGTGTTCAATATTTACTCTTATTAAAATTGAAATAAGACCCTACACCAATTGGTAACAAGGATCTTGATTATAATAATAATAAAAAAAAAATTAAATAAGTAAATCAAATGAAGTAAATAACCAACAAGAGAAGGAGAACCGCAGTAATGTAAAATATGAATATGGATGTATTAAAATTAGAAAATACTAGAATATTTTCATCTAAAAACTACAAAACGGATGGCAGAATCACGGACCCGCAGGCAAACCTAAAAAAGGTCTAAAAGGTAACAAAAACCACACACGCAGTCAACAAAATTAGGGCACAAGGATGGCATTGAATGCAGTGTAGTGTCTAATGAAAGTAAAATATAAAACATTAGAAAGGAACATAAAAACAAGAAACGCTTGCAAAACTAGATACTACGATAAGTGTAGCACAAAAGGAAAACAATTACAGATAGAAATCAGCACTTTAATAGAAGGGATATAAAATTAGCTTAAAACTACAATATATATTTTGCATTTTATTCAGAAAAAACAGACCAGCATGGTCAAATCTGTTAATACCAAAATCAATGTAATATTCTGTTATTTATCAATTCACTTATTTAATTAATTACTATGAATAATAACGTTGAATATTCTAATGAAGAGAGGGTATTTAGTATCAAAACATTTTACAGTGACGCCAGTTTACGCACAGTTTGTGATTTGTTCTCGGTTAAATTTAATAATCGACCTATTCCAGCTCCATCAACAGTTTGTGACAAAATCTTAAACTACAAGCAAATTTTTTAGCAAGTACTCAAAAAGTACTCCATTCTACTGTGAACAACAACCCAATCTGTTATAAAATGCCTGCCTTACAGTAGCCAACTGTCTATGTATGATCAGCCTACACTGCGCAACGACTGCTTCCCGCAAAGGGTCAATACTTGGGTGGCGTTTTCTGTAAATTTTGTTTTTCAGATGACTCCACAAAAAGAAATCGCTTGGTGCCAAATCAGGTGGCCAGTTGATAGTGCCATCGCTACCAATCCAACAGTTAGGAAAGTTATCACTTGCATATTCCCTTACATTCAAACCATAATGCGTTGGACAGCCATAATGCTGAAACCAAATCTGCTGAAAGGTGTAGAGTCGGGTGTCCCGCAAGGTGCCATAATAGGTCCTTTATTATATATTATTTATACTGTAAATCTTATAGATCACGTAAAAAATTGTAACTGTCACTTTTGTGCCGACGATACGCAAATATATTTACCACTTAGTGTCAATAACGTCAATGAAGCTAACAATTTAATAGTTATATCGGAACAACATTCTCTGCTTATCAATCCTTTAAAGTCTACTACTATTATGTTTTTTCTTCAAAGCAGCACCGGTAATTTAAGATTTGGACTTCATATTAACAATGTCATACAAAAATCGTTCAGCAAGTTAAGAATCTTGTATTTTCCAGGAATTTTTTAACTCTTGGTGCGAAAAAGACCTTATGTAATGCTTTTGTTTTGTCTCATTTTAATTTTGCAGATTTAGTTTACGGACCTTGCTTGACCAGTTCTGATGACAGAAAAGTTTAATGAATTTAATATTCTTGCTTAAGATTAATTTATGGAATTAGAAAATATGATCATATTTCATACATACTGCGAGACTCGAAATGGTTAAATATGGAAAAACGGCGCTTTTTGCACTCGGCCTGTTTTGTTTATAAAATATTAATTAACAAAACAACAAGTTACCTTTTGGACAGACTTACTTTAAGAACTGGTTCTCAAAATATCAACATCAGGAATAAAGTGCTACTAACCATACTATCTCACAGATCTGAACGGTGTTTTTCATATAGTGCTGCTAAAATTTATAATTACTTGCAATCTTGTGACAAACATCTTTCTATTGCTCCTTTCAACCGATATCTGTCATTTTCTCTTATTCAACATCAAGACAGTGCTTGAATGAGAATAAAGGATGATTGTCTTTCATTCTTAATGTGCGATTAATTTAATATTACTGCATAATATTGTCAGGCGGGTCGCGGATTTAATTTCAGACAAATTTATTGCAATTTAGTTAGTATTTTCAATTTTGAACATTTGCCATCTTAAAAACCATTTTTCTCAAGTGGTGTTCGTCAGTTGAGTATAAGAGCAGATGTAATCTATTGCATCTGAACTCCGCCGTTGCCACATTATTTCTTTTAATTCCTATTCGTTTTTTTAATACGTGTATTTTAGCAACTCAGCATTATATTGCTACACATGCTAGGTATGACATTTCAAGTAATTAAATAACATTTACATGACATTTAGAGGCTATTACTCTAATGCTTAATTATTAATAGTTTCAAGACTTTCTATTCCTGTATGTATTATTTATTGTTTAGCAATAAAGTCCTTTATTATTATTATTATTATTATTATTATTATAAACCTCTGGAGTTACGGGCTGACTAAAAAAGGTAAAGTGGATTTGCCGATAATAACATAGAGTGATGGAGAATCATCCAACAAATAAAATATGAAATTAATAGAAATGCAATAGGTACTTAAATAAAGATTATGAAACACGGGGAAAGATATTAAATATTCAGTTAATAACACACATTTTGAAATGGCAAGATGTGTAAACAAGATGGGAGCCTAAAAATTATATAGGTAAGAATTAAAAAAATTTAAGTAGAGTGCCACACACAAACTTGAAATTAAAAAGAAAGTAAAATGAAAAAGTAAATCCAAGATGTCTTATCGAGTTGTCAAGAGACAGCAAAATAAGTGTGTACCAATGCTAAAGTCAGTTAGCATAATGTACAAGATGATAATTATGTAGGTGTTCTTCTTGAAATAGTAGAAAACAAATTAAGTTGTAGTATGTTATAAAGGCTAGGGTGCCTTGATGTCAATTTGACTTATTTGTCCTTTCCAGAGTACGGACAAATCATTGTGTGAGAGGGACAACGATCTGTCCGTACCGGAAAGGCAAATAATTATGTCAAATTGACATCAAATCACCCTAATAAAGGCTGCAACACATCAACAATAGGATATCAGTTACTTTACAAAAATGACAACCGCACTGATGCAAACAATAATTATTGTACATACAAAGTATAAATCAAGAAACTTGCAGTTGCTTCGTTTATTATTTTTCCTACTTTAGTGCAAATAGTGTACATTTTCTACTAACATTTGCTTGCAAAAAGTAACCATTTGCTTCACTCTTATATTAACACTTTCAAGTGATACTGATCTGATTGGCTACAACTGACAAATGTTTAATTTTTTTGGCAAATGTTAATTTCTATTTTGACAAATGTGAAATTGAAAAATTAAATTTCTTATAGAATCGAAAGTTGCAGAAAAAATAGTATGTAACACACTTGTTGAAAGGCCAATAGAAAGCTTATGTAAATGGAACACTCGTTAGCATTTATAAAACACTGCTGGAGCCTGTGGTTTGAAACTGCTCACAAATCGTTAAAAAACCCGTAACCCCACAAATAGTTAAAATCGCTAAATAATACAAGCGATTGTTAAATATTTGTGTGGATAGGGGTTTTTAACGATTTGTGATCGTTGGCATTCGTATTCGACCTTTCACATACATCTTCCAATGTCGTTCTTTTCACACTTGTATTACAATATACTATTGTAAAAGCGATTACACACTAATTTTGTGTTTAAAAAATGTATACAGCTTGGAACCGCACTAACAACCGCTAACTATACTCAATTGCGCACGTGTTGTATTCTTAACTAACATGTAGTTTAGGGACTACTTTTCTCCACTCTTAGTGCTGTTAGTTCGTCGATTAGACGCTAATTTATGATAGGTTATAATCAATATCAGTTAAAAATACGAAGATATATACAAATCTATGGAATGATTTACCATTTAGTATGTTGTTTCAGTACCGCTTCGAAACGCTACAGAAAGCGAAATTATATATTCCAGGTAACAGGGTCGTTTAATTATGTAACTTCAACCATGAATTTATCACTAGTGATCGTATCCGGTCAATGTTAAGGTAAACCAAGTCAATATATTAGTGGGAGTAGAGTAACAGACAGGCGGTTGTATGGGATAATGCAATTTAACCGGTTGGATTTCCGCAATCTGAAATGCATTTGTTAAAAGCGAAGAGAGATAACTTGCCGGTTTCCTATCTAAATACAAAATATTTGAACGCATTATTTGATTGAGGATAGGTTTATTCATTTTTATTTTACATTTTGCATCATATTTATAAACTACTTAGTACATAAATATAGACACGTTAGTAATCTCAAAGATAGGTTATAACGACTTTGATGTGTACCTTTTATTATACGTTCTTCTATTATAAACTTCTGTAGTGGTCTTTTTATTTATTTTTTATATCATTTTAATTTATAATTATAAAAACTACGTTGGCATATTAATTATTTGCCAAAATTACATTTAAATTTCGAGCTATTTTTAATTGCACGATAATTTTATGTTGAACGTTTTACTTCAAAATACACGCCCCAGTGGTTGTTTGTTATACGTAATGTACAATCGATTTTTTTCATCTGTATATCATTACTCTGGTGTATTTGTTCAAATACAAAAAATTGGGAAGATTTCGCATCTGCGAAGTTCAGGAAAACATCTTTTTTAACTATCGGCGTCTTCTGTTAACTGTTAGCTAATCTGGTAAAATTTAAGGACGTAAACTATGTAGTAGAGTCCATGGAACTCTCTTTAATTAGCGACAGACAGTCATATATTTTGTAATCCCATTCGATTGGGAACAGTAAGGCACATTTAACATACGCTTTAAAATAATGATATTAAAGAAACATATTACATATTTTGTTTAGGTACCAAACCTAAAATATTAATTTCAAGAAGACGCTTATTTCTCGTGTTGAATTTTTTTGGGGTTATCCACTCACTGGTATTTATTTACTAAACTATCATCTTGCTAAACACCAAATTAAAAAACTATTAAACTGCAGTTTTAATAAAATTCAGATCACTTTAAGGTGTATTTTTATGTCGATTATTCGTGCTGATTGACATCAGTCAAGCATTGCCGTCAAATTTTCTTGCGGGATTGCAGGCAAATTGGTGTTTTACCTTCTGCATAAGTATGACGTATTTCTGGTTTGTTTTGGATCACACATAAAACACTATTTTGGACATTCATAAGTAAAACTTCTTTTTCCTCTACTTCTTCGCAAGCGCTAATTTCGAGAACTTGTTGGATATTCTGCCTCAGTTTTCTTGAGAAACAGGAATTGGCAGCTCTTTCTTTTAGAAGAGACTCATATAATTGCTAGGACGGTAGTTAAAGACTTCCGTCTTCTATACAATGAATTTATTATAACGCGCAATGTGGCATTCCCGTTTCCATATGGACTTGATTGTTACTATTGGTTTCTAAGGGTACGTCACGCCATGTGTAAATGCGTTTATTTTAAAATGCAATATATGAACCGTAATTTTATTTAAAAAGAAGAATCAGAAACAACAACAGGGCATGTAATAACCCACATACTTGCTGTAAACTGAAGTCTTGATAATATTTGATCAACAGAATTCCTTCCCCCGTACAATATATTATGTTTTTACATACTCAGTAACGTTTCCATATTTCATTTTAAAATAAACGCATTTACACATATTGCGCTTTATAATAAACTCACTGTATAATTCTTGTTTAGAATGCTCGTAATGAACTTCGGCATTTAGCCCACTCGTATCAACAATCCTGTAAAATATCCGTAAGCCACGTTTTGTGGGTTTACTACAGGAATATTTAAAACAGTTTGACACCAACTTGAATATATCTGGGAAAATATAACAATCAAATGTTTCAATGTAATACATATTACTACCTCCTAGCAACAGCAGCAAAAACTAGCTTCTTCCAGACATATTACTAGCTCTAGGCACACTGCAAAACCAACGCTGAAATAGGTCAAGGCCGCCTTAAAGACAGGACAAACAGCAGCTTACCAAAGCAGCAGGCTGATCTTTGACATCACGTGTACGACACTGGAAGAGGACATGCCTGAATCAAACAGCTCACACCACAGTATATTTACACATTCAGTAGGGACACCAAGGTGTCGGCACCTTTGAAGTCTTCTTACTTCTTAACAGAATGGCGGTGCTGGAGGTCCTTGGTGAAAAATGCCATAGATGGCGCTATGTTCCCTGCCGCGTTTTATTCGAATACTGAACTTCTAAACATCACAACGCAGTATATTTTACGAGATATGAAAGTACGAACAAAAAAAATCTGGTGTGATACACTCACACAACTTCATTTTACAGTGATCTTATAATTAGCCAAAAAATTGATTTCTAATTTTTAAGCATTTGTCAAAAATTTTCAAAAATTACAAATTCTACAAAAACGGTACAACATAGAGCGTTAGTTCAAAAGACAAATTTTCTCTAAAATTTTAAGCTGAATTCAAAAATGTAATAATATACCGGGTGTTCTATTTAAAATAGGAATTAATAAAAAAATTGAAAAAAAACAAAAGAAACCCATTTTAGAAGTATTCAACTAGAAAATCACCTATCTCACATCAATACACATTAAACATTTTATAAAAATGTAAAGTTTGAAAAAATCGTTAGAGCCGTTTTGAAAAAATTCGAAAAAAACTGAAAAATCACAACATGAAACAAAAATTACAAATTTAGTTTAGATTCTGAGACTTCTTGGAACACTAATTGTGTTGTAAAAAACTATCTTTATAAAAGTACAGAAAAACTGGACATATCACCTTTTTGAGTGAAACGGCATGGACTTAATTGCTTAAACTTTATTAGCCAATAAAACATGATTGCGAAATTTTTGGACATATATTGTGTTTGCCAGAAGCTCTTCAAATGTTTCTGAGTTTCAGAAGAAATTGTTCTATCTTCTGGTTTTAATGGTTACATATCTGTAAATGCAGTATTAAAAATGTACAAACTCACGCGACCACACTTGACAAAATTTTTTTTTTACTTGTTTTTGTTTAGTTGCTACAGTGATGGAAACGGCAATTTGATTCTCCAGCTTGTCATGTATTTTTAAATAATCTCCTATAAAATTAATTCATTTCCTTTGAGTGTTCGACAAATGTTTATGTATTATTCTTAAAGAAAAGTAAGTTCTTCTTTACTCATCGCGTTTCTACTCTCTGCTGCGCCTCGATTAGAAAGATTGGGATTCGTAAAGAAAAACAATAATTTTCTTTAGTTATAATACAAATAACTATTTTTACACGTCTTAAATGGAAATAAACAATTCACATACACGCATAGAACAATACCTACATGCACGGCAACCGTCAAAATTATTTAAAATCAGAGAAAACTGAGCGCCATCAACGCATGCGTACTAAAAATCTGCTGAAAGTGGAGATATGCTCGTGTCCCTACTGAATGTGTAAATATACTGTGCTCACACATTTCACATGGTCGGTATTAAAGGAAACAGCTCCGCCATCAGGCCAGGAAACGCAGGATTTAAAACAGGAATATGAGCTGTACATACAGTTAGAAAACTCCGAAACGTCAAATTTATTTGGCAAAATGAGAAAGCAGTCTCAAATGACCACGTGAAATTTACCCCTAATGGTTGAAATTGGAATGAACAGAAGGTATATAAGTAGGAATCAAGAAAAAATGGACAAGAAATATATCAATAAATAATGTCAATATTGCTATACCAAAAAATAGCACTAACTACGCTGGTATAAAGAGGAAATAGAGAAATAAAAATGTAATATAAGCTAGCGAATTTCGAAAACAAGTAAGAGCGCTCGCCGCGACAAACGCGGACAGAATCAAAACGACGCTGTGGGCCAATTCGAAAACTTCGTTAAATGATTTTAGCGCAAAATGCGTCGCTTTTCACCTGTAACAACTTTTAATTGACTGCATGTATGCCTGCCTTAGTGTTGTTACAGAAAGTATTACGTAGTATTAAACGAACCTGGATCTTTATTCACTTTTATTGTGATGCATATACGTAATCAGAACAACAGTTTTTACTCTTCATTGGTATACACAGACTCTCATTATCATGAGGAATGGAATTCAGCAAATATTCCACATTCTCAGTGCCGAAATATGTTATCTTATTATTCAATAGATCATGCAACAGTTACCGGCGACATTTGTATTAGTTAAAGAAATATTGACTTGCAGAGATGAACAAACTTGAGTTGGAATACATAGATTTTTTTTCAAATTTGTAATGTAACATTAGTTACGAATTAGCATATATTTGATTAAACTTCCCCACATTTCTCATAATTTGACAATAATAGAACTCTACCGTGTACGTTCTACGCTTGGTTTTCTAATTTGTTTTTTTATCCGTTTACCGCTAGTTTTTTCGGTTATATTCTTATTTACATTATATACGGTTTAATTTAGTGATTAATTTATTTGTTTTTATTGTCTACCATTTGGTTTGTTGTTAATATGGGAAGCGGTTCTACATATATTTAATAGAAGTTGTATTGCAACGTGCAAATATACCAATTAGGGAAGATCTTATCATTTCCCTCAAATCAAGTTTTACGAAGGAAATGGTTTGAAATCTAAATTTAAATTATGGTACAAATACTAATCCTTCAAAAAATGTAGCTGTTTAACAATTTCTATCTTCTATCTATATTTAAATGCAGATAAACAACGGAAACTGCAAGGAAGTACTGCTATTTGTAGCTCGCATTAGGAGTAACGTTTTTCCGAGTAACTTATTCTTGGCGAAGACTATTAAAGCACACTGCAGTGCCTGCAATTTCTTTAGTATTTTTTTAATCACTATTTACAGATGGGCGTACAATAAACTAAATAATTAAATGTTTAATTTTTAAAATCTTACAATTGTATATTAGGCATTGGCTTACACCCTCACACAGTGTTGCCAGATATACCGTTTTAGCGGTATATCTACTGCTTTCGCTTCCCAAATACCGCCCTACCGGTATGTATTAAATATCTACCGTCTAGAATTGTAAACCAAGTATGATATACTCGTATCTACACCATAATTAATTTTATGGGGTGCAAACTTTGCAAATTCTTTTAGAACTTATTAATACGGTCATCTAAAAATGTTTATTGTTTTAGATTAATCTGCTGGGGTTTCCCTGCGAATTCTGAGTATTGTACTTTTGTATTATTCCTTCGCGACATGGCGATTGCCGCAAATTTCGCACAACGAAGAGCAACATCCTATAGGTTGCATGAGAGCTTTTGTGGTGTTTATGCGTTGCTATCTTGTAAATAAAATACGTTGAAATGTGAGTATATTTTGAGGCGAGGTAAATCTGATAACATGGGATTTACACATAATTTAATGGTATTATTAACGAATATTCTTGTTCGAGTGATTCGTACGAAACAGATAAAGAAGCCTATGTTTCGATAAATAAAGGAAAAATCGTATATATCGTATTGTAGGACTTTTACACAGCAAAAATGTTTTAGGGAGCAATGCTTGTTATGATTTGAATGTGAATAAACAACTGTTAAGCCGCCATAAATCTAGCATTTACAAGAAATAGGAATCGCTTTCCGATTGTGATGTAGATTCAGATTGAATGGTTTTTTATTTTATTCATATATGTACCTACCTAATGTCATTGTCATTGTAGAAGAAAATGTTAAAAGCAACTTTTTACAATATAAAAATCAGTACTAATTTTTGTGTCATTTGGTTTTTATTTGTATTCTACCGTTTCCAAGTTCAAATCTCCCGCTTTTTTAATGATGATTCTACCGCCTCTTTAACTGAACGTCTGGCAACACTGCCCTCACAATAGCACACAGAATAAAATACTTTTTCTACGACCACTACTAAAAGTAGATGTTTTAGCACTAGCTTGTTTCATTAAAAATTACATTTTATAAATCGGCGAGTTGAAAGTGAAATCAGCTGTTTACTTTTGGCACATATAATAAATGTAAACAGCTGCTGTTGAATTTAGAATTTCTAACTGGAAGTGAGGTTCTAAAGATATTCTAGTTACTACTTTCGTTTGAGGTAAAATGTTTTTTAAATAATTAGAGCATTATGCAATAAATAAAGTCAAATGTGTACTATTATAATTACCTTTGATAACTGATTTTGACAGCTACCGGCTGCAGAAACAGTCACCTGTGCCGTCAAGACCATCCCTTTACTATGACATAAGTTATAACTGTCATAAATGCAAACCTTTGTTAACTCGACATTTATGGATTAATAGCGGTAAATTTAAGGCAATAGAAAGAATATTATGAGCAAACTTGTGCATAAACATCCACTTTTAGCACTTGTTACACCAATAGCTATTATTACTAACATCTTCAAAGTTGATCAAAATAATACTATTATCTGCATATCATATTCTATTTTAGAGCGAATCTGTGAACTATCCATAAAAATACCTGCCTGAAAATATTTTATCTTCAACTACGAATTTTTAGTAAGTACTCAAGTTAGATAAACACCTCAAAATATTTCAACCACGCTCTTCCTTACAAATTCAAGCTCGTCTTCTTAAAGTGTAGAAGTTTAAATTTGGCCTATCAGAACTGCATTTAATATTGTTTGAAGATAGGTAAATAAAAAGTTGCAAAACCCGGTTTTGTTAAAATATTTATTTAAAAAAATTATACTGTTTTCATTAAAACCAAATTGCTGACGTATCTAAGCTTACATTTAATCTCATAGAAGGAAAACATTGATTTATGCTATAAGCAAAATGTTAATTAAATCCAATTGTTCTACTTTGTTATTCTGTTTGCCAGAATATAAATATAAATACAAATAATTTAACAATATAAGCATAATTAAGTCAATAAAGTTACGTGTAGCATGCAGCTGGGTAATTTTATTTTCTCTATAGATCTACAATTTATACCATATTTACAATTAATTAGTTTAAGTAATGAGAAAACAGAATATTAAAATTTAAAATAATTTATTGATAAATCTCCTCCCAGGACAGAATTGACCTACATTCACGCCTTATTTTTAAATGTAATTAAGTCATATTGCAGGAAATATTAGAAAAAATTAGTCTAAACCACAACTTTGCTACACGAGGATTTTCTATATGAAAGAATTGTCTTGTGATGTAGCAAAGTTTTGTCAGCAAGTTCTTGAGCAGGATGAGGTGGGTTATATAGAATCTCCATTGGTTTGAAACAGGCCAAGCCAGAAGAGCTACTGTTGATGAAAATCCATAACTCAGATAATAGCTCCCATAAGGCAATAACCAAAAATTCGATTTTTTTTAGCCTAGTGTTAAATTATACTATATATAATTAGCCCCAAAAAACATACGCGTACATCTTGCACAAGTGAATATATTCGGAAAGGCAAAAGAGAAATGGCGAATGCCTAGGCTTATAAATGTAAAATTGTAAGAGGTATAAAACTATAAATTGAACCCAGACGGGGAAATTACTAAGCGCGGTAGTAACATTTTTAAAATAAGTGCACAAGCAAAACACAGATTGACCTACCGAGGTTTGGAAGCAACCAGAGGTAAGTTCTTCTTCTGAATTATATGCCAATTCTGGCATAGCCAGATTAATTTCAGCTACTGCATTCACAACACACTAATACTGAAAAAAAAACTCTAAAAGATAACCGAGGATTAAAATCCTCTGAAAAATTTAGCACACACACACACACCGTACCAGCAGCAATCTATCAAATTATCTACACGAGTTGGCTACAAGAAATCGCTTCCTCTATACACAGGTAATTTTTACAAAAATTGCAAAGAGGTCTCTAAGCATCAAAGATTTTCAAAATTTACACAGAAATGTGCAAGTAGGATATGCAATCCAACCAACGAATAGTTGGAAACTCAATACGAATCCTGAATAAATTACGTTATTTTAATTAACTAAATATTATTCTCCTTAGCATAGAATTTCGGCTTAGACCGCATAGTATTTGTATATGAATACCCAGCATTTTCTGGCTTAATGTGCCTTGCACCTTGTGAAGTCGAGCAAAAACCCGCGCGATGGCCATGCTCTCTGGTGGCTCGTGTAGTTTGAGTATCTTGAGAACGAGGATACTTAGGCAGATTTGGCCGTTTTGCTGTTTGTGCATCCATATTCACTAACGTTTCGCAAGACCTTGCAGCTTGCATCATCAGAGTGAAAGTCGCACTAAGAATCGAAGGTCGGTGTGGAGCTATTTATAGTCCTCTGTGCCAGGCGCACGGAGTGGCGTAACGCTGGTTGATCATCCGAGTGCAACGTAATCCGTGGGGCGTGGCCGTATGACACACCGTGGTTGTAATGCTTTAGATCGTGTATCACAGGGGTCCACGTTTTACTAAGTTTAAAGCCATCTTCCCTGTTGATATTATTTGGATGTTTTTCTATTTCTATGGCTTCACGTATAACTCGCGGGAAGTAATAAGGTATTCTGGCAAGTACCATGCTCAAATTCTAGAGTGTGTCCATTTGTAAATGTATGCTCAGCTACGGCTGATTTTGTGATGCGTTTGTGTTTGCAATCGCCTTTATGTTCTTGGAGTCTTAGATCAACGGAACGACCAGTCTGTCCAATGTAACTCGAGCCGCAAGAACAAGGAATGCGATATACGCCAGCGGTTTTTAAACTTGGAATCTTGTCTTTTCCCGATCTGAACCCGTTACCCAAAGTTTCCTTGCTCGTGAACACAGTTTTGATGTTGCATCGTTGCAGGACACGTCCTATCTTATCAGTCGAGCTTTTAACGTAAGGTAGAAATGCTAAGTCTTCCAGAGGTGGAGATTCTTCTTTAGCCTTTTTGGTCATAGTCTTGTCTAGTGCTTTTCGTATGGCGGTAGTTGTGTATCCGTTCCTTTGTAAAGAGTCAAACAGATGGAGCTTTTCTCTCTCCAGATTTTCCTCGTCTGAGATACGAACGGCTCTTGTCGCCAGAGTCTGGAGAACTGTTGCTTTTTGCATTGGATGATGGTGTGAGTCAGCATTTAGATATCTGTCCGTGTGTGTTTTCTTTCTATAGACTGCATGTCCTAAACTGCCATCTGATTTACGTTTCACCAGGACGTCTAGAAACGGAATACTGCAATTTTCCTCTACTTCCATTGTGAATTGTATGTTGGGATGTACAGAATTCAGGTGTTTTAGAAACAGATTCAATGTCTGGCGTCCATGTGACCAGATGACAAAGGTATCATCTACATATCTCAACCAGCAAGTCGGTTTTAGCTGCGCTTGTTCGAGAGCCTTGGTTTCAAAAACTTCCATGTAGATATTAGCGATAACAGGTGATAGTGGTGAACCCATGGCCGCTCCTTCGACTTGCTCGTATATTTTATTGTTCCAACTGAAGTAAGTGTTTTTCAGGCAACTTTCGACAAGTTCAACTTGGTCTGTAGGCAAGAGATCTTTGAGCATTACTAGCACCTCATCAACCGGCACTTTCGTGAAGAGTGATACTACGTCGAAACTGACTAAGAGGTCATCTTTGTTTAACTTTATGTTCTTTAGTTTCTGGACAAAATCTGCTGAATCCTTGACAAAGGAGTCTGTTTTACCAGTTAGAGGCTGTAGTATACTGGTTAAATGTCTTGCCAAAGCATGTGTAGGAGAATTGATCGCGCTGACAATTGGTCTCAACGGCACGCCCTCCTTATGTATCTTAGGTAGGCCATACATGCTAGGAGTTATTGCATTTCTAGGAATCAATCGGTGCTTTAAAGTGGGATCGATACTATCGGAGCATTTTATGGCAGAGGTTATCTTTGTTTTGAGAGAGGTAGTGGGGTTGCGGTTTAGCCTTTTGTAAGTTGTATCAGATAGTAAGACTTCCATCTTCGCATTATAATCTTCAGTATTCATTACCACAGTAGCATTTCCTTTGTCAGCTTTGAGAACAACAATGTCTTTGTTCTTCTTTAAGGCTTTAATTGCCTCTCTCTCTGCTTTACTGATGTTGGAGCGGGGCGGTTTCGCTCTTCTTAAAATACAAGACACATCTTGTCGGATGGTTTCTGCATCTTTTCTGGGAAGTTTTTGGATTGCTGCTTACTTCCCGCGAGTTATACGTGAAGCCATAGAAATAGAAAAACATCCAAATAATATCAACAGGGAAGATGGCTTTAAACTTAGTAAAACGTAGACCCCTGTGATACACGATCTAAAGCATTACAACCACGGTGCGTCATACGGCCACGCCCCACGGATTACGTTGCACTCGGATGGCCAACCAGCGTTACGCCACTCCGCGCGCCTGGTACAGAAGACTATAAATAGCTCCACACCGACCTTCGGGTCTTAGTGCGACTTTCACTCTGATGATGCAAGCTGCAAGGTCTTGCGAAACGTTAGTGAATATGGATGCACAAACAGCAAAACGGCCAAATCTGCCTAAGTATCCTCGTTCTCAAGATACTCAAACTACACGAGCCACCAGAGAGCATGGCCATCGCGCGGGTTTTTGCTCGACTTCACAAGGTACAAGGCACATTAAGCCAGAAAATGCTGGGTATTCATATACAAATACTACGCGGTCTAAGCCGAAATTCTATGCTAAGGAGAATAATTCGAGTAACCGCGAAAGCCTCAAACAGTACATAACTAAATATTGATATAATAGCTAAATGGGAATTCTAATAAATGCTACTTAGAATAATATGGAATTCTCATAGCAAAGCTCATCTGTACTTACGTTGTCATCCTTTGTATTAAATGTTTTTCAGAGTAGGTATATATTTTTTGGACTGTCGAGTGTCTCAAAAAAAATCTTGGTTATATCTGAAGATGTCCTATATGGTTTGTTCACTTTTTTCCTTACTTCTTTTCTTTTTTCTTTATATTCCTCAAAGCATTGAAACTTTGCAATGCTTAGGCATGTTGTCCATTTTTCTTTTTTCTTCTTAATATTTAGTGTAGTTCTCCATTTCAACGGTCTGTACCTTTTTTTGTTAATGTTTGTTATCGTAAATTTCTTTTGCGGAGTTTGATATAGTTTCTTTGAATTTCTTCTGTTTATATTCTAGGCTAATTTCCTCTTTCTCTTCTTGTAATTTTGTTTGTAGCACCTAATCTTCTTCTTTACTTTGTATCGTCTTCGGTCTGGCGTTTCTTCTTTTTAAGTTTTTACTTGCCTGCTCTAGATAATGGTTACTGTCGACTACTGCTTTTCTGGTAACGTTTACGTTATTTATGCATCTCTGATTTCCAATTTCTATTGAATTAGATCCTCACATAGTTATGTATAACTTTATATTTGAATTTGCTCTTGCTAAGTTACTAAATCTATGCACATTTTAAAATGTTCCATACGTTTTGAACTGTTTCCCTTATTGTTCAAGTGTTATTTTGGTATCCACACTTGCCAAATATACATCTCTTTTTGAATCCTCTTATTAGTTTTATTTCAACAAACAATATTAGCCCTTTCGTTTAGACATTTTTCTTTTGGTATTTTTTTTTCAGGGGGCCGGGCCGGGTTCGAATCCCTGTGACCCTAGAGATTAAAAATGGTACGCTCCCCGGCTACTACGCTAACACCTATGGTAGTCGTTAATCCCCAACAAGAGGAACTCTTCCTCAAGTTCGGCGGGCAAGGCTAGCCACCTACTCGGCCTAAGGGCAAAGAGCGTTCATAGAACCACTTTGTGGTTAAAACAGGCCACTGTCCTATAAGGGGAAGAAAAAGAGGATTTATATCACCAAGTATTAAGCCAGCCCTAATTAGAATTATTCCATTTTCATCTACAGATGCATATCTGGTGGGCCCGGTTTTTCGAACTTAGCTACAATACTATAATGCATGTTTGATATGGATAATGATTTTCGCTGTGCGATATCTAGCCTAAAGCCTAATATCGAAGAAATTCTTAAAAATGCAGCATTGCCAAACCTTCGTGGTACTTGTTACTTAAATTACTGCAATATTACAATTAAAAGAAATAAAACAAGGCAGATAAAACAAGAGATTAAAGAGGTATACGCTGAAGTAGCATTTCTTGAAATATATATAAAGAGAAACGACGCAGTAGTGTCAGATCTAGCAGCAAATACACAGAATGCTGCTCTGTTAAAAGTGGAAATGTGGAATTTCATAAAAGACGAATTTTGAACTCACAATTAAGAGTGAAAAACAATTGAAAATGAAAAGTATATACTAGAAATGCAAAGAACATCTCAGAAGATCAAATCAATGAAAAGCAAATGCAAACTGCAGCAATCCAAGAACAATATAATAATACCTATATAAACAAAGATTTAATAGAAAAACTGAGAAAGATTCAAAACAAACTTAAAAAAGGCAAAGAAAGAGAGAAAAAAAAGAACAAAACTAGAATTGGATACAAAAAACTTTATCTTAACAGTAAGGAATGAAAATGGGACACGGATGCAAATAGAATATAAACGACAAACGAAAGGCTTAGAACCCGAGCAACGAAGATGGAAAGTTTGTGGTGATAATACGACAACGAACAAAACGAAAACACGTTCTGCTTGAGGATATACCTATGAATTAGAAGAAGAAAAAGTGATAAAAAATAAAATAAAAAATTGGCAAAAGAAAAGGATGAAAATAAACATACAAAAAAGAAACATGGATTGCGCGAGCATTAATGGAAAATGGGAGTTGTTGAAGGAGTGAAAAACAACAAATAGGAATTCTAGCATGAACCGCAACAAACAAGAAAGGAATCGGTAAAATTAAAATACATACACATATTGGTTGTGCTGATATGCAGTGGAGGAGTTAGAAAATGGGGGGGGGGGGGTGAAATATAACTGATAATAAAATAAATGCACAATAATGGTCATGTACAAAACCAGGAAGATGCAAAAACAGTAAAGAAAGATAAATATTTCGCAATTTTGAAGGACGAAATAGATTGCGTAAATGATAATATAAATATTATGGAGAACTTCAACGAACAAAGGCAAACACGCCATATAATTATAATCATTGCTGATCAAAGATCTACAATGAGTATTAATGAGAAATGAAGAAGATACTTAAGACGAAACTGTTACAAAAATATAAAAAATACAAAAGGATACTATTAAAAAAGAGAATGGCGGCTTTAAGAAAAACCAAAAATTATTCTATGGGACAAAAAGACAACTAAGAAAGAAAAAAGACTACAACATGGGAAACTTAAAAGACAAAAATGAAAATAGAGTAACTCGTCTGGCATACGATAATGGAGAGATGAAAGCTACATTTTAAAGGAGTAGTAGAATTAAATGAAAGAAGCAGCAAATGAGAACTGGAATAGGAATAGTGACCACCTCGAAAGCACACCACTCACAAAATAGAACTTGGCGAATTTATAACAAAGATAAAACTAGGCACAGGGCACAGCCCCAGGTATTGTTTATATTACTCCAAAAATTATCAAATATATTAAGGAAACAAAGAAAGAAGCACTAGGGGATTTACTAAATAAAATTGTCAAAGCAAGAAAAATGCCAAACGTCTAGACCATGGAAGTTAACTTACCGCAACACAAGAAAGTAGACAAAAGAGACTGTTAAAATTACAGATGCAGAACATTTACGAGCATACCAGTTAAACACAATACGGATTCAGACAGGAGGGAGCTAGCAGAACGCAATATTCATACAACGACAAGCCATAGAGGAGATGATAAAAAAATATAATTAGGTACTTACATGTTTTATAGATTTAGAAAAGAGGTTTCAAAGAATTAGAAAAAAATATATGGAAAAGCCTAAAAGAAAAGGAGATATTAGAGAGGAATAATGGATAAATAGAAAACAATGTATGAAAGCACTATCAGCATTGTAAGAACACAAGTGAATAATGACTAAATTTTAAATCAAACAATGGCCTAAAACAAGGGTGCTTACTCGTTTAACTACTTTTGATGAAGCACTAAAGAAAACAAACCAAAAATGAGATCATTTAAAGTAGGATACTGGAAAATGAAAAGAGTAAACCTAGCAGAATCCTTTTTCGCACATTACATTTATGGCATTTATAGCAGATCCATAAAAGAATCTAACTCACGGCCTGAATATTTTAAACAGAGAACTAAAAGAGATAAATATGTAGATGCACAAACCAATAACTAGGATAACACTTAATGATAAAGTACACAACATCAATTTAAAAGAGCAAGAAGAAAAGTATTTAAGAACGGCAATAGATGGAAATGTAAAGCAAGACAAAAAGTTGAAGATAGAATAAAACAAAAAAACAAATAAATGCAACCGGAATTAAATATCTAAGAAAAATATAGGGATACACAAGGAGAGATACATTTTCAGAAAATTGTTAAAAATAAAACAGGTTATAAGAAACCTACAAGAATTACAATTGTGGTGGTTGCGCAACATTAATAGAATGCCAGAGACTAGACTCACCAGAAGAAGTGATGAAACAAAAGTGTAAAAAAGTAATAGAGAGATAAATAAGTGGCTTCAGAGAGAAACATTCTATTGGCGAAAATTAATAAAAACACCTCAACTCAATAGTATTATTTCCTCACGGCAGAAGACTTAGGCTTAGGTAAGTAAGTACAACCCATTGAAGTTTGCTAAACATGTAAGCCTTTATTACAAAATTAATTATACCAAGCCATTTGTTCATATTAGGACTGGAGTAGTTTGTGGATTTCATTACATTAGAAGATGTGTTTATTGAGACAGAAATATTAATTTGAACAAGCGTTAAACATGAGAGTTTCTTCTATCCTACCGATTTTAACATACTTATGTAGGCATTGAAGTTCCGACAGGTATTAGCTTTTAAGATGCAAAAATAATTCAATTAAAATCTCATTTAAGTTTTCATTGTAACTATCTGACACTTAGTCTGTGCCCTGATGGGCGAAAAGTGCCATCATTCTGAGAGATTGCAGCTATTGAGTGATCTAAGTAGTAACAGGTAATTAAAATTAATAGAAAAAGATCGCAAAACTACATTATAACGTTTTCATTGCCAATAACAGGGTTTTTAAAATAGTGAAAGCGATTTGCATCAGGTAATGATGAAATAAATCACTTAATAACCAGCTTATTGCTTTCTTCACGGTTAGGAAAAATAGTCGAACTCACCTGCTGAATAAATTAAAAATGCAATAGTGGCTTGCATTTCTTGCGTTATTGACACATACACACCATAAAACTCCTTTAATTTTTCTATGTTGAAGGCTAATTTCTACCTATATAAACCCAATCAGCACAGTGGTACAGTATACAGTAATCCAATTCTCGCAGTTTTAGTAACCTAACCACCAATCACCTTCCAAAATGAAATACACGGTAAGCAAATTAATTGTTTCATCATCTACAGGGAGTAAAAAATAGTGGCTCAAACTTCTATCTCTGATAGTACTTAAATAACAAGAAAAACGTTTTGTACGAACATGTTTCCGAAACTGATTGTAAAAGGACCTACAGCATCGAGAAGGGTAACAGAGAATTGCTTATTTAATTTTAATAATAGGGATTAAGTAAATTTGGTACTTGAGCATATACCTACATGAAATGTTTTAGAATGAATAGTTTCTGCTCTGTCATAACTTTTTAAAGCCGAATATTTGAAAAAATTACATCTTTTACTTAAACCTGAATATTGAAATGTGTTTGATCAAAAATAAATTTTGATTAATAATTTTTTACTTGATGTTAATCCATTGTAAATCGACAACAATATCTGAGTTTTCTGGAAAATAATATATCAGTATTTTGAGAAGTGTCGTTGAAACAAAAGTAATTCATGTATATTATGAACGACAATGCTCCACCTCATTTTGCATGAGAGTTCAGAGAACTACATTGTTGGGTGCTGTTGGCTACTTAAATAGTGTTTGCACATAAAATTGATACGTGGCAGGTAAAATTAATCATAAGCCAAATGTATACGCATTAACAGGTTAAGTGGCATGGATGACATGCAATAAACTTGAAAAGTACTAGTACGTCAAAAACTTTGTAACACTCTTTTAAGCCTTGTATAATTGCACCACGGTAATATTAAGAAATGACAATTTATATAATTTTGTTTTAGATTGTTTCTGTAATTGCCTTGTTGGGTGTTGCTTCTGCTAGCATCGTAGCACCCGCAGCTATTAGCCCCATCGGTGTTGCTGCCGTCCCCACCGCTGGCGTCATTGCCACAACTGGGGTTATCGGGGCTCCTTTGATTGGAACTGCTGGAATAGGCGCTGGATTGGGAGGACTAGGTGTTGGACTCGGTGCTGGACTTGGTGGACTTGGAGGACTTGGTGGGCTTGGAGGACTTGGTGCTGGAATTGGAGCTGGAGGACTTGGACTGGGCGCTGGAGGACTTGGTGTTGGATTGGGCACTGGCGGACTTGGTGTTGGATTGGGCGGTGGCCTTCTTCACGGTTAAATTATAATTAATGAAAGAGAGAGAAGACTACTTGTTTTACTAAAAGAAGAAAGTGTCTTCAACTAGTACTTTTGCAACCACAAACCTGTAACGGGATGGCGACTGTATTACTTTTATTACATACAATTTATACAACATTTATTACACTGAAGAGAAATAAATTTTAAAATCTTTTTGTGTCTCCTTCTTAACACCAATTTGAGGTAGGTTTATCAGTAGATCAATTTTCAATGAATTAATTTCAATGGCAAGAGAAGGTTGCTGTTGCTGTTACTGTGTCACATTAAAAAAAACATCCAAAAGACACTGTTCCTTCTCAGCTTACTATTAAAAGCTAACATATTTAAAGTCTTTATGGTTTGCATTGCGGCTTCTAACAAAGAACAGGAACTACCCTTTAAAATAAATAGCTTCTACTGAGCACCTACTATTTGCTTGTGAAATATTATCTCATGACTATACATATTGCTAAACACAACAATGAGCTTACAACCGGCTGTTCAGTAAAAGTTGGTGTGTCGCAGGGAAGTGTTTTCGGACCATTAGTGTACTCATTATTTATCGATGACATACCAAAAGTAAACGGTACCGTAATAGCTACATTTGCAGATGACGCAGTTATATTTTTTACCCACGTAGACCCAGTTGGTGGCATCACCAATGGCACATTAAAATAATAAGAGGAAATCGAGACACTTAACGTTTACAATAATATATACAAAATACTCACCGGTAAGAGATAACGATATACCTGTTGTCGTACCTAGACAAGCCAAATAATTTGGCCTTTATCTTAATAAAGGGCTTAGTTGGTATCGACACATCTTGGCTAAGCAGATGAACTTAACGTATATGTGTTGGTTCCTAGTACTAAAATTTGCCTTCTGAATTAATACTAAAGTGTTACTGGGGTAATCAAGAGCAATTCATAGGCTCTCTTATTCAAACGTCAAACTCATCTACTGCACTGCTGGACTCCACATACACTGTCTTTAACAAACGAGGTCCTGACGACTGAATAAAAGCAAAATAACCTTCACACAAGTAGAGCAAATCTCACCTACATAGAGCTAAAGCTAAAAGCCCCAACACCGGACTCGGCTGCAGTGGGCTAATTACCTGCTCGTAATCCTAAAAAAACTCTATTTAGCTTTTGAAACTGAAATGAAAGATAGCTGGACGAGTTCTTACATGACAACTTCCAACGTGAGAACTTGGACTAAGATTGGATATTGGAAAGTTAATACAATGATGGAAGCCTTCATATTGCACACAAATCGTGAACAAACTGAGATACTCTTAACTAGCTGTGCTCGGTGTCAGTGAAACTACATAGCTAGGGGACAGTGAACATTTAACACAATCCGGCGAACTTTTCCTGTACCCGGGAAGACTACCTATTGGACTAGAACTCCTCTCACCAGATAAACACCTAGCAACAAGGAAAGATTATTTAAAATTAGAGTCCCGGATGGTGTAGCTTGAACAAGCGTCCACGTATGATCGGTAGAGTTAAGCAACGCTCTTTTTGGTCAGAACTTGGATGGGAGTTTCACGGCTGCTTCTCTCGACGCCTCGTGGTACGGCTGCCACGGAAATAGTTGGTCCTGGATGTCATAATAACATCATGTCAGTCGTTAGTGGGGTTGCAAGTTCCCATCAAATGTACAGCGACGCCTATAATTGGCCCAACGGCTGTTGGCTGAGTACAAATGGAAATAAAATAAAAAATAAAATAAAAATAAAGTTACATTATTATTCAGGAAAAATACAAAGGGTAGAGCAACTTACCCAAATAGCTCATACCGCAGCAGAAACAAACAATACACAAAAGCTATACAGGATAACGAAACCATACCTAAGTAAAGCAGAATTTTATACCTGAGTCGACAACACTCAAAAGACCTACTGGGACAAAACTCATCTTATCAGATAAACCACTACCAACCTGGAAAGACTATTTCAGTGATATTATTAGCCAGGCAAAAGGTAAAGGGTAGATCCTTTCACCAGATGAACAACTTTGCAACAGGGTAAAATTTTTTTAGTAATATTATTAACCCGGCACCCCATGTTTAACCCAATCAAGACCTGCTGCTGTCCAGTCCTAGAATATCACCAAAAGCATCGATTCTCTCTGAAATAAAAAAGTATTCTGTAACTAAAACTAAGGAAGGAAGCTAGACCTGGAAATTTAGCGTCAAATCTGGTCAAGCGGGTGTCACGTCTCCATTCGTGCAGATTTGTTGCCCCCTCTCTTACACATTGTCTGGAACACTGAAAGAATTGTCAATTAATGGAAGGCCAAAAAGGAATGATCTGCGTGAATGTCACAACTGAAGAAGGATTATACTGCAACCATACTTTAATCAAGAACAGGTAGGCGTCACACCGCATTGAACACGTTAACGCTTTACGCATTATAGTAGAGCAGTATTTAGAATTTCGATCTCTTGTGTTCTTGGTTTCTGGTCAATTATTGTCTGAAGGCTTATGACAGTCTCATCCACTTATACATCTGGAGTTACATTTAGGAAAACGGACCCCTTGAGAAAATAATCACTTATAATACCATGAGTAGTCAAAGTCATGTGGACTATATTTGCTGTGGTATCACGAATGTCCATTGCGCTTAGGTTCGATTGGCTAGAGTGCGCTGGCACGAGTCGTGATACTACCGCAAAAATATTCTACTTGACTTTGACTAAGAATGGCATTCGAGGGACTATTCAATGAACCAAACTACTTTTTCAAATTAGTTTTTAGTAAATCTAGCAACAAAGTACGCAATTTCTATAGAAATAGAACACTAATGTTGACTTTTTCTAATAAAAATCACATTTGTTTAAAATATTCACTTGAATACCTTCCAGAAAGATATATCCGCTGATATTTTTTTGATTGGTCAAGAAATGTCAAATTCTAGATTTTCATTGGTCAGTTTTTGACAGATGACAGATGAATAGTCACGGATATCTCACAGAGGCAGTTATAGTCATTCTGTATTCAACGAGGTCAAACAAGGTTGTGTGTTGTCGCCTACCTTGTTCAACATTGTGTCTTCGAAAATCAAACGTCACACAAAGATGCATTAGATGGAACTGACCCTCAGGACTGAACCATGTGACACTATGTACACGTTCACACATTAACCGATATCAATCACAACCATCAAAAACCTAGTAAAAGGTTTAAAGTAAATTACAACAAAACGCATGAACGGTAAGGCCATAGAAGAAATCAACCACCCTGCATATCTAGAAGGTTTCATCGACAGAAACAGAATCTCGAAAGCTGTCGTGGTAGGCCAATTTCAAAAAACACGTGCAGCTTTAAACAATTTTTGCTTTCGAGTATAAATGCTTTCTTTCTAAAATTCTAAACACATCTGAAGCTTTCTCTAAGTATTCTCCTGTCAAAGCAATGCATTTTTACCCTCTAACTATGAAAGCACCAACATTTTAAGCTTTCATCATTCCTGAAATGCCTTCCACAAATGTAAGCCTTCAATTGCCTAGGGTGCAAGATTCAATTAATAGGTTGAGTGTGGAAGTTTAGCCTATGTTGATGTCGCTGCGTCGCATATGTGTCTATGACATTTTATCTTGATTTGGTCCCGCAATTTTGTGGCCAGAAGGTGGCAGTAATACCTGCCATGCATGGTACTGTATACTAGAAAACCAAGAGGATTGCTTTGCCTGCTGGCGGTTTTATTCTTATTTGAAGGCGGGGAGTAGAAGTGCGGCATCGTAATTGGAGCAATCAAATTAATTGACCTAATTAAATCCGCGAATTAAATCAGCGGTTTGATCTAATTAATTTCGCGGTTTGCTCTAATTATTTTTCATATGTGCTACTGATTAAATTACGCACTAGCTTCTGATTAAATTACGCGGCGGCCATTTTTTAATTTGCTCCCGGAATTACGCGGCGGCCATTTTCAATTTACTTAAATATACAGGAGACGATCTGATTACAGAGCTAACGAAGCTTTTCCAAATTATATTAGACATCGGAGTAATACCAGCTGAATGGAAGCACAGCATAACAATTCCCGTATTTAAAAAAGGAAACAAGAAAAACCCTGAAAACTATAGGGGTATAACCCTCAATTCCACAAAGAAACTATTCACCAACGTGATGAAAACGATTATAACAAGTAAAATTCGTTTAAGCGAAGAACAACAAGGTTTTCAAAGGAATAATCTAACGGGTGTTCATAAACAGTCGTCATCCCAGTAGGTTTTGACTTCAGAAACGTATGTCTATTAAAATTGAGAAAAAATGCGCTATGACAGTACTCAATGACGTTTCATTGTGTTGCACGAATTAATCAAAGACATAAAATTTTGTTTTCCAAAGCAACAGGGATGACGACTGTTTATGAACACCCGTTACAACGGATGCCATATTTGTTATACGCCAACTTACAGAAAAAGCTATTGAGTATAATAAACCGCTATATCTGTGCTTCATAGAATTAACGAAGGCCTTCGACAGAATTAAACTAAAACATGTATCAGCAATATTAGAAGAAAAGGACGTGCCCATGGATATAATAACAATTATCAAAGGATTAAACACTCACACAAAAGCAAGAATACGGATAAATAATAAATTGACAGAAGAAATTTTTCTTTCCACCGGAATTGGACAAGGAGATTCCCTAAACCCTATCTGTTTTCACTTAGTTATGGATAAAAGTATAGAAATGGTTAAGAACACAAGTACAGCATATCGGATAAGTAGCGAAGAACTTAAAATAATATGTCACGTCGACGATGCTGTACTTATGTCAGAAGAGGAAGATAACCTGTAAGGACTAGAGTGCACAGCTTTTATCTAACAGCTAAAGAATTTAACATAGTGATATCTATAAATAAAACAAAATCGTTAGTAATTTCCAAAGAACCACGACGGTGCAAAATATTTGTTGATAATAAAACAATTCAACAAATGATGACTTTTAAATATTTAGGAGTTGAAATATCAAGCGACAGACAGTTAATAAAAGAAGTTAAAACGCAAACTAATAAAGCTGCAAGAGGTTCAGAATATATCAGGGACAGCATATGGAATAATATGGAAATGAATCTCGAAGCAAAAGTTGAGATATATAAAACTTGCGTGCGACCTATTATGACATATGGAATAGATACTCGAGCAGACACTTCAATAACAAAAACAGCTCTACGTAGCACAAAAATGAAAAGACTAAGACAAATAACACGTCACACACTACACAACAGAATCCGAAGTGAGAACATAAGGCAAACATGCGATGTTCAAGATGTGGTCCGATTGGGAAGAAAACGTAGGAAAGAATGGAACGAGCATGTTACGAGGATGCCGAACAACCGATTACCCAAAATAGCAAGGGACAACAAACCGAAAACCGCAAGATTACCAGGAAGACCACCGAAGAGGTGGCTGGTTAGCTGGACTTCAACATCCCAAGAAAATAATTAAATTATTGGAACAAACAGGCATTTTGGCCTAAAACAAGAAGAAGAAGAAGTAAGATTTCAATGAAACTTTTTTAGAGTGTGTTTTTTTAGCTAACCAAACCATCTGAAGGCCAGCAAACCCCTAATTTTTTTAACTTTAGCTTAAAAATAAATTTTTAAATATTTTTCAAAATTTCACGACTTAAAATAAAAATTCAGATTTTTTTATGCGAACACTTTAAAAATTTGTAATTGGGAAAAATAATGTAAAATGTTAATGGCTTCTTTAGATTTTTTATTATTTACCGAAAAGTAGTATGTTTGCATAATCTTTACGTTTTCTATGCAAGGCGCTTTTTAGGAGAAACATTTTTCAATTCTAATCAATATCTATTCAAATGGCTTCTAGAAACTCTAATCTAGCCCTGTTAATGAATTACTGTTACAAAAATCTTGTAAATGTTCTTTTACAGTGTTGTCTAAATGAGGAGAATTTTCTTTATCCAATTACAAGTCCTAAAAAAGTGAATTTTTAGCTAAAGTTAAAAAATACGGATTTGCTGACCTTGAGATTGTTTAGTTAGTTAAAAATAATACACTCCAAAAAAATCTCAAAAATAGAACTTTTCGGATGTTGACAATTTTGAAAAACTCCATTTTCTAAATAAGTAAAAATCACTCAGTATATATGATATGGGATAAATAGGTTTTTAGACAAGCACAAATTATTGACCTAAAAAATTTTTTTGAGAAATCAAAAATATTTTTTTCCCATATGGCGACTTTTTGGCGGACACTGTGTATTATACGGTTTTCATATAACATATGCATGAATATAAATGAAAACAAGAAAAGTCTTGGAGGCACATGCTGTGCATGAAATGGAGATTGAATTTTGAATATATGCTGAAATACGAGAAAGACGCAAAACAATGATTGCAAGGTCCGTGCACGCTAATGAAAGCAATTTAATAGTAAAACGGTGCATCCAGGTACTGTAATGAAACGCCAACGTATGTCGAGATTAATAAAGGTGATTATCTGCTACTGCATACAATTAGTAAAGCTTGAATAATTAAATCCATCTGCTACAAGACAACTGGTTTACAGAACTACATCGGTGGGATTTTGTAACTAAGGTTCCAGTTTCAGTATAAATAAGCCTATTATGTAGCTAAGTATACGTGGATGGTATTGCAAATAATAAGTTAATATTCTGATGAGCAGCTGCTACAGTAATCCTGCTAATGAATTAATAGGTTTGCAAGAGTATTAGGACTGAACTCAAACTATTATTGCCAGTTACATAATAGTGCAGCTGACAACTCATTGACCAGTGATTGATCGATTAATTCAATATTATTGAAATTCCGCAGGTTATCAGATATTAAACTTTTAGCTTGCTAATTAACCAGTTCTTAGAACATTTACGGTAAGCAAACTGCGTTAAGTATGGAAAATAATAAAAGTAAATCTTACAATGCCGCACTTACTTTTAACAATTTTACATCAGCGTCCAGCAATCTAATAAGGTATTCTTTATTAACCAACCTTCCCTCAAAGTATAGTTATTTTTAAAGCATAAGTATGATATTTGACACAAATTGCTGGTTCTGATGTGTATATAAGGGTGGTGTTATTATTATAATAAAAAAATGCACTTGTTTCTGAATTTTTGCCAATGAATATGTGTTACTATAGTATTAAATCTGATTTACTGATTTTATGCAAATTTAAATATTTTATTATTTTTATTACAATTTCTATACAATTCGCAATGAAATAATAGTGTTATTGCATAAAAATAACAATATTGTTTAGTATACAAAAATGAAGTTAATTATAATTAGAATAATAGCTACGATCACATTTTAGTAGCCTTATATATCAAATAATATTTATTAGTAATTTATAACATAACCAACAAAACATATATTTGGCATAAGAATGTCCAGTAAGTGTACTAATTTCAAGTTCAGATTTGTTATAAAATAGTGTAGGTCTTGTAAATAATTGATAGTATGATGTTTTTAGAATAGCTTGGTCTTTGTTCAAAAACAAATTAAAATCCGAGTAGGGTTGAAATTTCATGCAACTAAAACAAACACTCCAAACAGCAATTGAGACGGCTTCTTCAAGAGAGTGAGTTGTGTTTGCCAATATCCTCCAAAATAACTACATTTTTCAATGTGCTATTAAATACCCAAGTTGATTAGAAGTTGTGTTTCATTGAGAGAGTGGATCCTGGATTGTTTGTTGAAGTTTCCTTTTGCATTGGGCATCCGCACAGGTATTTACCAGGCATCAATTTGGTCCAGTGTAAGCCATGGTATTTGGGATGTGATTCTGCGGAGTTCTAGCCCGTTTATAAGTGCTTGTGCAAGTGTATAAGCGGGCAGTGTACGTGTAGTGCAGCGGAATCCTATAATAAGGCCCCCAGTTTTAGTGAAATCGATCCAAACGGTAATCGAGGTTGCAGCCGACATTTAGGTGGGTTGGAGTGCAGATTTGCTAATAGCAAGTCGGCGACATAATGTCCAGAGGATCGTGGGACGTGCAGGTTGGGGCAAGTAGCCCTTGAATCATTGCAGCAGCCATCTAGTGCTAGTGCTCGAGGCCTCGGTTTGCGCTTCACTTCCGGTCGTGGCGTGGGTAGAAGTGTTTTGTTTTGTAACGTGGTATACTTACGTTCAATTATTATTGCATAGCAACAGCGTTTACTGCGTGGACATCAACGATTTAAATAACATTTTGGAGATGTTTGGTACTGTCAAGACCAGGGAACCATCTTGAAATTAATCTCATTCCCATCAGTTTGAAATACCACAATAGTAATATCCCATCAGTTAAATTGCGAGCACACAGAATGCGTACAAATAAATGTGTAATCAGACTTTTAAATAATTGTTAATAGCAAATTAGTAGTGGTTTAATTCGGAAAAAGCGACTTAAACCGGTAGATAGGGTCAAATAAATAATTATAATTATTAAGAGTACAACAATATGTTTACACAATTTAGAATACTTTTAAGATTACATTGATATCATATACATTAGATCAATCAAAATAATAGATATTAAACCAAAAAAATAGGTAACAGCCCTATATAAAACATGAAACAACAGGAAATTGTATTCTGAAGAGATATATGACAGATTTACTGACCGTAATAGGAGACGTAAATATGGAATATTTTTATTGCCGTAGGCAGAGCTTAGGAGTAATTAATTACGTTGAAGTAAAATTTCTAATTAAATTCTTTTTTGTTGATTTGTCTTGGAATTGAATTACTCTTTAAAATATGGTAACTGTAATTGCTAATTGCCATTTTTGTTTGAAAGTACTTGACAATTACTTTTTGAAAGTAGTTAATTACTACATTCAATTACTCAACTACTTTTGAATAATTAAATTACTTTAAAGTATTTAAATTAGTTTACTAGTGTTTGGATTACTTGTGATAATTGAAATTACTTTCTGGTAATGCAATTACTAAATTACTGACCTCGATTGGGTATTAAATCACCAGAACGGCGAAAAATATGATCAGTCCTGATTAAGTAGCTGGTTAAACAAATCACAATAGGGTATTTTCTGGAACCATATAAGTATAATTTATGAATTTCTGACTAGTCGGAGAAAGCTAATTTTGTGCAACATTTGTAATTCTAACGGCGCACAGTGGGCCATTCGGAAGTAACTTTTCCAACAATCAAAGCACTCTTGGCCGAAATCAAGATATCGTAGTAATTATTTCGGGAGGCTACAGTTTAGTTACGCATACGGTAAAAATAGTCCGCTACTGATTGTGGTATTATTTGAACTTAAAATTGTAAGGTTAAACATGGTTTTCTGAAGAAAAAGAGATTTTGGCTAGTAAAACATCCCTGAAAGTATGATCCAACTATGTTTTTGTTATCAAGCATGTTAAACTTTTCAAAGTCCCTGACAATCGCCGAATCGCCCACTGTTCGACGTATACAGGAGTACAGATTGGTGCATACGCGTATGCTTTTAGATGGAATGTGCATATGTTGTGCAATGTGTGTCATGATGTAGCAGCCTAGCTTGCTAATAGTTATTGCGTAAAAAGCGAAAAATATATCTGTGGTAAGTACAGCCTACAAAGTACAGTACCGTAAAAAATATTTTATTTCTTCACATAACAATTAACAGCTAGCTTGTTAGCTCTATTTTCCCTAATAGTCCGGTCGGCAGGTACTTTCTACCTGGACACAATTCCCAAGTTAATGAAATTTTGTCATATTGTTTGGGGATGGTATTGGGTGTGGAATCTGAGTTTTCGACCTCGAGAACCCTGTGCTAACTCGGGGAGGGCCGAAAAACCTGGACATTTTCGGACTTTTTTCGGTTTCTTGCTTATATCTTCTGAACCATGCGTTTTTCGAGAAAAACACTCTTATAAAAAGTTGTAGAGAATGATATTTTCTTCAATTTTGATTGGTGAAAATTATTTGTTGACCCAATACTTACCGAGATAAAGCAGTTGAAAGATGGAACAAATTTCTCAAAATGCAAAAAAAATAGAAAAATACAGGTTTTTGCCTCATATTTTTCAACGTATCTATGTATACTATACAGAGCTACTTATTATTCTTTATTTTAAACTAGCTGACCCGATAGACGTTGTCCTGTACAAATTTCAATAAATTTGTGATCGTTTTCTGAATTTGTGAAGAGATATTGGCAATGTGTAAACAAAGTATAAAGGAGAAAAAAAAAGTATTTCTTAGTGATAATTGCATCTATTAACGATTGTGGCTATGGATATTCAATTTAAGGAAGGGTTAATTCAGAAGTACGCTAAAGGAAAATTCGTTTGGTTTGTAGCATTGCGAGTTCTGCGACCTAAATTGCTCCGTGTGATTAGCGGCATTGCAATGCAATTAAATTGTGTCAATTCAATTCAATTCAATTATTTGGTTTGCGACACAATGTGCGACGCGAAGAAACACAATTTGTACAACTGATTCACTTTGTTGTAACTGTATAACCGTTTGTCACTTCAAAACTCACCGTATTTCGTAGGTAAATCTGTAAATTTGCTTGAGATCAAACAACGAAACTTAATTCATTTCATGAAACGTTGCAACAGAACAATGATTCCCAAGTTAATTAAATTTTGGGATATTGTTTGGGGATAGTATGGGGTATGGAATCTGAGTTTTCGACCTCGAGAACCCTGTACTAACTCGAGGAGGACCGAAAAACCTCGAAATTTTCGGACATTTTTCGGTTTTGTTCGAAATGATCAAATCCACCATGAACTAGGAATTGACACCATTGAACAATTCATAAACAGAACTACCAAAAAAAACCTAACCAATCTACGTTTCACCGATAACATCACCATCCAGCAACTAGGCCGAAATAATATACCTAATATACAAGTTTCGTTGTTTGATCTCAAGCAAATTTACAGATTTACCTACGAAATACGGTGAGTTTTGAAGTGACAAACGGTTATACAGTTACAACAAAGTGAATCAGTTGTCCAAATTGTGTTTCTTCGCATCGCACATTGTGTCGCAAACCAAATAATTGAATTGAATTGAATTGACACAATTTAATTGCATTGCAATGCCGCTAATCACACGGAGCAATTTAGGTTGCAGAACTCGCAATGCTACAAACCAAACGAATTTTCCATTAGCGTACTTCTGAATTAACCCTTCCTTAAATAGAATATCCATAGCCACAATCGTTAATAGATGCAATTATCACTAAGAAATACTTTTTTTTCTCCTTTTTACTTTGTTTACACATTGCCAATATCTCTTCACAAATTCAGAAAACGATCACAAATTTATTGAAATTTGTACAGGACAACGTCTGTCGGGTCAGCTAGTTTAAAATAAAGAATAATAAGTAGCTTTGTATAGTATACATAGATACGTTGAAAAATATGAGGCAAAAACCTGTATTTTTCTATTTTTTTGCATTTTGAGAAATTTGTTCCATCTTTCAACTGCTGTATCTCGGTAAGTATTGGGTCAACAAATAATTTTCACCAATAAAAATTGAAGGAGATATCATGCTCTACAACTTTCTATAAGGGTATTTTTTTCGAAAAACGCATGGTTCAGAAGATATAAGCAAAAAACCGAAAAAAATCCGAAAATGTCGTGGTTTTTCGGCCCTCCTCGAGTTAGCACAGGGTTCTCGAGGTCGAAAACTCAGATTCCACACCCAATACCATCCCCAAACAATATCCCAAAATTTCATTAACTTGGGAATTGTGTCCAGCTAACCCCCCTCATTATGTACCTGCCGACCGGACTATAAATATATTCAAATATTGCAACGCTATGAGAGTAGATTTGAGGGTCCACCAGCTAGACTTAGTTGAGAGGACGTGCAGTTTTTTAAATGGTGTAATTACTAAACACCATGAGCGCCAAAGAGTTTACAAGTTACAAAAAGTATACTCAGATAGGTTGAGAACTTATAAACTGCATAAAATTGGCGGTACAGTAATTCTTAATGGCGTTACTTACTCGAAAGATGCACCTCCAAATAATGCTAGTGATTAGCACAATTTAACCGTTCTATGTGTTTCAATATTTTTTTGCGGTCTGGTATCGTTCTTTATGTGTGCTGAATTAATGATGTGATTTATTTTCTACCTTCGCTTGTCTCTTTTAATACTTTAGGTCCTCTATTTTGTAGTATAATCTTTTCGATAGTTTTCTCGTTGTATTCTTCTGTGTCTCCTCTAACATTTCTTCTGATCTCTGTGTTTAGTCGTTGTAGCTCTTTCTTGTTGATGTTCTTCTTGTTATTATTTCTTTCCACGATCAGTTTCCTTGTTTTATCTTTTAGCTTGGATTTTCTATTTCTGGTATTAGAGTATTTCTTAATTATGTCATGGGTTGTTCCAACAATTGCTTCGGTAAGGTAATAGTTCAATTCATTGATACCTATGGTGTTGCTATTATTGCAAGTATTTATTTCTAGTGTAGATTACATTTGTTTCTGATAGAAGTAGATCTATATATTGGGCCTGTATTTTTGAGGAAGTATTTTTCTGTTTAATAAGCTTGGATCTTTCTAGTTTGGTATTAATTTTAATCCTGCTTCTTACTAGCCTGTGACTGCTGATGCGTACTTGATTAACAACTGAAACGACTTGGACATACTTATCGATAAAGATTGAAAAACGTGCTGAACGAATTTATAGTTGGCACGCCAGCAACTTAGTTGCTAACTTAGATACTTGTATGCAACTATCTTGGAATAAGCAGTGATCAAACTTTAGTATAAATGTGGCTATTGAGATGTTATGTAGACATAACATCTCAATTACCAGAGTTCAACTTATAAAATATATATCCTCTTTAAATTACAATAAAGGTTATTTTTAATGCATATCAGGCGTGTTTGGTCTCGATTAATTTTTCTCGATTATTTGAGAAATAAAATATATAACAGTAATTAACCGATTTTATAAAGCATAGGTGAATAACGCAAACACCATTAATATTTATTTAGCCAGTTTTGGTGAAATACATTCCAGTGAAACGTTGATTAATTGCATCTTTCTGTTATTAGAACTAATTTCAGTATTCCATTGTATGTACATTGTGCAGTATTTAATTTCATTGATGTGAATTGAGTCGCGTAATTTTTAGTTAAAACGATGCAATACTATATTAGCTTACTTTTAACATGTAACACTTTAATTAAGGTTAATTGACAGCAACTTTTATACACAGGTTTGTCCTCAAATAATTATATTCAAAACAAGTACTTATATAAAATATTAGTTCATGTGAATTTAAGTGACTTTGCAGTTTTGTATACAGTTTATGAGATGCATTTAAAAATTTTGAAAAATCTGTTGACGAAATATGCTAATTTTCCTTGCAATCGTTTATAATTGCGTGCTTACTAGAACTAGATCAGTAATTTTCAATTACATATTACAGTTAGAATGTCATATCTCGAGGTTCTTTGACTAGAATGTTTGTCTCTACGAATATGTCAATCTTTTCCATAGTTCAAACTTCAAACCAAATAATTAAAAAGAAGGGAGTTCAATATGCAGACACACCGGGCTTTCGTAGACTACGAGAAGGCTTTTGAGCTCGTGAATAGGCAAAAACTATGGGGGAAAATTATAAAAAGAGGATTTTCACTTCATTTAGTAAAAATAATACAAGGTCTTTATAAGCATACTTCAATTGTTATAGACACTGGTAGTGAAATAACAGAACCAATAAAAACTAAGCAAGGTGTAAGACAGAGATGCAATTTATCACTAAGTCTGTTTAATATATACATAAACGATTCGACTAGAGAATGAAGTACATTCGGGTAAAACTAAATCGAACAACAGCCCTTAATACTATGTTATTTGCCGATGGCCAGGTCAAATACAAAACAGTAAAGACCCATTACAAATGGCTATCTATATAAACAATAAAATAAATAGATATAAAACAATATGTGGTACTATTAAACCAGTATTAGGAAGGAAAACAAATAGAGAAATGCAAATAAAATTGTGATTACTACGCCTGCATTGCTGTATGATTCGGAAAGCTGGACAACTAAGAAGCGAGACCTAAAAACTGTACTTATAGGCATCAGAAATGAAGTTCTTAAAATCGGTGAAAGCATGCACCAGAAAAGACAGAATCAGAAAGGGGATACTAGACAAGAACTAGAGAAAGCAGCTGAGTATAAAGAAAAATGGAAGAACCA
>OW679195.1:123815635-124080711 GCA_940337035.1 Agriotes lineatus
GATTGCAGTGTAATAGCCTGTGTAGCAGTATACATGGAGACCAGGTAACTATATATCACTACAATATAAAATTTTCTGCATCCAAAAAATTCAATGTAATACTATAGTATTAAGGTACGTTAAAACGTCTAAAAAGCACGTTTTGCAGTAACTATTAACTACAGAAATATTAATGATGCTACTGTAATAGCTAGGGCCAATCTAAAATTAATAAATTGACAAGTGTATACGTTCCATCGCTAACATGTGCCCAATAACTGGCTTAAATCGATTGCAGTGGTAATAGCCTGTGTAGTAGTATACATGGAGACCATGTAACTATATATCACTACAATATAAAATTTTCTGCATCCAAAAAATTCAATGTAATAGTATAGTATTAAGGTACGTTAAAACGTCTAAAAAGCACATTTTGCAGTAACTATTAACTACAGAAATATTAATGATGCTACTGTAATAGCTAGGGCCGATCTAAAATTAATAAATTTGACAAGTGTATACGTTCCATCGCTAACATGTGCCCAATAACTGGCTTAAAATCGATTGCAGTAATAATAGTCTGTGTAGTAGTATACATGGAGACCATGTAACTATATATCACTACAATATAAAATTTTCTGCATCCAAAAAATTCAATGTAATAGTATAGTATTAAGGTACGTTAAAACGTCTAAAAAGCACGTTTTGCAGTAACTATTAACTACAGAAATATTAATGATGCTACTGTAATAGCTAGGGCCGATCTAAAATTAATAAATTTGACAAGTGTATACGTTCCATCGCTAACATGTGCCCAATAACTGGCTTAAAATCGATTGCAGTAATAATAGTCTGTGTAGTAGTATATATGGAGACCATGTAACCATATATCACTACAATATAAAATTATCTGCATCCAAAAAATTCAATGTAATAGTATAGTATTAAGGTACGTTAAAACGTCTAAAAAGGGACGTTTTGCAGTAACTATTAACTACAAAATATTAATGATGCTACTGTAATAGCTAGGGCCGATCTAAAATTAATAAATTTTACAAGTGTATGCGTTCTATCGCTAACAGGTGCTCAATAACTGGCTTAAAAGCGATTGGAGTGCTAATAGCTCTGGTAGTAGTATATATGGAGACCATGTAACCAAATATCACTACAATATAAAATTTTCTACATCCAAAAAATTCAATGTAATAGTATAGTATTAAGGTACGTTAAAACGTCTAAAAAGCACGTTTTGCAGTAACTATTAACTACAGAAATATTAATGATGCTACTGTAATAGCTAGGGCCGATCTAAAATTAATAAATTTGACAAGTGTATACGTTCCATCGCTAACATGTGACCAATAACTGGCTAAAATCGATTGCAGTAATAATAGTCTGTGTAGTAGTATACATGGAGACC
Organism: Agriotes lineatus; assembly: GCA_940337035.1. Classification (NCBI taxonomy): domain Eukaryota; kingdom Metazoa; phylum Arthropoda; class Insecta; order Coleoptera; family Elateridae; genus Agriotes; species Agriotes lineatus. The sequence continues at coordinate 123,817,035 of OW679195.1, forward strand.
ATGTTAAAATATATCACTACAATATAAAATTTTTCTGCATTCAAAAAATTCAATTTAATAGTACAGTATTAAGGTACGTTAAAACGTCTGAAAAGCACGTTTTGCAGTAACTATTAACTAAAAAAATATTAATGATGCTACTGTAATAACTAGGGCCGATCTAAAATTAATAAATTTGACAAGTGTATGCGTTCTATCGCTAACAGGTGCTCAATAACTGGCTTAAAATCGATTGGAGTGCTAATAGCTCTGGTAGTAGTATATGTGGAGACCATGTTACCATATATCACTACAATATAAAATTTTCTGCATCCAAAAAATTCAATGTATTAGTATAGTATTAAGGTACGTTAAAACGTCTAAAACGCACGTTTTGCAGTAACTATTAACTACAGAAATATTAATGATGCTACTGTAATAGCTAGGGCCGATCTAAAATTAATAAATTTGACAAGTGTATACGTTTCCATCGCTAACATGTGCCCAATAAATGGCTTAAAATCGATTGCAGTGGTAATAGCCTGTGTAGTAGTATACATGGAAACCATGTAACTATATATCACTACAATATAAAATTTTCTGCATCCAAAAAATTCAATGTAATAGTATAGTATTAAGGTACGTTAAAACGTCTAAAACGCACGTTTTGCAGTAACTATTAACTAAAGAAATATTAATGATGCTACTGTAATAGCTAGGGCCGATCTAACATTAATAAATTTGACAAGTGTATGCTTTTCATCGCTAACATGTGCCCAATAACTGGCTTCAAATAGATTGCAGTAGTAATAGCCTGTGTAGTAGTATACATGGAGACCATGTAACTATATATCACTACAATATAAAATTTTCTGCATCCAAAAAAATTCAATGTAATAGTATAGTATTAAGGTACGTTAAAACGTCTAAAACGCACGTTTTGCAGTAACTATTAACTACAGAAATATTAATGATGCTACTGTAATAGCTAGGGCAGATCTAAAATTAATAAATTTGACAAGTGTATACGTTCCATCGCTAACATGTGCCCAATAACTGGCTTAAAATCGATTGCAGTAATAATAGTCTGTGTAGTAGTATACATGGAGACCATGTAACTATATATCACTACAATATAAAATTTTCTGCATCCAAAAATTCAATGAATAGTATAGTATTAAGGTACGTTAAAACGTCTAAAAAGCACGTTTTGCAGTAACTATTAACTACAGAAATATTAATGATGCTACTGTAATAGCTAGGGCCGATCTAAAATTAATAAATTTGACAAGTGTATACGTTCCATCGCTAACATGTGCCCAATAACTGGCTTAAAATCGATTGCAGTGGTAATAGCCTGTGTAGTAGTATACATGGAAGCCATGTAACTATATATCACTACAATATAAAATTTTCTGCATCCAAAAAATTCAATGTAATAGTATAGTATTAAGGTACGTTAAAACGTCTAAAACGCACGTTTTGCAGTAACTATTAACTAAAGAAATATTAATGATGCTACTGTAATAGCTAGGGCCGATCTAACATTAATAAATTTGACAAGTGTATGCTTTTCATCGCTAACATGTGCCCAATAACTGGCTTCAAATAGATTGCAGTAGTAATAGCCTGTGTAGTAGTATACATGGAGACCATGTAACTATATATCACTACAATATAAAATTTTCTGCATCCAAAAAATTCAATGTAATAGTATAGTATTAAGGTACGTTAAAACGTCTAAAACGCACGTTTTGCAGTAACTATTAACTACAGAAATATTAATGATGCTACTGTAATAGCTAGGGCCGATCTAAAATTAATAAATTTGACAAGTGTATGCGTTCCATCGCTAAGATGTGCCCAATAACTGGCTTAAAATCGATTGCAGTGGTAATAGCCTGTGTAGTAGTATACATGGAGACCATGTAACTATATATCACTACAATATAAAAATTTTCTGCATTCAAAAATTCAATTTAATAGTACAGTATTAAGGTACGTTAAAACGTCTGAAAAGCACGTTTTGCAGTAACTATTAACTTAAGAAATATTAATGATGCTACTGTAATAGCTAGGGCCGATCTAAAATTAATAAATTTGACAAGTGTATGCGTTCCATCGCTAACATGTGCCCAATAACTGGCTTAAAATCGATTGCAGTAGTAATAGCCTGTGTAGTAGTATACATGGAGACCATGTAACTATATATCACTACAATATAAAATTTTTCTGCATTCAAAAAATTCAATTTAATAGTACAGTATTAAGGTACGTTAAAACGTCTAAAACGCACGTTTTGCAATAAATATTAACTACAGAAATATTAATGATGCTACTGTAATAGCTAGGTCCGATCTAAAATTAATAAATTTGACAAGTGTATGCGTTCCATCGCTAACATGTGCCCAATAACTGGCTTAAAATCGATTGCAGTAATAATAGTCTGTGTAGTAGTATACATGGAGACCATGTAACTATATATCACTACAATATAAAATTTTCTGCATCAAAAAATTCAATGTAATAGTATAGTATTAAGGTACGTTAAAACGTCTAAAAAGCACGTTTTGCAGTAACTATTAACTACAGAAATATTAATGATGCTACTGTAATAGCTAGGACCGATCTAAAATTAATAAATTTGACAAGTGTATACGTTCCATCGCTAACATGTGCCCAATAACTGGCTTAAAATCGATTGCAGTGGTAATAGCCTGTGTAGTAGTATACATGGAAGCCATGTAACTATATATCACTACAATATAAAATTTTCTGCATCCAAAAAATTCAATGTAATAGTATAGTATTAAGGTACGTTAAAACGTCTAAAACGCACGTTTTGCAGTAACTATTAACTAAAGAAATATTAATGATGCTACTGTAATAGCTAGGGCCGATCTAACATTAATAAATTTGACAAGTGTATGCTTTTCATCGCTAACATGTGCCCAATAACTGGCTTCAAATAGATTGCAGTAGTAATAGCCTGTGTAGTAGTATACATGGAGACCATGTAACTATATATCACTACAATATAAAATTTTCTGCATCCAAAAAATTCAATGTAATAGTATAGTATTAAGGTACGTTAAAACGTCTAAAACGCAAGTTTTGCAGTAACTATTAACTACAGAAATATTAATGATGCTACTGTAATAGCTAGGGTCGATCTAAAATTAATAAATTTGACAAGTGTATGCGTTCCATCGCTAAGATGTGCCCAATAACTGGCTTAAAATCGATTGCAGTGGTAATAGCCTGTGTAGTAGTATACATGGAGACCATGTAACTATATATCACTACAATATAAAAATTTTCTGCATTCAAAAAATTCAATTTAATAGTACAGTATTAAGGTACGTTAAAACGTCTGAAAAGCACGTTTTGCAGTAACTATTAACTTAAGAAATATTAATGATGCTACTGTAATAGCTAGGGCCGATCTAAAATTAATAAATTTGACAAGTGTATGCGTTCCATCGCTAACATGTGCCCAATAACTGGCTTAAAATCGATTGCAGTAGTAATAGCCTGTGTAGTAGTATACATGGAGACCATGTAACTATATATCACTACAATATAAAATTTTTCTGCATTCAAAAAATTCAATTTAATAGTACAGTATTAAGGTACGTTAAAACGTCTAAAACGCACGTTTTGCAATAAATATTAACTACAGAAATATTAATGATGCTACTGTAATAGCTAGGTCCGATCTAAAATTAATAAATTTGACAAGTGTAATGCGTTCCATCGCTAACATGTGCCCAATAACTGGCTTAAAATCGATTGCAGTAGTAATAGCCTGTGTAGTAGTATACATGGAGACCATGTAACTATATATCACTACAAAATAAAATTTTTCTGCATTCAAAAAATTCAATTTAATAGTACAGTATTAAGGTACGTTAAAACGTCTAAAACGCACGTTTTGCAGTATTTATTAACTACAGAAATATTAATGATGCTACTGTAATAGCTAGGTCCGATCTAAAATTAATAAATTTGACAAGTGTATGCGTTCCATCGCTAAGATGTGCCCAATAACTGGCTTAAAATCGATTGCAGTGGTAATAGCCTGTGTAGTAGTATACATGGAGACCATGTAACTATATATCACTACAATATAAAAATTTCTGCATTCAAAAAATTCAATTTAATAGTACAGTATTAAGGTACGTTAAAACATCTGAAAAGCACGTTTTGCAGTAACTATTAACTTAAGAAATATTAATGATGCTACTGTAATAGCTAGGGCCGACCTAAAATTAATAAATTTGACAAGTGTATGCGTTCCATCGCTAACATGTGCCCAATAACTGGCTTAAAATCGATTGCAGTAGTAATAGCCTGTGTAGTAGTATACATGGAGACCATGTAACTATATATCACTAAATATAAAATTTTTCTGCATTCAAAAAATTCAATTTAATAGTACAGTATTAAGGTACGTTAAAACGCCTAAAACGCACGTTTTGCAATAAATATTAACTACAGAAATATTAATGATGCTACTGTAATAGCTAGGTCCGATCTAAAATTAATAAATTTGACAAGTGTATGCGTTCCATCGCTAACATGTGCCCAATAACTGCTTAAAATCGATTGCAGTAGTAATAGCCTGTGTAGTAGTATACATGGAGACCATGTAACTATATATCACTACAATATAAAAATTTTCTGCATTCAAAAAATTCAATTTAATAGTACAGTATTAAGGTACGTTAAAACGTCTAAAACGCACGTTTTGCAGTATTTATTAACTACAGAAATATTAATGATGCTACTGTAATAGCTAGGTCCGATCTAAAATTAATAAATTTGACAAGTGTATGCGTTCCATCGCTAACATGTGCCCAATAACTGGCTTAAAATCGATTGCAGTAGTAATAGCCTGTGTAGTAGTATACATGGAGACCATGTAACTATATAACACTTAGGGTCCGAGTGGTGTAGCTTGAACAAGCGTCCACGTTCGATCAGCAGAGTTAAGCAACGCTGTCTCTGGTCAGAACTTGGATGGGAGTTTCACGGCTGCATCTCTCAGCGCCTCGTGGTACGGCTATCACGGAAAAAAGTTGGTCCGGCGGTCATACAACATCATGACAGTCGTTAGTGGGGTTGGAAGTCCTCATAACTGCACAGCGACGCCTGTAATTGGCCTAACGGCTGTTGGCTGAGTGCAAATTAAATAAATAAAATAAAATTTTTCTGCATTCAAAAAATTCAATTTAATAGTACAGTATTAAGGTACGTTAAAACGTCTAAAACGCACGTTTTGCAGTATTTATTAACTACAGAAATATTAATGATGCTACTGTAATAGCTAGGTCCGATCTAAAATTAATAAATTTGACCAGTGTATGCGTTCCATCGCTAAGATGTGCCCAATAACTGGCTTAAAATCGATTGCAGTGGTAACAGCCTGTGTAGTAGTATACATGGAGACCATGTAACTATATATCACTACAATATAAAATTTTCTGCATTCAAAAAATTCAATTTAATAGTACAGTATTAAGGTACGTTAAAACATCTGAAAAGCACGTTTTGCAGTAACTATTAACTTAGAAATATTAATGATGCTACTGTAATAGCTAGGGCCGACCTAAAATTAATAAATTTGACAAGTGTATGCGTTCCATCGCTAACATGTGCCCAATAACTGGCTTAAAATCGATTGCAGTAGTAATAGCCTGTGTAGTAGTATACATGGAGACCATGTAACTATATATCACTACAATATAAAATTTTTCTGCATTCAAAAATTCAATTTAATAGTACAGTATTAAGGTACGTTAAAACGTCTAAAACGCACGTTTTGCAATAAATATTAACTACAGAAATATTAATGATGCTACTGTAATAGCTAGGTCCGATCTAAAATTAATAAATTTGACAAGTGTATGCGTTCCATCGCTAACATGTGCCCAATAACTGGCTTAAAATCGATTGCAGTAGTAATAGCCTGTGTAGTAGTATACATGGAGACCATGTAACTATATATCACTACAATATAAAATTTTTCTGCATTCAAAAAATTCAATTTAATAGTACAGTATTAAGGTACGTTAAAACGTCTAAAACGCACGTTTTGCAGTATTTATTAACTACAGAAATATTAATGATGCTACTGTAATAGCTAGGTCCGATCTAAAATTAATAAATTTGACAAGTGTATGCGTTCCATCGCTAACATGTGCCCAATAACTGGCTTAAAATCGATTGCAGTAGTAATAGCCTGTGTAGTAGTATACATGGAGACCATGTAACTATATATCACTACAATATAAAATTTTTTTGCATTCAAAAAATTCAATTTATAGTACAGTATTAAGGTACATTAAAACGTCTAAAACGCACGTTTTGCAGTATTTATTAACTACAGAATATTAATGATGCTACTGTAATAGCTAGGGCCGATCTAAAATTAATAAATTTGACAAGTGTCTGCGTTCTATCGCTAACATTTGCTCAATAACTGGCTTAAAATCAATTGGAGTGCTAATAGCTCTGGTAGTAGTATATATGGAGACCATGTAACCATATATCACATATAAAATTTTCTGCATCCAAAAAATGCAATGTAATAGTATAGTATTAAGGTACGTTAAAACGTCTAAAACACAAGTTTTGCAATAACTATTAACTACAGAAATATTAATGATGCTACTGTAATAGCTAGGTCCGATCTAAAATTAATAAATTTGACAAGTGTATGCGTTCCATCGCTAACATGTGCCCAATAACTGGCTTAAAATCGATTGCAGTAGTAATAGCCTGTGTAGTAGTATACATGGAGACCATGTAACTATATAACACTTAGGGTCCCGAGTGGTGTAGCTTGAACAAGCGTCCACGTTCGATCAGCAGAGTTAAGCAACGCTGTCTCTGGTCAGAACTTGGATGGGAGTTTCACGGCTGCATCTCTCAGCGCCTCGTGTACGGCTATCACGGAAAAAAGTTGGTCCCGGCGGTCATACAACATCATGACAGTCGTTAGTGGGGTTGGAAGTCCTCATAACTGCACAGCGACGCCTGTAATTGGCCTAACGGCTGTTGCTGAGTGCAAATTAAATAAATAAAATAAAATTTTTCTGCATTCAAAAAATTCAATTTAATAGTACAGTATTAAGGTACGTTAAAACGTCTAAAACGCACGTTTTGCAGTATTTATTAACTACAGAAATATTAATGATGCTACTGTAATAGCTAGGTCCGATCTAAAATTAATAAATTTGACCAGTGTATGCGTTCCATCGCTAAGATGTGCCCAATAACTGGCTTAAAATCGATTGCAGTGGTAATAGCCTGTGTAGTAGTATACATGGAGACCATGTAACTATATATCACTACAATATAAAAATTTTCTGCATTCAAAAAATTCAATTAATAGTACAGTATTAAGGTACGTTAAAACATCTGAAAAGCACGTTTTGCAGTAACTATTAACTTAAGAAATATTAATGATGCTACTGTAATAGCTAGGGCCGACCTAAAATTAATAAATTTGACAAGTGTATGCGTTCCATCGCTAACATGTGCCCAATAACTGGCTTAAATCGATTGCAGTAGTAATAGCTGTGTAGTAGTATACATGGAGACCATGTAACTATATATCACTACAATATAAAATTTTTCTGCATTCAAAAAATTCAATTTAATAGTACAGTATTAAGGTACGTTAAAACGTCTAAAACGCACGTTTGCAATAAATATTAACTACAGAAATATTAATGATGCTACTGTAATAGCTAGGTCCGATCTAAAATTAATAAATTTGACAAGTGTATGCGTTCCATCGCTAACATGTGCCCAATAACTGGCTTAAAATCGATTGCAGTAGTAATAGCCTGTGTAGTAGTATACATGGAGACCATGTAACTATATATCACTACAATATAAAATTTTTCTGCATTCAAAAAATTCAATTTATAGTACAGTATTAAGGTACGTTAAAACGTCTAAAACGCACGTTTTGCAGTATTTATTAACTACAGAAATATTAATGATGCTACTGTAATAGCTAGGTCCGATCTAAAATTAATAAATTTGACAAGTGTATGCGTTCCATCGCTAACATGTGCCCAATAACTGCTTAAATCGATTGCAGTAGTAATAGCCTGTGTAGTAGTATACATGGAGACATGTAACTATATATCACTACAATATAAAATTTTTTGCATTCAAAAAATTCAATTTAATAGTACAGTATTAAGGTACATTAAAACGTCTAAAACGCACGTTTTGCAGTATTTATTAACTACAGAAAAATTAATGATGCTACTGTAATAGCTAGGGCCGATCTAAAATTAATAAATTTGACAAGTGTCCTGCGTTCTATCGCTAACATTTGCTCAATAACTGGCTTAAAATCAATTGGAGTGCTAATAGCTCTGGTAGTAGTATCTATGGAGACCATGTAACCATATATCACAATATAAAATTTTCTGCATCCAAAAAATGCAATGTAATAGTATAGTATTAAGGTACGTTAAAACGTCTAAAACACAAGTTTTGCAATAACTATTAACTACAGAAATATTAATGATGCTACTGTAATAGCTAGGTCCGATCTAAAATTAATAAATTTGACAAGTGTATGCGTTCCATCGCTAACATGTGCCCAATAACTGGCTTAAAATCGATTGCAGTAGTAATAGCCTGTGTAGTAGTATACATGGAGACCATGTAACTATATATCACTACAATATAAATTTTTCTGCATTCAAAAATTCAATTTAATAGTACCGTATTAGGGTACGTTAAAACGTCTAAAACGCACGTTTTGCAGTATTGATTAACTACAGAAATATTAATGATGCTACTGTAATAGCTAGGGCCGATCTAAAATTAATAAATTTGACAAGTGTCTGCGTTCTATCGCTAACAGGTGCTCAATACCTGACTTAAAATCGATTGGAGTGCTAATAGCTCTGGTAGTAGTATATGTGGAGACCATGTAACCATATATCACTACAATATAAAATTTTCTGCATCCAAAAATTCAATGTAATAGTATAGTATTAAGGTACGTTAAACGTCTAAACGCACGTTTTGCAGTAACTATTAACTACAGAAATATTAATGATGCTACTGTAATAGCTAGGGCCGATCTAAAATTAATAAATTTGACAAGTGTATACGTTCCATCGCTAACATGTGCCCAATAACCTGGCTTAAAATCGATTGCAGTGGTAATAGCCTGTGTAGTAGTATACATGGAGACCATGTAACTATATATCACTACAATATAAAATTTTCTGCATCCAAAAAATTCAATGTAATAGTATAGTATTAAGGTACGTTAAAACGTCTAAAAAGCACTTTTTTCAGTAACTATTAACTACAGAAATATTAATGATGCTACTGTAATAGCTAGGGCCGATCTAAAATTAATAAATTTGACAAGTGTATACGTTCCATCGCTAACATGTGCCCAATAACTGGCTTAAAATCGATTGCAGTGGTAATAGCCTGTGTAGCAGTATACATGGAGACCAGGTAACTATATATCACTACAATATAAAATTTTCTGCATCCAAAAAATTCAATGTAATACTATAGTATTAAGGTACGTTAAAACGTCTAAAAAGCACGTTTGCAGTAACTATTAACTACAGAAATATTAATGATGCTACTGTAATAGCTAGGGCCAATCTAAAATTAATAAATTTGACAAGTGTATGCGTCTATCGCTAACAGGTGCTCAATAACTGGCTTAAAAGCGATTGGAGTGCTAATAGCTCTGGTAGTAGTATATATGGAGACCATGTAACCATATATCACTACAATATAAAATTTTCTGCATCCAAAAAATTCAATGTAATAGTATAGTATTAAGGTACGTTAAAACGTCTAAAAAGCACGTTTTGCAGTAACTATTAACTACAGAAATATTAATGATGCTACTGTAATAGCTAGGGCCGATCTAAAATTAATAAATTTGACAAGTGTATACGTTCCATCGCTAACATGTGCCAATAACTGGCTTAAAATCGATTGCAGTAATAATAGTCTGTGTAGTAGTATACATGGAGACCATGTAACTATATATCACTACAATATAAAATTTTTCTGCATTCAAAAAATTCAATTTAATAGTACAGTATTAAGGTACGTTAAAACGTCTAAAACGCACGTTTTGCAATAAATATTAACTACAGAAATATTAATGATGCTACTGTAATAGCTAGGTCCGATCTAAAATTAATAAATTTGACAAGTGTATGCGTTCCATCGCTAACATGTGCCCAATAACTGGCTTAAAATCGATTTCAGTAGTAATAGCCTGTGTAGTAGTATACATGGAGACCATGTAAACTATATATCACTACAATATAAAATTTCTGCATCCAAAAAATTCAATGTAATAGTATAGTATTAAGGTACGTTAAAACGTCTAAAAAGCACGTTTTGCAGTAACTATTAACTACAAAAATATTAATGATGCTACTGTAATAGCTAGGGCCGATCTAAAATTAATAAATTTTACAAGGGTATGCGTTCTATCGCTAACAGGTGCTCAATAACTGGCTTAAAAGCGATTGGAGTGCTAATAGCTCTGGTAGTAGTATATATGGAGACCATGTAACCAAATATCACTACAATATAAAATTTTCTACATCCAAAAATTCAATGTAATAGTATAGTATTAAGGTACGTTAAAACGTCTAAAAAGCACGTTTTGCAGTAACTATTAACTACAGAAATATTAATGATGCTACTGTAATAGCTAGGGCCGATCTAAAATTAATAAATTTGACAAGTGTATACGTTCCATCGCTAACATGTGCCCAATAACTGGCTTAAAATCGATTGCAGTAATAATAGTCTGTGTAGTAGTATACATGGAGACCATGTTAAAGTATATCACTACAATATAAAATTTTTCTGCATTCAAAAAATTCAATTTAATAGTACAGTATTAAGGTACGTTAAAACGTCTGAAAAGCACGTTTTGCAGTAACTATTAACTACAGAAATATTAATGATGCTACTGTAATAGCTAGGTCCGATCTAAAATTAATAAATTTGACAAGTGTATGCGTTCCATCGCTAACATGTGCCCAATAACTGGCTTAAAATCGATTGCAGTGGTAATAGCCTGTGTAGTAGTATACATGGAGACCATGTAACTATATATCACTACAATATAAATTTTCTGCATCCAAAAAATTCAATGTAATAGTATAGTATTAAGGTACGTTAAAACGTCTAAAAAGCACGTTTTGCAGTAACTATTAACTACAGAAATATTAATGATGCTACTGTAATAGCTAGGGCCGATCTAAAATTAATAAATTTGACAAGTGTATACGTTCCATCGCTAACATGTGCCCAATAACTGGCTTAAAATCGATTGCAGTAATAATAGTCTGTGTAGTAGTATACATGGAGACCATGTAACTATATATCACTACAATATAAAATTTTCTGCATCCAAAAAATTCAATGTAATAGTATAGTATTAAGGTACGTTAAAACGTCTAAAAAGCACGTTTTGCAGTAACTATTAACTACAGAAATATTAATGATGCTACTGTAATAGCTAGGCCGATCTAAAATTAATAAATTTGACAAGTGTATACGTTCCATCGCTAACATGTGCCCAATAACTGGCTTAAATCGATTGCAGTAATAATAGTCTGTGTAGTAGTATATATGGAGACCTTGTAACCATATATATATCACTACAATATAAAATTTTCTGCATCCAAAAAATTCAATGTAATAGTATAGTATTAAGGTACGTTAAAACGTCTAAAAAGCACGTTTTGCAGTAACTATTAACTACAAAAATATTAATGATGCTACTGTAATAGCTAGAGGCCGATCTAAAATTAATAAATTTTACAAGTGTATGCGTTCTATCGCTAACAGGTGCTCAATAACTGGCTTAAAAGCGATTGGAGTGCTAATAGCTCTGGTAGTAGTATATATGGAGACCATGTAACCAAATATCACTACAATATAAAATTTTCTACATCAAAAAAATTCAATGTAATAGTATAGTATTAAGGTACGTTAAAACGTCTAAAAAGCACGTTTTGCAGTAACTATTAACTACAGAAATATTAATGATGCTACTGTAATAGCTAGGGCCGATCTAAAATTAATAAATTTGACAAGTGTATACGTTCCATCGCTAACATGTGCCCAATAACTGGCTTAAAATCGATTGCAGTAATAATAGTCTGTGTAGTAGTATACATGGAGACCATGTTAAAATATATCACTACAATATAAAATTTTTCTGCATTCAAAAAATTCAATTTAATAGTACAGTATTAAGGTACGTTAAAACGTCTGAAAAGCACGTTTTGCAGTAACTATTAACTAAAAAATATTAATGATGCTACTGTAATAACTAGGGCCGATCTAAAATTAATAAATTTGACAAGTGTATGCGTTCTATCGCTAACAGGTGCTCAATAACTGGCTTAAAATCGATTGGAGTGCTAATAGCTCTGGTAGTAGTATATGTGGAGACCATGTTACCATATATCACTACAATATAAAATTTTCTGCATCCAAAAAATTCAATGTATTAGTATAGTATTAAGGTACGTTAAAACGTCTAAAACGCACGTTTTGCAGTAACTATTAACTACAGAAATATTAATGATGCTACTGTAATAGCTAGGGCCGATCTAAAATTAATAAATTTGACAAGTGTATACGTTCCATCGCTAACATGTGCCCAATAACTGGCTTAAAATCGATTGCAGTGGTAATAGCCTGTGTAGTAGTATACATGGAAACCATGTAACTATATATCACTACAATATAAAATTTTCTGCATCCAAAAAATTCAATGTAATAGTATAGTATTAAGGTACGTTAAAACGTCTAAAACGCACGTTTTGCAGTAACTATTAACTAAAGAAATATTAATGATGCTACTGTAATAGCTAGGCCGATCTAACATTAATAAATTTGACAAGTGTATGCTTTTCATCGCTAACATGTGCCCAATAACTGGCTTCAAATAGATTGCAGTAGTAATAGCCTGTGTAGTAGTATACATGGAGACCATGTAACTATATATCACTACAATATAAAATTTTCTGCATCCAAAAAATTCAATGTAATAGTATAGTATTAAGGTACGTTAAAACGTCTAAAACGCACGTTTTGCAGTAACTATTAACTACAGAAATATTAATGATGCTACTGTAATAGCTAGGGCCGATCTAAAATTAATAAATTTGACAAGTGTATACGTTCCATCGCTAACATGTGCCCAATAACTGGCTTAAAATCGATTGCAGTAATAATAGTCTGTGTAGTAGTATACATGGAGACCATGTAACTATATATCACTACAATATAAAATTTTCTGCATCCAAAAAATTCAATGTAATAGTATAGTATTAAGGTACGTTAAAACGTCTAAAAAGCACGTTTTGCAGTAACTATTAACTACAGAAATATTAATGATGCTACTGTAATAGCTAGGGCCGATCTAAAATTAATAAATTTGACAAGTGTATACGTTCCATCGCTAACATGTGCCCAATAACTGGCTTAAAATCGATTGCAGTGGTAATAGCCTGTGTAGTAGTATACATGGAAGCCATGTAACTATATATCACTACAATATAAAATTTTCTGCATCCAAAAAATTCAATGTAATAGTATAGTATTAAGGTACGTTAAAACGTCTAAAACGCACGTTTTGCAGTAACTATTAACTAAAGAAATATTAATGATGCTACTGTAATAGCTAGGGCCGATCTAACATTAATAAATTTGACAAGTGTATGCTTTTCATCGCTAACATGTGCCCAATAACTGGCTTCAAATAGATTGCAGTAGTAATAGCCTGTGTAGTAGTATACATGGAGACCATGTAACTATATATCACTACAATATAAAATTTTCTGCATCCAAAAAATGCAATGTAATAGTATAGTATTAAGGTACGTTAAAACGTCTAAAACGCACGTTTTGCAGTAACTATTAACTACAGAAATATTAATGATGCTACTGTAATAGCTAGGGCCGATCTAAAATTAATAAATTTGACAAGTGTATGCGTTCCATCGCTAAGATGTGCCCAATAACTGGCTTAAAATCGATTGCAGTGGTAATAGCCTGTGTAGTAGTATACATGGAGACCATGTAACTATATATCACTACAATATAAAAATTTTCTGCATTCAAAAAATTCAATTTAATAGTACAGTATTAAGGTACGTTAAAACGTCTGAAAAGCACGTTTTGCAGTAACTATTAACTTAAGAAATATTAATGATGCTACTGTAATAGCTAGGGCCGATCTAAAATTAATAAATTTGACAAGTGTATGCGTTCCATCGCTAACATGTGCCCAATAACTGGCTTAAAATCGATTGCAGTAGTAATAGCCTGTGTAGTAGTATACATGGAGACCATGTAACTATATATCACTACAATATAAAATTTTTCTGCATTCAAAAAATTCAATTTAATAGTACAGTATTAAGGTACGTTAAAACGTCCAAAACGCACGTTTTGCAATAAATATTAACTACAGAAATATTAATGATGCTACTGTAATAGCTAGGTCCGATCTAAAATTAATAAATTTGACAAGTGTATGCGTTCCATCGCTAACATGTGCCCAATAACTGGCTTAAAATCGATTGCAGTAGTAATAGCCTGTGTAGTAGTATACATGGAGACCATTTAACTATATATCACTACAAAATAAAATTTTTCTGCATTCAAAAAATTCAATTTAATAGTACAGTATTAAGGTACGTTAAAACGTCTAAAACGCACGTTTTGCAGTATTTATTAACTACAGAAATATTAATGATGCTACTGTAATAGCTAGGTCCGATCTAAAATTAATAAATTTGACAAGTGTATGCGTTCCATCGCTAAGATGTGCCCAATAACTGGCTTAAAATCGATTGCAGTGGTAATAGCCTGTGTAGTAGTATACATGGAGACCATGTAACTATATATCACTACAATATAAAAATTTTCTGCATTCAAAAAATTCAATTTAATAGTACAGTATTAAGGTACGTTAAAACGTCTGAAAAGCACGTTTTGCAGTAACTATTTACTTAAGAAATATTAATGATGCTACTGTAATAGCTAGGGCCGACCTAAAATTAATAAATTTGACAAGTGTATGCGTTCCATCGCTAACATGTGCCCAATAACTGGCTTAAAATCGATTGCAGTAGTAATAGCCTGTGTAGTAGTATACATGGAGACCATGTAACTATATATCACTACAATATAAAATTTTTCTGCATTCAAAAAATTCAATTTAATAGTACAGTATTAAGGTACGTTAAAACGTCTAAAACGCACGTTTTGCAATAAATATTAACTACAGAAATATTAATGATGCTACTGTAATAGCTAGGTCCGATCTAAAATTAATAAATTTGACAAGTGTATGCGTTCCATCGCTAACATGTGCCCAATAACTGGCTTAAAATCGATTGCAGTAGTAATAGCCTGTGTAGTAGTATACATGGAGACCATGTAACTATATATCACTACAATATAAAATTTTTTTGCATTCAAAAAATTCAATTTAATAGTACAGTATTAAGGTACGTTAAAACGTCTAAAACGCACGTTTTGCAGTATTTATTAACTACAGAAATATTAATGATGCTACTGTAATAGCTAGGTCCGATCTAAAATTAATAAATTTGACAAGTGTATGCGTTCCATCGCTAACATGTGCCCAATAACTGGCTTAAAATCGATTGCAGTAGTAATAGCCTGTGTAGTAGTATACATGGAGACCATGTAACTATATATCACTACAATATAAAATTTTTTTGCATTCAAAAAATTCAATTTAATAGTACAGTATGAAGGTACGTTAAAACGTCTAAAACGCACGTTTTGCAGTATTTATTAACTACAGAAATATTAATGATGCTACTGTAATAGCTAGGGCCGATCTAAAATTAATAAATTTGACAAGTGTCTGCGTTCTATCGCTAACATTTGCTCAATAACTGGCTTAAAATCAATTGGAGTGCTAATAGCTCTGGTAGTAGTATATATGGAGACCATGTAACCATATATCACAATATAAAATTTTCTGCATCCAAAAAATGCAATGTAATAGTATAGTATTAAGGTACGTTAAAACGTCTAAAACACAAGTTTTGCAATAACTATTAACTACAGAAATATTAATGATGCTACTGTAATAGCTAGGTCCGATCTAAAATTAATAAATTTGACAAGTGTATGCGTTCCATCGCTAACATGTGCCCAATAACTGGCTTAAAATCGATTGCAGTAGTAATAGCCTGTGTAGTAGTATACATGGAGACCATGTAACTATATATCACTACAATATAAAATTTTTCTGCATTCAAAAAATTCAATTTAATAGTACCGTATTAGGGTACGTTAAAACGTCTAAAACGCACGTTTTGCAGTATTGATTAACTACAGAAATATTAATGATGCTACTGTAATAGCTAGGGCCGATCTAAAATTAATAAATTTGACAAGTGTCTGCGTTCTATCGCTAACAGGTGCTCAATACCTGACTTAAAATCGATTGGAGTGCTAATAGCTCTGGTAGTAGTATATGTGGAGACCATGTAACCATATATCACTACAATATAAAATTTTCTGCATCCAAAAAATTCAATGTAATAGTATAGTATTAAGGTACGTTAAAACGTCTAAAACGCACGTTTTGCAGTAACTATTAACTACAGAAATATTAATGATGCTACTGTAATAGCTAGGGCCGATCTAAAATTAATAAATTTGACAAGTGTATACGTTCCATCGCTAACATGTGCCCAATAACTGGCTTAAAATCGATTGCAGTGGTAATAGCCTGTGTAGTAGTATACATGGAGACCATGTAACTATATATCACTACAATATAAAATTTTCTGCATCCAAAAAATTCAATGTAATAGTATAGTATTAAGGTACGTAAAAACGTCTAAAAAGCACGTTTTTCAGTAACTATTAACTACAGAAATATTAATGATGCTACTGTAATAGCTAGGGCCGATCTAAAATTAATAAATTTGACAAGTGTATACGTTCCATCGCTAACATGTGCCCAATAACTGGCTTAAAATCGATTGCAGTGGTAATAGCCTGTGTAGCAGTATACATGGAGACCAGGTAACTATATATCACTACAATATAAAATTTTCTGCATCCAAAAAATTCAATGTAATACTATAGTATTAAGGTACGTTAAAACGTCTAAAAAGCACGTTTTGCAGTAACTATTAACTACAGAAATATTAATGATGCTACTGTAATAGCTAGGGACAATCTAAAATTAATAAATTTGACAAGTGTATGCGTTCTATCGCTAACAGGTGCTCAATAACTGGCTTAAAAGCGATTGGAGTGCTAATAGCTCTGGTAGTAGTATATATGGAGACCATGTAACCATATATCACTACAATATAAAATTTTCTGCATCCAAAAAATTCAATGTAATAGTATAGTATTAAGGTACGTTAAAACGTCTAAAAAGCACGTTTTGCAGTAACTATTAACTACAGAAATATTAATGATGCTACTGTAATAGCTAGGGCCGATCTAAAATTAATAAATTTGACAAGTGTATACGTTCCATCGCTAACATGTGCCCAATAACTGGCTTAAAATCGATTGCAGTAATAATAGTCTGTGTAGTAGTATACATGGAGACCATGTAACTATATATCACTACAATATAAAATTTTTCTGCATTCAAAAAATTCAATTTAATAGTACAGTATTAAGGTACGTTAAAACGTCTAAAACGCACGTTTTGCAATAAATATTAACTACAGAAATATTAATGATGCTACTGTAATAGCTAGGTCCGATCTAAAATTAATAAATTTGACAAGTGTATGCGTTCCATCGCTAACATGTGCCCAATAACTGGCTTAAAATCGATTGCAGTAGTAATAACCTGTGTAGTAGTATACATGGAGACCATGTAACTATATATCACTACAATATAAAAATTTTCTGCATTCAAAAAATTCAATTTAATAGTACAGTATTAAGGTACGTTAAAACGTCTAAAACGCACGTTTTGCAGTATTTATTAACTACAGAAATATTAATGATGCTACTGTAATAGCTAGGTCCGATCTAAAATTAATAAATTTGACAAGTGTATGCGTTCCATCGCTAACATGTGCCCAATAACTGGCTTAAAATCGATTGCAGTAGTAATAGCCTGTGTAGTAGTATACATGGAGACCATGTAACTATATATCACTACAATATAAAATTTTTTTGCATTCAAAAAATTCAATTTAATAGTACAGTATTAAGGTACGTTAAAACGTCTACAACGCACGTTTTGCAGTATTTATTAACTACAGAAATATTAATGATGCTACTGTAATAGCTAGGGCCGATCTAAAATTAATAAATTTGACAAGTGTCTGCGTTCTATCGCTAACATTTGCTCAATAACTGGCTTAAAATCAATTGGAGTGCTAATAGCTCTGGTAGTAGTATATATGGAGACTATGTAACCATATATCACAATATAAAATTTTCTGCATCCAAAAAATGCAATGTAACAGTATAGTATTAAGGTACGTTAAAACGTCTAAAACACAAGTTTTGCAATAACTATTAACTACAGAAATATTAATGATGCTACTGTAATAGCTAGGTCCGATCTAAAATTAATAAATTTGACAAGTGTATGCGTTCCATCGCTAACATGTGCCCAATAACTGGCTTAAAATCGATTGCAGTAGTAATAGCCTGTGTAGTAGTATACATGGAGACCATGTAACTATATATCACTACAATATAAAATTTTTCTGCATTCAAAAAATTCAATTTAATAGTACCGTATTAGGGTACGTTAAAACGTCTAAAACGCACGTTTTGCAGTATTGATTAACTACAGAAATATTAATGATGCTACTGTAATAGCTAGGGCCGATCTAAAATTAATAAATTTGACAAGTGTCTGCGTTCTATCGCTAACAGGTGCTCAATACCTGACTTAAAATCGATTGGAGTGCTAATAGCTCTGGTAGTAGTATATGTGGAGACCATGTAACCATATATCACTACAATATAAAATTTTCTGCATCCAAAAAATTCAATGTAATAGTATAGTATTAAGGTACGTTAAAACGTCTAAAACGCACGTTTTGCAGTAACTATTAACTACAGAAATATTAATGATGCTACTGTAATTGCTAGGGCCGATCTAAAATTAATAAATTTGACAAGTGTATACGTTCCATCGCTAACATGTGCCCAATAACTGGCTTAAAATCGATTGCAGTGGTAATAGCCTGTGTAGTAGTATACATGGAGACCATGTAACTATATATCACTACAATATAAAATTTTCTGCATCCAAAAAATTCAATGTAATAGTATAGTATTAAGGTACGTTAAAACGTCTAAAAAGCATGTTTTTCAGTAACTATTAACTACAGAAATATTAATGATGCTACTGTAATAGCTAGGGCCGATCTAAAATTAATAAATTTGACAAGTGTATACGTTCCATCGCTAACATGTGCCCAATAACCGGCTTAAAGTCGATTGCAGTGGTAATAGCCTGTGTAGCAGTATACATGGAGACCAGGTAACTATATATCACTACAATATAAAATTTTCTGCATCCAAAAAATTCAATGTAATACTATAGTATTAAGGTACGTTAAAACGTCTAAAAAGCACGTTTTGCAGTAACTATTAACTACAGAAATATTAATGATGCTACTGTAATAGCTAGGGCCAATCTAAAATTAATAAATTTGACAAGTGTATGCGTTCTATCGCTAACAGGTGCTCAATAACTGGCTTAAAAGCGATTGGAGTGTTAATAGCTCTGGTAGTAGTATATATGGAGACCATGTAACCATATATCACCACAATATAAAATTTTCTGCATCCAAAAAATTCAATGTAATAGTATAGTATTAAGGTACGTTAAAACGTCTAAAAAGCACGTTTTGCAGTAACTATTAACTACAGAAATATTAATGATGCTACTGTAATAGCTAGGGCCGATCTAAAATTAATAAATTTGACAAGTGTATACGTTCCATCGCTAACATGTGCCCAATAACTGGCTTAAAATCGATTGCAGTAATAATAGTCTGTGTAGTAGTATACATGGAGACCATGTTAAAATATATCACTACAATATAAAATTTTTCTGCATTCAAAAAATTCAATTTAATAGTACAGTATTAAGGTACGTTAAAACGTCTGAAAAGCACGTTTTGCAGTAACTATTAACTAAAAAAATATTAATGATGCTACTGTAATAACTAGGGCCGATCTAAAATTAATAAATTTGACAAGTGTATGCGTTCTATCGCTAACAGGTGCTCAATAACTGGCTTAAAATCGATTGGAGTGCTAATAGCTCTGGTAGTAGTATATGTGGAGACCATGTTACCATATATCACTACAATATAAAATTTTCTGCATCCAAAAAATTCAATGTAATAGTATAGTATTAAGGTACGTTAAAACGTCTAAAACGCACGTTTTGCAGTAACTATTAACTACAGAAATATTAATGATGCTACTGTAATAGCTAGGGCCGATCTAAAATTAATAAATTTGACAAGTGTATACGTTCCATCGCTAACATGTGCCCAATAACTGGCTTAAAATCGATTGCAGTGGTAATAGCCTGTGTAGTAGTATACATGGAAACCATGTAACTATATATCACTACAATATAAAATTTTCTGCATCCAAAAA
Source organism: Agriotes lineatus (assembly GCA_940337035.1). Classification (NCBI taxonomy): domain Eukaryota; kingdom Metazoa; phylum Arthropoda; class Insecta; order Coleoptera; family Elateridae; genus Agriotes; species Agriotes lineatus. The sequence goes on from OW679195.1 coordinate 123,837,723, forward strand.
ATTCAATGTAATAGTATAGTATTAAGGTACGTTAAAACGTCTAAAACGCACGTTTTGCAGTAACTATTAACTAAAGAAATATTAATGATGCTACTGTAATAGCTAGGGCCGATCTAACATTAATAAATTTGACAAGTGTATGCTTTTCATCGCTAACATGTGTCCAATAACTGGCTTCAAATAGATTGCAGTAGTAATAGCCTGTGTAGTAGTATACATGGAGACCATGTAACTATATATCACTACAATATAAAATTTTCTGCATCCAAAAAATTCAATGTAATAGTATAGTATTAAGGTACGTTAAAACGTCTAAAACGCACGTTTTGCAGTAACTATTAACTACAGAAATATTAATGATGCTACTGTAATAGCTAGGGCCGATCTAAAATTAATAAATTTGACAAGTGTATGCGTTCCATCGCTAAGATGTGCCCAATAACTGGCTTAAAATCGATTGCAGTGGTAATAGCCTGTGTAGTAGTATACATGGAGACCATGTAACTATATATCACTACAATATAAAAATTTTCTGCATTCAAAAAATTCAATTTAATAGTACAGTATTAAGGTACGTTAAAACGTCTGAAAAGCACGTTTTGCAGTAACTATTAACTTAAGAAATATTAATGATGCTACTGTAATAGCTAGGGCCGATCTAAAATTAATAAATTTGACAAGTGTATGCGTTCCATCGCTAACATGTGCCCAATAACTGGCTTAAAATCGATTGCAGTAGTAATAGCCTGTGTAGTAGTATACATGGAGACCATGTAACTATATATCACTACAATATAAAATTTTTCTGCATTCAAAAAATTCAATTTAATAGTACAGTATTAAGGTACGTTAAAACGTCTAAAACGCACGTTTTGCAATAAATATTAACTACAGAAATATTAATGATGCTACTGTAATAGCTAGGTCCGATCTAAAATTAATAAATTTGACAAGTGTATGCGTTCCATCGCTAACATGTGCCCAATAACTGGCTTAAAATCGATTGCAGTAGTAATAGCCTGTGTAGTAGTATACATGGAGGCCATGTAACTATATATCACTACAATATAAAATTTTTCTGCATTCAAAAAATTCAATTTAATAGTACAGTATTAAGGTACGTTAAAACGTCTAAAACGCACGTTTTGCAGTATTTATTAACTACAGAAATATTAATGATGCTACTGTAATAGCTAGGTCCGATCTAAAATTAATAAATTTGACAAGTGTATGCGTTCCATCGCTAACATGTGCCCAATAACTGGCTTAAAATCGATTGCAGTAGTAATAGCCTGTGTAGTAGTATACATGGAGGCCATGTAACTATATATCACTACAATATAAAATTTTTTGCATTCAAAAAATTCAATTTAATAGTACAGTATTAAGGTACGTTAAAACGTCTAAAACGCACGTTTTGCAGTATTTATTAACTACAGAAATATTAATGATGCTACTGTAATAGCTAGGGCCGATCTAAAATTAATAAATTTGACAAGTGTCTGCGTTCTATCGCTAACATTTGCTCAATAACTGGCTTAAAATCAATTGGAGTGCTAATAGCTCTGGTAGTAGTATATATGAAGACCATGTAACCATATATCACAATATAAAATTTTCTGCATCCAAAAAATGCAATGTAATAGTATAGTATTAAGGTACGTTAAAACGTCTAAAACACAAGTTTTGCAATAACTATTAACTACAGAAATATTAATGATGCTACTGTAATAGCTAGGTCCGATCTAAAATTAATAAATTTGACAAGTGTATGCGTTCCATCGCTAACATGTGCCCAATAACTGGCTTAAAATCGATTGCAGTAGTAATAGCCTGTGTAGTAGTATACATGGAGACCATGTAACTATATATCACTACAATATAAAATTTTTCTGCATTCAAAAAATTCAATTTAATAGTACCGTATTAGGGTACGTTAAAACGTCTAAAACGCACGTTTTGCAGTATTGATTAACTACAGAAATATTAATGATGCTACTGTAATAGCTAGGGCCGATCTAAAATTAATAAATTTGACAAGTGTCTGCGTTCTATCGCTAACAGGTGCTCAATACCTGACTTAAAATCGATTGGAGTGCTAATAGCTCTGGTAGTAGTATATGTGGAGACCATGTAACCATATATCACTACAATATAAAATTTTCTGCATCAAAAAAATTCAATGTAATAGTATAGTATTAAGGTACGTTAAAACGTCTAAAACGCACGTTTTGCAGTAACTATTAACTACAGAAATATTAATGATGCTACTGTAATAGCTAGGGCCGATCTAAAATTAATAAATTTGACAAGTGTATACGTTCCATCGCTAACATGTGCCCAATAACTGGCTTAAAATCGATTGCAGTGGTAATAGCCTGTGTAGTAGTATACATGGAGACCATGCAACTATATGTCACTACAATATAAAATTTTCTGCATCCAAAAAATTCAATGTAATAGTATAGTATTAAGGTACGTTAAAACGTCTAAAAAGCACGTTTTGCAGTAACTATTAACTACAGAAATATTAATGATGCTACTGTAATAGCTAGGGCCGATCTAAAATTAATAAATTTGACAAGTGTATACGTTCCATCGCTAACATGTGCCCAATAACTGGCTTAAAATCGATTGCAGTGGTAATAGCCTGTGTAGTAGTATACATGCAGACCATGTAACTATATATCACTAAATATAAAATTTTCTGCATCCAAAAAATTCAATGTAACAGTATAGTATTAAGGTACGTTAAAACGTCTAAAACACAAGTTTTGCAATAACTATTAACTACAGAAATATTAATGATGCTACTGTAATAGCTAGGTCCGATCTAAAATTAATAAATTTGACAAGTGTATGCGTTCCATCGCTAACATGTGCCCAATAACTGGCTTAAAATCGATTGCAGTAGTAATAGCCTGTGTAGTAGTATACATGGAGACCATGTAACTATATATCACTACAATATAAAATTTTTCTGCATTCAAAAAATTCAATTTAATAGTACCGTATTAGGGTACGTTAAAACGTCTAAAACGCACGTTTTGCAGTATTGATTAACTACAGAAATATTAATGATGCTACTGTAATAGCTAGGGCCGATCTAAAATTAATAAATTTGACAAGTGTCTGCGTTCTATCGCTAACAGGTGCTCAATACCTGACTTAAAATCGATTGGAGTGCTAATAGCTCTGGTAGTAGTATATGTGGAGACCATGTAACCATATATCACTACAATATAAAATTTTCTGCATCCAAAAAATTCAATGTAATAGTATAGTATTAAGGTACGTTAAAACGTCTAAAACGCACGTTTTGCAGTAACTATTAACTACAGAAATATTAATGATGCTACTGTAATTGCTAGGGCCGATCTAAAATTAATAAATTTGACAAGTGTATACGTTCCATCGCTAACATGTGCCCAATAACTGGCTTAAAATCGATTGCAGTGGTAATAGCCTGTGTAGTAGTATACATGGAGACCATGTAACTATATATCACTACAATATAAAATTTTCTGCATCCAAAAAATTCAATGTAATAGTATAGTATTAAGGTACGTTAAAACGTCTAAAAAGCATGTTTTTCAGTAACTATTAACTACAGAAATATTAATGATGCTACTGTAATAGCTAGGGCCGATCTAAAATTAATAAATTTGACAAGTGTATACGTTCCATCGCTAACATGTGCCCAATAACCGGCTTAAAGTCGATTGCAGTGGTAATAGCCTGTGTAGCAGTATACATGGAGACCAGGTAACTATATATCACTACAATATAAAATTTTCTGCATCCAAAAAATTCAATGTAATACTATAGTATTAAGGTACGTTAAAACGTCTAAAAAGCACGTTTTGCAGTAACTATTAACTACAGAAATATTAATGATGCTACTGTAATAGCTAGGGCCAATCTAAAATTAATAAATTTGACAAGTGTATGCGTTCTATCGCTAACAGGTGCTCAATAACTGGCTTAAAAGCGATTGGAGTGTTAATAGCTCTGGTAGTAGTATATATGGAGACCATGTAACCATATATCACCACAATATAAAATTTTCTGCATCCAAAAAATTCAATGTAATAGTATAGTATTAAGGTACGTTAAAACGTCTAAAAAGCACGTTTTGCAGTAACTATTAACTACAGAAATATTAATGATGCTACTGTAATAGCTAGGGCCGATCTAAAATTAATAAATTTGACAAGTGTATACGTTCCATCGCTAACATGTGCCCAATAACTGGCTTAAAATCGATTGCAGTAATAATAGTCTGTGTAGTAGTATACATGGAGACCATGTTAAAATATATCACTACAATATAAAATTTTTCTGCATTCAAAAAATTCAATTTAATAGTACAGTATTAAGGTACGTTAAAACGTCTGAAAAGCACGTTTTGCAGTAACTATTAACTAAAAAAATATTAATGATGCTACTGTAATAACTAGGGCCGATCTAAAATTAATAAATTTGACAAGTGTATGCGTTCTATCGCTAACAGGTGCTCAATAACTGGCTTAAAATCGATTGGAGTGCTAATAGCTCTGGTAGTAGTATATGTGGAGACCATGTTACCATATATCACTACAATATAAAATTTTCTGCATCCAAAAAATTCAATGTAATAGTATAGTATTAAGGTACGTTAAAACGTCTAAAACGCACGTTTTGCAGTAACTATTAACTACAGAAATATTAATGATGCTACTGTAATAGCTAGGGCCGATCTAAAATTAATAAATTTGACAAGTGTATACGTTCCATCGCTAACATGTGCCCAATAACTGGCTTAAAATCGATTGCAGTGGTAATAGCCTGTGTAGTAGTATACATGGAAACCATGTAACTATATATCACTACAATATAAAATTTTCTGCATCCAAAAAATTCAATGTAATAGTATAGTATTAAGGTACGTTAAAACGTCTAAAACGCACGTTTTGCAGTAACTATTAACTAAAGAAATATTAATGATGCTACTGTAATAGCTAGGGCCGATCTAACATTAATAAATTTGACAAGTGTATGCTTTTCATCGCTAACATGTGTCCAATAACTGGCTTCAAATAGATTGCAGTAGTAATAGCCTGTGTAGTAGTATACATGGAGACCATGTAACTATATATCACTACAATATAAAATTTTCTGCATCCAAAAAATTCAATGTAATAGTATAGTATTAAGGTACGTTAAAACGTCTAAAACGCACGTTTTGCAGTAACTATTAACTACAGAAATATTAATGATGCTACTGTAATAGCTAGGGCCGATCTAAAATTAATAAATTTGACAAGTGTATGCGTTCCATCGCTAAGATGTGCCCAATAACTGGCTTAAAATCGATTGCAGTGGTAATAGCCTGTGTAGTAGTATACATGGAGACCATGTAACTATATATCACTACAATATAAAAATTTTCTGCATTCAAAAAATTCAATTTAATAGTACAGTATTAAGGTACGTTAAAACGTCTGAAAAGCACGTTTTGCAGTAACTATTAACTTAAGAAATATTAATGATGCTACTGTAATAGCTAGGGCCGATCTAAAATTAATAAATTTGACAAGTGTATGCGTTCCATCGCTAACATGTGCCCAATAACTGGCTTAAAATCGATTGCAGTAGTAATAGCCTGTGTAGTAGTATACATGGAGACCATGTAACTATATATCACTACAATATAAAATTTTTCTGCATTCAAAAAATTCAATTTAATAGTACAGTATTAAGGTACGTTAAAACGTCTAAAACGCACGTTTTGCAATAAATATTAACTACAGAAATATTAATGATGCTACTGTAATAGCTAGGTCCGATCTAAAATTAATAAATTTGACAAGTGTATGCGTTCCATCGCTAACATGTGCCCAATAACTGGCTTAAAATCGATTGCAGTAGTAATAGCCTGTGTAGTAGTATACATGGAGGCCATGTAACTATATATCACTACAATATAAAATTTTTCTGCATTCAAAAAATTCAATTTAATAGTACAGTATTAAGGTACGTTAAAACGTCTAAAACGCACGTTTTGCAGTATTTATTAACTACAGAAATATTAATGATGCTACTGTAATAGCTAGGTCCGATCTAAAATTAATAAATTTGACAAGTGTATGCGTTCCATCGCTAACATGTGCCCAATAACTGGCTTAAAATCGATTGCAGTAGTAATAGCCTGTGTAGTAGTATACATGGAGGCCATGTAACTATATATCACTACAATATAAAATTTTTTGCATTCAAAAAATTCAATTTAATAGTACAGTATTAAGGTACGTTAAAACGTCTAAAACGCACGTTTTGCAGTATTTATTAACTACAGAAATATTAATGATGCTACTGTAATAGCTAGGGCCGATCTAAAATTAATAAATTTGACAAGTGTCTGCGTTCTATCGCTAACATTTGCTCAATAACTGGCTTAAAATCAATTGGAGTGCTAATAGCTCTGGTAGTAGTATATATGAAGACCATGTAACCATATATCACAATATAAAATTTTCTGCATCCAAAAAATGCAATGTAATAGTATAGTATTAAGGTACGTTAAAACGTCTAAAACACAAGTTTTGCAATAACTATTAACTACAGAAATATTAATGATGCTACTGTAATAGCTAGGTCCGATCTAAAATTAATAAATTTGACAAGTGTATGCGTTCCATCGCTAACATGTGCCCAATAACTGGCTTAAAATCGATTGCAGTAGTAATAGCCTGTGTAGTAGTATACATGGAGACCATGTAACTATATATCACTACAATATAAAATTTTTCTGCATTCAAAAAATTCAATTTAATAGTACCGTATTAGGGTACGTTAAAACGTCTAAAACGCACGTTTTGCAGTATTGATTAACTACAGAAATATTAATGATGCTACTGTAATAGCTAGGGCCGATCTAAAATTAATAAATTTGACAAGTGTCTGCGTTCTATCGCTAACAGGTGCTCAATACCTGACTTAAAATCGATTGGAGTGCTAATAGCTCTGGTAGTAGTATATGTGGAGACCATGTAACCATATATCACTACAATATAAAATTTTCTGCATCAAAAAAATTCAATGTAATAGTATAGTATTAAGGTACGTTAAAACGTCTAAAACGCACGTTTTGCAGTAACTATTAACTACAGAAATATTAATGATGCTACTGTAATAGCTAGGGCCGATCTAAAATTAATAAATTTGACAAGTGTATACGTTCCATCGCTAACATGTGCCCAATAACTGGCTTAAAATCGATTGCAGTGGTAATAGCCTGTGTAGTAGTATACATGGAGACCATGCAACTATATGTCACTACAATATAAAATTTTCTGCATCCAAAAAATTCAATGTAATAGTATAGTATTAAGGTACGTTAAAACGTCTAAAAAGCACGTTTTGCAGTAACTATTAACTACAGAAATATTAATGATGCTACTGTAATAGCTAGGGCCGATCTAAAATTAATAAATTTGACAAGTGTATACGTTCCATCGCTAACATGTGCCCAATAACTGGCTTAAAATCGATTGCAGTGGTAATAGCCTGTGTAGTAGTATACATGCAGACCATGTAACTATATATCACTAAATATAAAATTTTCTGCATCCAAAAAATTCAATGTAATAGTATAGTATTAAGGTACGTTAAAACGTCTAAAAAGCACGTTTTGCAGTAACTATTAACTACAGAAATATTAATGATGCTACTGTAATAGCTAGGGCCAATCTAAAATTAATAAATTCGACAAGTGTATACGTTCCATCGCTAACATGTGCCCAATAACTGGCTTAAAATCGATTGCAGTGGTAATAGCCTGTGTAGTAGTATACATGGAGACCATGTAACTATATATCACTACAATATAAAATTTTCTGCATCCAAAAAATTCAATGTATTAGTATAGTATTAAGGTACGTTAAAACGTCTAAAAAGCACGTTTTGCAGTAACTATTAACTACAGAAATATTAATGATGCTACTGTAATAGCTAGGGCCGATCTAAAATTAATAAATTTGACAAGTGTATACGTTCCATCGCTAACATGTGCCCAATAACTGGCTTAAAATCGATTGCAGTAATAATAGTCTGTGTAGTAGTATACATGGAGACCATGTAACTATATATCACTACAATATAAAATTTTCTGCGTCCAAAATATTCAATGTAATAGTATAGTATTAAGGTACGTTAAAACGTCTAAAAAACACGTTTTGCAGTAACTATTAACTACAGAAATATTAATGATGCTACTGTAATAGCTAGGGCCGATCTAAAATTAATAAATTTGACAAGTGTATACGTTCCATCGCTAACATGTGCCCAATAACTGGCTTAAAATCGATTGCAGTAATAATAGTCTGTGTAGTAGTATATATGGAGACCATGTAACCATATATCACTACAATATAAAATTTTCTGCATCCAAAAAATTCAATGTAATAGTATAGTATTAAGGTACGTTAAAACGTCTAAAAAGCACGTTTTGCAGTAACTATTAACTACAGAAATATTAATGATGCTACTGTAATAGCTAGGGCCGATCTAAAATTAATAAATTTTACAAGTGTATGCGTTCTATCGCTAACAGGTGCTCAATAACTGGCTTAAAAGCGATTGGAGTGCTAATAGCTCTGGTAGTAGTATATATGGAGACCATGTAGCCATATATCACTACAATATAAAATTTTCTGCATCCAAAAAATTCAATGTAATAGTATAGTATTAAGGTACGTTAAAACGTCTAAAAAGCACGTTTTGCAGTAACTATTAACTACAGAAATATTAATGATGCTACTGTAATAGCTAGGGCCGATCTAAAATTAATAAATTTGACAAGTGTATACGTTCCATCGCTAACATGTGCCCAATAACTGGCTTAAAATCGATTGCAGTAATAATAGTCTGTGTAGTAGTATACATGGAGACCATGTTAAAATATATCACTACAATATAAAATTGTTCTGCATTCAAAAAATTCAATTTAATAGTACAGTATTAAGGTACGTTAAAACGTCTGAAAAGCACGTTTTGCAGTAACTATTAACTAAAAAAATATTATTGATGCTACTGTAATAACTAGGGCCGATCTAAAATTAATAAATTTGACAAGTGTATGCGTTCTATCGCTAACAGGTGCTCAATAACTGGCTTAAAATCGATTGGAGTGCTAATAGCTCTGGTAGTAGTATATGTGGAGACCATGTTACCATATATCACTACAATATAAAATTTTCTGCATCCAAAAAATTCAATGTAATAGTATAGTATTAAGGTACGTTAAAACGTCTAAAACGCACGTTTTGCAGTAACTATTAACTACAGAAATATTAATGATGCTACTGTAATAGCTAGGGCCGATCTAAAATTAATAAATTTGACAAGTGTATACGTTCCATCGCTAACATGTGCCCAATAACTGGCTTAAAATCGATTGCAGTGGTAATAGCCTGTGTAGTAGTATACATGGAAACCATGTAACTATATATCACTACAATATAAAATTTTCTGCATCCAAAAAATTCAATGTAATAGTATAGTATTAAGGTACGTTAAAACGTCTAAAACGCACGTTTTGCAGTAACTATTAACTAAAGAAATATTAATGATGCTACTGTAATAGCTAGGGCCGATCTAACATTAATTAATTTGACAAGTGTATGCTTTTCATCGCTAACATGTGCCCAATAACTGGCTTCAAATAGATTGCAGTAGTAATAGCCTGTGTAGTAGTATACATGGAGACCATGTAACTATATATCACTACAATATAAAATTTTCTGCATCCAAAAAATTCAATGTAATAGTATAGTATTAAGGTACGTTAAAACGTCTAAAACGCACGTTTTGCAGTAACTATTAACTAAAGAAATATTAATGATGCTACTGTAATAGCTAGGGCCGATCTAAAATTAATAAATTTGACAAGTGTATGCGTTCCATCGCTAAGATGTGCCCAATAACTGGCTTAAAATCGATTGCAGTGGTAATAGCCTGTGTAGTAGTATACATGGAGACCATGTAACTATATATCACTACAATATAAAAATTTTCTGCATTCAAAAAATTCAATTTAATAGTACAGTATTAAGGTACGTTAAAACGTCTGAAAAGCACGTTTTGCAGTAACTATTAACTTAAGAAATATTAATGATGCTACTGTAATAGCTAGGGCCGATCTAAAATTAATAAATTTGACAAGTGTATGCGTTCCATCGCTAACATGTGCCCAATAACTGGCTTAAAATCGATTGCAGTAGTAATAGCCTGTGTAGTAGTATACATGGAGACCATGTAACTATATATCACTACAATATAAAATTTTTTTGCATTCAAAAAATTCAATTTAATAGTACAGTATTAAGGTACGTTAAAACGTCTAAAACGCACGTTTTGCAGTATTTATTAACTACAGAAATATTAATGATGCTACTGTAATAGCTAGGGCCGATCTAAAATTAATAAATTTGACAAGAGTCTGCGTTCTATCGCTAACATTTGCTCAATAACAGGCTTAAAATCAATTGGAGTGCTAATAGCTCTGGTAGTAGTATATATGGAGACCATGTAACCATATATCACAATATAAAATTTTCTGCATCCAAAAAATGCAATGTAATAGTATAGTATTAAGGTACGTTAAAACGTCTAAAACACAAGTTTTGCAATAACTATTAACTACAGAAATATTAATGATGCTACTGTAATAATTAGGTCCGATCTAAAATTAATAAATTTGACAAGTGTATGCGTTCCATCGCTAACATGTGCCCAATAACTGGCTTAAAATCGATTGCAGTAGTAATAGCCTGTGTAGTAGTATACATGGAGACCATGTAACTATATATCACTACAATATAAAATTTTTCTGCATTCAAAAAATTCAATTTAATAGTACAGTATTAAGGTACGTTAAAACGTCTAAAACGCACGTTTTGCAGTATTTATTAACTACAGAAATATTAATGATGCTACTGTAATAGCTAGGGCCGATCTAAAATTAATAAATTTGACAAGAGTCTGCGTTCTATCGCTAACATTTGCTCAAAAACAGGCTTAAAATTAATTGGAGTGCTAATAGCTCTGGTAGTAGTATATATGGAGACCATGTAACCATATATCACAATATAAAATTTTCTGCATCCAAAAAATGCAATGTAATAGTATAGTATTAAGGTACGTTAAAACGTCTAAAACACAAGTTTTGCAATAACTATTAACTACAGAAATATTAATGATGCTACTGTAATAATTAGGTCCGATCTAAAATTAATAAATTTGACAAGTGTATGCGTTCCATCGCTAACATGTGCCCAATAACTGGCTTAAAATCGATTGCAGTAGTAATAGCCTGTGTAGTAGTATACATGGAGACCATGTAACTATATATCACAACAATATAAAATTTTTCTGCATTAAAAAAATTCAATTTAATAGTACAGTATTAAGGTACGTTAAAACGTCTAAAACGCACGTTTTGCAGTATTTATTAACTACAGAAATATTAATGATGCTACTGTAATAGCTAGGTCCGATCTAAAATTAATAAATTTGACAAGTGTATGCGTTCCATCGCTAACATGTGCCCAATAACTGGCTTAAAATCGATTGCAGTAGTAATAGCCTGTGTAGTAGTATACATGGAGACCATGTAACTATATATCACTACAATATAAAATTTTTTTGCATTCAAAAAATTCAATTTAATAGTACAGTATTAAGGTACGTTAAAACGTCTAAAACGCACGTTTTGCAGTATTTATTAACTACAGAAATATTAATGATGGTACTGTAATAGCTAGGGCCGATCTAAAATTAATAAATTTGACAAGAGTCTGCGTTCTATCGCTAACATTTGCTCAATAACAGGCTTAAAATCAATTGGAGTGCTAATAGCTCTGGTAGTAGTATATATGGAGACCATGTAACCATATATCACAATATAAAATTTTCTGCATCCAAAAAATGCAATGTAATAGTATAGTATTAAGGTACGTTAAAACGTCTAAAACACAAGTTTTGCAATAACTATTAACTACAGAAATATTAATGATGCTACTGTAATAATTAGGTCCGATCTAAAATTAATAAATTTGACAAGTGTATGCGTTCCATCGCTAACATGTGCCCAATAACTGGCTTAAAATCGATTGCAGTAGTAATAGCCTGTGTAGTAGTATACATGGAGACCATGTAACTATATATCACTACAATATAAAAATTTTCTGCATTCAAAAAATTTAATTTAATAGTACCGTATTAGGGTACGTTAAAACGTCTAAAACGCACGTTTTGCAGTATTGATTAACTACAGAAATATTAATGATGCTACTGTAATAGCTAGGGCCGATCTAAAATTAATAAATTTGACAAGTGTCTGCGTTCTATCGCTAACATTTGCTCAATACCTGGCTTAAAATCAATTGGAGTGCTAATAGCTCTGGTAGTAGTATATATGGAGACCATGTAACCATATATCACTACAATATAAAATTTTCTGCATCCAAAAAATTCAATGTAATAGTATAGTATTAAGGTACGTTAAAACGTCTAAAACGCACGTTTTGCAGTAACTATTAACTACAGAAATATTAATGATGCTACTGTAATAGCTAGGGCCAATCTAAAATTAATAAATTTGACAAGTGTATACGTTCCATCGCTAACATGTGCCCAATAACTGGCTTAAAATCGATTGCAGTGGTAATAGCCTGTGTAGTAGTATACATGGAGACCATGTAACTATATATCACTACAATATAAAATTTTCTGCATCCAAAAAATTCAATGTAATAGTATAGTATTAAGGTACGTTAAAACGTCTAAAACGAACGTTTTGCAGTAACTATTAACTACAGAAATATTAATGATGCTACTGTAATAGCTAGGGCCGATCTAAAATTAATAAATTTGACAAGTGTATGCGTTCCATCGCTAACATGTGCCCAATAACTGGCTTAAAATCGATTGCAGTAATAATAGTCTGTGTAGTAGTATACATGGAGACCATGTTAAAATATATCACTACAATATAAAATTTTTCTGCATTCAAAAAATTCAATTTAATAGTACAGTATTAAGGTACGTTAAAACGTCCGAAAAGCACGTTTTGCAGTAACTATTAACTAAAGAAATATTAATGATGCTACTGTAATAGCTAGGGCCGATCTAAAATTAATAAATTTGACAAGTGTATGCGTTCCATCGCTAACATGTGCCCAATAACTGGCTTAAAATGGATTGCAGTAATAATAGTCTGTGTAGTAGTATACATGGAGACCATGTTAAAATATATCACTAGAATATAAAATTTTTCTGCAATCAAAAAATTCAATTTAATAGTACAGTATTAAGGTACGTTAAAACGTCTGAAAAGCACGTTTTGCAGTAACTATTAACTAAAAAAATATTAATGATGCTACTGTAATAGCTAGGGCCGATCTAAAATTAATAAATTTGACAAGTGTATGCGTTCTATCGCTAACAGGTGCTCAATAACTGGCTTAAAAGCGATTGGAGTGCTAATAGCTCTGGTAGTAGTATATATGGAGACCATGTAACCATATATCACTACAATATAAAATTTTCTGCATCCAAAAAATTCAATGTAATAGTATAGTATTAAGGTATGTTAAAACGTCTAAAACGCACGTTTTGCAGTAATTATTAACTACAGAAAAATTAATGATGCTACTGTAATAGCTAGGGCCGATCTAAAATTAATAAATTTGACAAGTGTATACGTTCCATCGCTAACATGTGCCCAATAACTGGCTTAAAATCGATTGCAGTAATAATAGTCTGTGTAGTAGTATACATGGAGACCATGTTAAAATATATCACTACAATATAAAATATTTCTGCATTCAAAAAATTCAATTTAATAGTACAGTATTAAGGTACGTTAAAACGTATGAAAAGCACGTTTTGCAGTAACTATTAACTTAAAAATAATAATGATGCTACTGTAATAACTAGGGCCGATCTAAAATTAAGAAATTTGACAAGTGTATGCGTTCTATCGCTAACAGGTGCTCAATAACTGGCTTAAAATCGATTGGAGTGCTAATAGCTCTGGTAGTAGTATATGTGGAGACCATGTAACCATATATCACTACAATATAAAATTTTCTGCATCCAAAAAATTCAATGTAATAGTATAGTATTAGAGATACACAGATCTTGGGGAAGTTTGCGCTTGAGTCTGTTATGTATGTTTTGTCTACCGATACTATAGTAGATTGCACTATCGCACTCGCGAATGTTTTTAAAGAATTTGCTTGAACTTTCACTAATAAACTTTTGAATTGTAGGCATTTCTAGTTCATAGTGGAGTTGTTCGTTCCTGATGTACCATGGGGCGTTCACCGCTATTCTGAGAATTTTATTTTGAAGACGTTGTACTTTTTGAATATTGGATTTAGCTGTGTTGCTCCAGATCGGTGATGCGTAGAGAATCAATGGCCTTATTATAGATTTGTATATCAGGGTGGCACATTTAGGCTTAAGTGAAGATTTCCTATTTATGATAGGATACAGTTGAGCTAGTCTCGCGTAGGCTTGGTTGAGTTTGAGATTTACATGAAGTTTCCAGGTGAGTCGTGTATCAAGGAGTATCCCTAGGTACTTCACTGCGGCGTCATTGGAGTTCCATGAAATAATGTTTTGGTTGATTGTGAGGTTGGGAGGGTTTATGATTCGCCTTAGGGAGAAGATTTTTGCTTGGCATTTGCTTGGGTTGATTTGTATGTTCCATTTGTTATACCATGAGCATAGTTGGTGAATCGCATTCTGTAGTTGATTGATGGCTAGGTTGAGATCGATGTGCTGGGTTAAGACAGCTGTGTCGTCAGCGAATGTTGCTAAGGTTGCTTTAGTAAGCGGGATGTCAGAAGTGAAGATGGTAAATAGCAGCGGTCCTAATACGCTTCCTTGAGGAACACCAGCTTTGATTGCTTTTGATTCAGAAATAGCGGAATTGATGCGCACAGCGAAAGTTCTATCTTCAAGAAAAGAGAAGACTATAGCTTTAATGTAGTTGGCTATTCGGAGATTGATAATTTTGCTTTTCAGACCTTCGATCCAGACCTTATCGAAAGCCTGGGCGATGTCAAGGAAGACTGCTACTGTATAACTTTTGCTTTCAAATCCTTCTTCGATTGTTTCAGAGATGCGTTGTAGCTGATGTAGAGTCGAATAAGTTTTTCTAAAGCCAAACTGGAACGGCGGTATTACGTTGAGAGGAGTTAGTTCTTCCATAAAGCGGGAATAAATGATTTTCTCTAGTATTTTTGATAGCGTTGGCAACAAGCTTATTGGCCTGTAACTGTCAATTTTCTTTTTGTCTTTTCCCGGCTTTGGAAATACTAAGATATGTGCATGCTTCCAAGTCTGGGGGAAATAGCCTAGTCGAAGGCATGCATTATACGTGGTTGCAAGATAGGCTAGGGTTTTTGGGGTGAGGTGTTTAAGCACTAAATTTGTTATGAGTTCTGGCCCAGGGGATTTTTTTATAGAAAGATTGTCAATTAGGGATTTGATTTCATGTGGGGTGGTGGAGGATATCGTCTCAGTTATTACAGGTTGATTGGACTCAATGTGGTTGATTATATAAGAGGAATGGTTTGGGAGGCAAGTAGAATTGGGAGTGAAAACTTTTTCATAATAGTTCGCAAACGCTGCTGATTTTTCAGCGTCTGTGGCGTGTAATATATTAGCTACTGTTATTGTTGGTAATTCCTCGCGCTGTTTTAATATACGCTTTGTGGCTCTCCACATTCCATGGTCACCTGGTTCCAAGTCCTCAATGTACTTTTGGTAGTTGGAGATTCGCATTTCGTCCAAGACTTGTTTTAGCCTATGAGTAAGTTTATTTAATAGGCGTTTTGAGTCTTGATTACGATTTCTTTGCCAATCTCGCCTAGCTTGACTTTTCTTCTTAATTAAGTCAGTTATTTCAGTAGGAAGGTGGTGGTGATTGGGTTTGTGGTTACGTTTGTTAACTTGCGTTGCTTGACGAGCACTGGCTGATATTGTAGATGTTAATTTGACTATTGCGTTGTCTATATCTTCATTACTATTCAGACTGAGTGGGCACTTCAATTGGTTATCGAGGATGTTTTGAAAGTTCTCCCATTTAATTAACCCAGTTGTGAGTCGTGGTGAAGGTTGTACTATTTGGGGGATGCAAGTGAATGATATAACAACTGGTAGATGGTCTGAGTCAAGTTCGTCTATTACATTCTGATGCATTTGTTTGTCAAAGTTCTTTTGTAACACTATGTCCAGTATGTCGGGTAGGTGATCAGAGCGGTAAGGGTAGTGTGTGTATCTCTCAGGAGCTGTTATTTGAAAGGAATATTTTGTTGCATAGCTTTCCATTTTGATTCCTTCGGGATTGTTTGCTCGATGCAGTGGTAATAGCCT
The DNA here is from genome assembly GCA_940337035.1 of Agriotes lineatus. Taxonomy (NCBI): domain Eukaryota; kingdom Metazoa; phylum Arthropoda; class Insecta; order Coleoptera; family Elateridae; genus Agriotes; species Agriotes lineatus. The sequence continues at coordinate 123,854,151 of OW679195.1, forward strand.
GTGTAGTAGTATACATGGAGACCATGTAACTATATATCACTACAATATAAAATTTTCTGCATCCAAATAATTCAATGTAATAGTATAGTATTAAGGTACGTTAAAACGTCTAAAACGCACGTTTTGCAGTAACTATTAACTAAAGAAATATTAATGATGCCACTGTAATAGCTAGGGCCGATCTAACATTAATAAATTTGACAAGTGTATGCGTTCCATCAATAACTGGCTTAAAATCGATTGCAGTAATAATAGTCTGTGTAGTAGTATACATGGAGACCATGTTAAAATATATCACTACAATATAAAATTTTTCTGCATTCAAAAAATTCAATTTAATAGTACAGTATTAAGGTACGTTAAAACGTCTGAAAAGCACGTTTTGCAGTAACTATTAACTAAAGAAATATTAATGATGCTACTGTAATAGCTAGGGCCGATCTAAAATTAATAAATTTGACAAGTGTATGCGTTCCATCGCTAACATGTGCCCAATAACTGGCTTAAAATCGATTGCAGTAATAATAGTCTGTGTAGTAGTATACATGGAGACCATGTTAAAATATATCACTACAATATAAAATTTTTCTGAATTCAACAAATTCAATTTAATAGTACAGTATTAAGGTACGTTAAAACGTCTAAAAAGCACGTTTTGCAGTAACTATTAACTACAGAAATATTAATGATACTACTGTAATAGCTAGGGCCGATCTAAAATTAAGAAATTTGACAAGTGTATGCGTTCCATCGCTAACATGTGCCCAATAACTGGCTTAAAATCGATTGCAGTAATAATAGTCTGTGGAGTAGTATACATGGAGACCATGTTAAAATATATCACTACAATATAAAATTTTTCTGCATTCAAAAAATTCAATTTAATAGTACAGTATCAAGGTACGTTAAAACGTCTGAAAAGCACGTTTTGCAGTAACTATTAACTAAAAAAATATTAATGATGCTACTGTAATAGCTGGGGCCAATCTAAAATTAATAAATTTGACAAGTGTATGCGTTCTATCGCTAACAGGTGCTCAATAACTGGCTTAAAATCGATTGGAGAGCTAATAGCTCTGGTAGTAGTATATATGGAGACCATGTAACCATATATCACTACAATATAAAATTTTCTGCATCCAAAAAATTCAATGTAATATTATAGTATTAAGGTACGTTAAAACGTCTAAAACGCACGTTTTGCAGTAACTATTAACTACAGAAATATTAATGATGCTACTGTAATAGCTAGGGCCGATCTAAAATTAATAAATTTGACAAGTGTATACGTTCCATCGCTAACATGTGCCCAATAACTGGCTTAAAATCGATTGCAGTAATAATAGTCTGTGTAGTAGTATACATGGAGACCATGTTAAAATATATCACTACAATATAAAAATTTTCTGCATTCAAAAAATTCAATTTAATAGTACAGTATTAAGGTACGTTAAAACGTCTGAAAAGCACGTTTTGCAGTAACTATTAACTAAAAAAATATTAATGATGCTACTGTAATAGCTAGGGCCGATATAAAATTAATAAATTTGACAAGTGTATGCGTTCTATCGCTAACAGGTGCTCAATAACTGGCTTAAAATCTATTGCAGTGGTAATAGCCTGTGTAGTAGTATACATGGAGACCATGTAACTATATATCACTACAATATAAAATTTTCTGCATCCAAAAAATTCAATGTAATAGTATAGTGTTAAGGTACGTTAAAACGTCTAAAACGCACGTTTTGCAGTAACTATTAACTAAAGAAATATTAATGATGCTACTGTAATAGCTAGGGCCGATCTAATATTAATAAATTTGACAAGTGTATGCTTTCCATCGCTAACATGTGCCCAATAACTGGCTTCAAATCGATTGCAGTAGTAATAGCCTGTGTAGTAGTATACATGGATACTATGTAACTATATATCACTACAATATAAAATTTTCTGCATCCAAAAAATTCAATGTAATAGTATAGTATTAAGGTTCGTTAAAACGTCTGAAAAGAACGTTTTGCAGTAACTATTAACTACAGAAATATTAATGATGCTACTGTAATGGCTACGGCCGATCTAAAATTAATAAATTTGACAAGTGTATGCGTTCTATCGCTAACATGAGCTCAATAACTGCCTTAAAATCGATTGCAGTGGTAATAGCCTGTGTAGTAGTATACATGGAGACCATGTCACTATATATCACTACAATATAAAATTTTTCTGCATTCAAAAAATTCAATTTAATAGTACAGTATTAAGGTACGTTAAAACGTCTGAAAAGTACGTTTTGCAGTAACTATTAACTACAGAAATATTAATGATGCTACTGTAATAGCTAGGGCCGATCTAAAATTAATAAATTTGACAAGTGTATGCGTTCCATCGCTAACATGTGCACAATAACTTTCTTAAAATCGATTGCAGTGGTAATAGCTTGTGTAGTAGTATACATGGAGACCATGTAACTATATATCACTACAATATAAAATTTTTCTGCATTCAAAAAATTCAATTTAATAGTACAGTATTAAGGTATGTGAAAACGTCTGAAAAGCACGTTTTGCAGTAACTATTAACTAAAGAAATATTAATGATGCTACTGTAATAGCTAGGGCCGATCTAAAATTAATAAATTTGACAAGTGTATGCGTTCCATCGCTAACATGTGCCCAATAACTGGCTTAAAATCGATTGCAGTAATAATAGTCTGTGTAGTTGTATACATGGAGACCATGTTAAAATATATCACTACAATATAAAATTTTTCTGAATTCAACAAATTCAATTTAATAGTACAGTATTAAGGTACGTTAAAACGTCTAAAAAGCACGTTTTGCAGTAACTATTAACTACAGAAATATTAATGATGCTACTGTAATAGCTAGGGCCGATCTAAAATTAATAAATTTGACAAGTGTATGCGTTCCATCACTAACATGTGCCCAATAACTGGCTTAAAATCGATTGCAGTAATAATAGTCTGTGGAGTAGTATACATGGAGACCATGTTAAAATATATCACTACAATATAAAATTTTTCTTCATTCAAAAAATTCAATTTAATAGTACAGTATTAAGGTACGTTAAAACGTCTGAAAAGCACGTTTTGCAGTAACTATTAACTAAAAAAATATTAATGATGCTACTGTAATAGCTGGGGCCGATCTAAAATTAATAAATTTGACAAGTGTATGCGTTCTATCGCTAACAGGTGCTCAATAACTGGCTTAAAATCGATTGGAGTGCTAATTGTTCTGGAAGTAGTATATATGGAGACCATGTAACTATATATCACTACAATATAAAATTTTCTGCATCCAAAAAATTCAATGTAATAGTATAGTATTAAGGTACGTTAAAACGTCTAAAACGCACGTTTTGCAGTAACTATTAACTACAGAAATATTAATGATGCTACTGTAATAGCTAGGGCGATCTAAAATTAATAAATTTGACAAGTGTATACGTTCCATCGCTAACATGTGCCCAATAACTGGCTTAAAATCGATTGCAGTGGTAATAGCCTGTGTAGTAGTATACATGGAGACCATGTAACTATATATCACTACAATATAAAAATTTTCTGCATTCAAAAAATTCAATGTAATAGTATAGTATTAAGGTTCGTTAAAACGTCTGAAAAGAACGTTTTGCAGTAACTATTAACTACAGAAATATTAATGATGCTACTGTAATGGCTACGGCCGATCTAAAATTAATAAATTTGACAAGTGTATGCGTTCTATCGCTAACATGAGCTCAATAACTGCCTTAAAATCGATTGCAGTGGTAATAGCCTGTGTAGTAGTATACATGGAGACCATGTAACTATATATCACTACAATATAAAATTTTTCTGCATTCAAAAAATTCAATTTAATAGTACAGTATTAAGGTATGTTAAAACGTCTGAAAAGCACGTTTTGCAGTAACTATTAACTAAAGAAATATTAATGATGCTACTGTAATAGCTAGGGAAGATCTAAAATTAATAAATTTGACAAGTGTATGCGTTCCATCGCTAACATGTGCACAATAACTTTCTTAAAATCGATTGCAGTGGTAATAGCCTGTGTAGTAGTATACATGGAGACCATGTAACTATATATCACTACAATATAAAATTTTTCTGCATTCAAAAAATTCAATTTAATAGTACAGTATTAAGGTATGTTAAAACGTCTGAAAAGCACGTTTTGCAGTAACTATTAACTAAAGAAATATTAATGATGCTACTGTAATAGCTAGGGCCGATCTAAAATTAATAAATTTGACAAGTGTATGCGTTCCATCGCTAACATGTGCCCAATAACTGGCTTAAAATCGATTGCAGTAATAATAGTCTGTGTAGTAGTATACATGGAGACCATGTTAAAATATATCACTACAATATAAAATTTTTCTGAATTCAACAAATTCAATTTAATAGTACAGTATTAAGGTACGTTAAAACGTCTAAAAAGCACGTTTTGCAGTAACTATTACCTACAGAAATATTAATGATGCTATTGTAATAGCTAGGGCCGATCTAAAATTAATAAATTTGACAAGTGTATGCGTTCCATCACTAACATGTGCCCAATAACTGGCTTAAAATCGATTGCAGTAATAATAGTCTGTGGAGTAGTATACATAGAGACCATGTTAAAATATATCACTACAATATAAAATTTTTCTTCATTCAAAAAATTCAATTTAATAGTACAGTATTAAGGTACGTTAAAACGTCTGAAAAGCACGTTTTGTAGTAACTATTAACTAAAAAAATATTAATGATGCTACTGTAATAGCTGGGGCCGATCTAAAATTAATAAATTTGACAAGTGTATGCGTTCTATCGCTAACAGGTGCTCAATAACTGGCTTAAAATCGATTGGAGTGCTAATAGTTCTGGAAGTAGTATATATGGAGACCATGTAACTATATATCACTACAATATAAAATTTTCTGCATCCAAAAAATTCAATGTAATAGTATAGTATTAAGGTACGTTAAAACGTCTAAAACGCACGTTTTGCAGTAACTATTAACTACAGAAATATTAATGATGCTACTGTAATAGCTAGGGCGATCTAAAATTAATAAATTTGACAAGTGTATACGTTCCATCGCTAACATGTGCCCAATAACTGGCTTAAAATCGATTGCAGTGGTAATAGCCTGTGTAGTAGTATACATGGAGACCATGTAACTATATATCACTACAATATAAAAATTTTCTGCATTCAAAAAATTCAATGTAATAGTATAGTATTAAGGTACGTTAAAACGTCTAAAACTCACGTTTTGCAGTAACTATTAACTACAGAAATATTAATGATGCTACTGTAATAGCTAGGGCCGATCTAAAATTAATAAATTTGACAAGTGTATGCGTTCCATCGCTAACATGTGCCCAATAACTGGCTTAAAATCGATTGCAGTAATAATAGTCCGTGGAGTAGTATACATGGAGACCATGTTAAAATATATCACTAAAATATAAAATTTTTCTGCATTCAAAAAATTCAATTTAATAGTACAGTATTAAGGTACGTTAAAACGTCTGAAAAGCAGGTTTTGCAGTAACTATTAACTAAAAAAATATTAATGATGCTACTGTAATAGCTGGGGCCGATCTAAAATTAATAAATTTGACAAGTGTATGCGTCCTATCGCTAACAGGTGCTCAATAACTGGCTTAAAATCGATTGGAGTGCTAATAGCTCTAGTAGTAGTATATATGGAGACCATGTAACCATATATCACTACAATATAAAATTTTCTGCATCCAAAAAATTTAATGTAATAGTATAGTATTAAGGTACGTTAAAACGTCTAAGACGCACGTTTTGCAGTAACTATTAACTACAGAAATATTAATGATGCTACTGTAATAGCTATTGCCGATCTAAAATTAATAAATTTAACAAGTGTCTGCGTTCTATCGCTAACAGGTGCTCAATAACTGGCTTAAAATCAATTGGAGTGCTAATAGCTCTGGTAGTAGTATATATGGAGACCATGTAACCATATATCACTACAATATAAAATTTTCTGCATCCAAAAAATTCAATGTAATAGTATAGTATTAAGGTACGTTAAAACGTCTAAAACGCACGTTTTGCAGTAACTATTAACTACAGAAATATTAATGATGCTACTGTAATAGCTAGGGCCGATCTATAATTAATAAATTTGACAAGTGTATGCGTTCCATCGCTAACATGTGCCCAATAACTGGCTTAAAATCGATTGCAGTGGTAATAGCCTGTGTAGTAGTATACATGGAGACCATGTAACTATATATCACTACAATATAAAAATTTTCTGCATTCAAAAAATTCAATTTAATAGTACAGTATTAAGGTACGTTAAAACGTCTAAAACGCACGTTTTGCAGTAACTATTAACTACAGAAATATTAATGATGCTACTGTAATAGCTAGGGCCGATCTAAAATTAATAAATTTGACAAGTGTATACGTTCCATCGCTAACATGTGCCCACTAACTGGCTTAAAATCGTTTGCAGTGGTAATAGCCTGTGTAGTAGTATACATGGAGACCATGTAACTATATATCACTACAATATAAAATTTTCTGCATCCAAAAAATTCAATGTAGAATAGTATAGTATTAAGGTACGTTAAAACGTCTAAAACGCACGTTTTGCAGTAACTATTAACTACAGAAATATTAATGATGCTACTGTAATAGCTAGGGCCGATCTAAAATTAATAATTTTGACAAGTGTATGCGTTCTATCGCTAACATGTGCCCAATAACTGGCTTCAAATCGATTGCAGTAGTAATAGACCGTGTAGTAGTTTACATGGAGACCATGTAACTATGTATCACTACAATATAAAATTTTCTAAATCCAAAAAATTCAATGTAATAGTATAGTATTAAGGTACGTTAAAACGTCTAAAACGCACGTTTTGCAGTAACTATTAACTACAGAAATATTAATGATGCTACTGTAATAGCTAGGGCCGATCTAAAATTAATAAATTTGACAAGTGTATGCGTTCCATCGCTAACATGTGCCCAATAACTGGCTTAAAATCGATTGCAGTGGTAATAGCCTGTGTAGTAGTATACATGGAGACCATGTAACTATATATCACTACAATATAAAAATTTTCTGCATTCAAAAAATTCAATTTAATAGTACAGTATTAAGGTACGTTAAAACGTCTGAAAAGCACGTTTTGCAGTAACTATTAACTAAAGAAATATTAATGATGCTACTGTAATAGCTAGGGCCGATCTAAAATTAATAAATTTGACAATTGTATGCGTTCTATCACAAACAGGTGCTCAATAACTGGCTTAAAATCGATTGGAGTGCTAATTGCTCTGGTAGTAGTATATATTTAGACCATGTAACCATATATCACTACAATATAAAATTTTCTGCATCCAAAAAATTCAATGTAATAGTAAAGTATTAAGGTACGTTAAAACGACTAAAACGCACGTTTTGCAATAACTATTAACTACAGAAATATTAATGATGCTACTGTAATAGCTAGGGCCGATCTAAAATTAATAAATTTGACAAGTGTATACGTTCCATCGCTAACATGTGCCCACTAACTGGCTTAAAATCGATTGCAGTGGTAATAGCCTGTGTAGTAGTATACATGGAGACCATGTAACTATATATCACTACAATATAAAATTTTCTGCATCCAAAAAATTCAATGTAGAATAGTATAGTATTAAGGTACGTTAAAACGTCTAAAACGCACGTTTTGCAGTAACTATTAACTACAGAAATATTAATGATGCTACTGTAATAGCTAGGGCCGATCTAAAATTAATAATTTTGACAAGTGTATGCGTTCTATCGCTAACATGTGCCCAATAACTGGCTTCAAATCGATTGCAGTAGTAATAGACCGTGTAGTAGTTTACATGGAGACCATGTAACTATGTATCACTACAATATAAAATTTTCTAAATCCAAAAAATTCAATGTAATAGTATAGTATTAAGGTACGTTAAAACGTCTAAAACGCACGTTTTGCAGTAACTATTAACTACAGAAATATTAATGATGCTACTGTAATAGCTAGGGCCGATCTAAAATTAATAAATTTGACAAGTGTATGCGTTCCATCGCTAACATGTGCCCAATAACTGGCTTAAAATCGATTGCAGTGGTAATAGCCTGTGTAGTAGTATACATGGAGACCATGTAACTATATATCACTACAATATAAAAATTTTCTGCATTCAAAAAATTCAATTTAATAGTACAGTATTAAGGTACGTTAAAACGTCTGAAAAGCACGTTTTGCAGTAACTATTAACTAAAGAAATATTAATGATGCTACTGTAATAGCTAGGGCCGATCTAAAATTAATAAATTTGACAATTGTATGCGTTCTATCACAAACAGGTGCTCAATAACTGGCTTAAAATCGATTGGAGTGCTAATAGCTCTGGTAGTAGTATATATTTAGACCATGTAACCATATATCACTACAATATAAAATTTTCTGCATCCAAAAAATTCAATGTAATAGTATAGTATTAAGGTACGTTAAAACGACTAAAACGCACGTTTTGCAATAACTATTAACTACAGAAATATTAATGATGCTACTGTAATAGCTAGGGCCGATCTAAAATTAATAAATTTGACAAGTGTATACGTTCCATCGCTAACATGTGCCCACTAACTGGCTTAAAATCGATTGCAGTGGTAATAGCCTGTGTAGTAGTATACATGGAGACCATGTAACTATATATCACTACAATATAAAAATTTTCTGCATTCAAAAAATTCAATTTAATAGTACAGTATTAAGGTACGTTAAAACGTCTGAAAAGCACGTTTTGCAGTAACTATTAACTAAAGAAATATTAATGATGCTACTGTAATAGCTAGGGCCGATCTAAAATTAATAAATTTGACAATTGTATGCGTTCTATCACAAACAGGTGCTCAATAACTGGCTTAAAATCGATTGGAGTGCTAATAGCTCTGGTAGTAGTATATATTTAGACCATGTAACCATATATCACTACAATATAAAATTTTCTGCATCCAAAAAATTCAATGTAATAGTATAGTATTAAGGTACGTTAAAACGACTAAAACGCACGTTTTGCAATAACTATTAACTACAGAAATATTAATGATGCTACTGTAATAGCTAGGGCCGATCTAAAATTAATAAATTTGACAAGTGTATACGTTCCATCGCTAACATGTGCCCACTAACTGGCTTAAAATCGATTGCAGTGGTAATAGCCTGTGTAGTAGTATACATGGAGACCATGTAACTATATATCACTACAATATAAAATTTTCTGCATCCAAAAAATTCAATGTAATAGTATAGTATTAAGGTACGTTAAAACGTCTAAAACGCACGTTTTGCAGTAACTATTAACTACAGAAATATTAATGATGCTACTGTAATAGCTAGGGCGATCTAAAATTAATAAATTTGACAAGTGTATACGTTCCATCGCTAACATGTGCCCAATAACTGGCTTAAAATCGATTGCAGTGGTAATAGCCTGTGTAGTAGTATACATGGAGACCATGTAACTATATATCACTACAATATAAAAATTTTCTGCATTCAAAAAATTCAATGTAATAGTATAGTATTAAGGTTCGTTAAAACGTCTGAAAAGAACGTTTTGCAGTAACTATTAACTACAGAAATATTAATGATGCTACTGTAATGGCTACGGCCAATCTAAAATTAATAAATTTGACAAGTGTATGCGTTCTATCGCTAACATGAGCTCAATAACTGCCTTAAAATCGATTGCAGTGGTAATAGCCTGTGTAGTAGTATACATGGAGACCATGTCACTATATATCACTACAATATAAAATTTTCTGCATCCAAAAAATTCAATGTAATAGTATAGTATTAAGGTACGTTAAAACGTCTAAAACGCACGTTTTGCAGTAACTATTAACTACAGAAATATTAATGATGCTACTGTAATAGCTAGGGCGATCTAAAATTAATAAATTTGACAAGTGTATACGTTCCATCGCTAACATGTGCCCAATAACTGGCTTAAAATCGATTGCAGTGGTAATAGCCTGTGTAGTAGTATACATGGAGACCATGTAACTATATATCACTACAATATAAAAATTTTCTGCATTCAAAAAATTCAATGTAATAGTATAGTATTAAGGTTCGTTAAAACGTCTGAAAAGAACGTTTTGCAGTAACTATTAACTACAGAAATATTAATGATGCTACTGTAATGGCTACGGCCAATCTAAAATTAATAAATTTGACAAGTGTATGCGTTCTATCGCTAACATGAGCTCAATAACTGCCTTAAAATCGATTGCAGTGGTAATAGCCTGTGTAGTAGTATACATGGAGACCATGTCACTATATATCACTACAATATAAAATTTTTCTGCATTCAAAAAATTCAATTTAATAGTACAGTATTAAGGTACGTTAAAACGTCTGAAAAGTACGTTTTGCAGTAACTATTAACTACAGAAATATTAATGATGCTACTGTAATAGCTAGGGAAGATCTAAAATTAATAAATTTGACAAGTGTATGCGTTCCATCGCTAACATGTGCACAATAACTTTCTTAAAATCGATTGCAGTGGTAATAGCCTGTGTAGTAGTATACATGGAGACCATTTAACTATATATCACTACAATATAAAATTTTTCTGCATTCAAAAAATTCAATTTAATAGTACAGTATTAAGGTATGTTAAAACGTCTGAAAAGCACGTTTTGCAGTAACTATTAACTAAAGAAATATTAATGATGCTACTGTAATAGCTAGGGCCGATCTAAAATTAATAAATTTGACAAGTGTATGCGTTCCATCGCTAACATGTGCCCAATAACTGGCTTAAAATCGATTGCAGTAATAATAGTCTGTGTAGTAGTATACATGGAGACCATGTTAAAATATATCACTACAATATAAAATTTTTCTGAATTCAACAAATTCAATTTAATAGTACAGTATTAAGGTACGTTAAAACGTCTAAAAAGCACGTTTTGCAGTAACTATTACCTACAGAAATATTAATGATGCTACTGTAATAGCTAGGGCGGATCTAAAATTAATAAATTTGACAAGTGTATGCGTTCCATCACTAACGTGTGCCCAATAACTGGCTTAAAATCGATTGCAGTAATAATAGTCTGTGGAGTAGTATACATGGAGACCATGTTAAAATATATCACTACAATATAAAATTTTTCTTCATTCAAAAAATTCAATTTAATAGTACAGTATTAAGGTACGTTAAAACGTCTGAAAAGCACGTTTTGTAGTAACTATTAACTAAAAAAATATTAATGATGCTACTGTAATAGCTGGGGCCGATCTAAAATTAATAAATTTGACAAGTGTATGCGTTCTATCGCTAACAGGTGCTCAATAACTGGCTTAAAATCGATTGGAGTGCTAATAGTTCTGGAAGTAGTATATATGGAGGCCATGTAACTATATATCACTACAATATAAAATTTTCTGCATCCAAAAAATTCAATGTAATAGTATATTAAGGTACGTTAAAACGTCTAAAACGCACGTTTTGCAGTAACTATTAACTACAGAAATATTAATGATGCTACTGTAATAGCTAGGGCGATCTAAAATTAATAAATTTGACAAGTGTATACGTTCCATCGCTAACATGTGCCCAATAACTGGCTTAAAATCGATTGCAGTGGTAATAGCCTGTGTAGTAGTATACATGGAGACCATGTAACTATATATCACTACAATATAAAAATTTTCTGCATTCAAAAAATTCAATGTAATAGTATAGTATTAAGGTACGTTAAAACGTCTAAAACGCACGTTTTGCAGTAACTATTAACTACAGAAATATTAATGATGCTACTTTAATAGCTAGGGCCGATCTAAAATTAATAAATTTGACAAGTGTATGCGTTCCATCGCTAACATGTGCCCAATAACTGGCTTAAAATCGATTGCAGTAATAATAATCCGTGGAGTAGTATACATGGAGACCATGTTAAAATATATCACTAAAATATAAAATTTTTCTGCATTCAAAAAATTCAATTTAATAGTACAGTATTAAGGTACGTTAAAACGTCTGAAAAGCAGGTTTTGCAGTAACTATTAACTAAAAAAATATTAATGATGCTACTGTAATAGCTGGGGACGATCTAAAATTAATAAATTTGACAAGTGTATGCGTCCTATCGCTAACAGGTGCTCAATAACTGGCTTAAAATCGATTGGAGTGCTAATAGCTCTGGTAGTAGTATATATGGAGACCAGGTAACCATATATCACTACAATATAAAATTTTTTGCATCCAAAAAATTTAATGTAATAGTATAGTATTAAGGTACGTTAAAACGTCTAAGACGCACGTGTTGCAGTAACTATTAACTACAGAAATATTAATGATGCTACTGTAATAGCTAGGGCCGATCTAAAATTAATAAATTTAACAAGTGTCTGCGTTCTATCGCTAACAGGTGCTCAATAACTGGCTTAAAATCAATTGGAGTGCTAATAGCTCTGGTAGTAGTATATATGGAGACCATGTAACCATATATCACTACAATATAAAATTTTCTGCATCCAAAAAATTCAATGTAATAGTATAGTATTAAGGTACGTTAAAACGTCTAAAACGCACGTTTTGCAGTAACTATTAACTACAGAAATATTAATGATGCTACTGTAATAGCTAGGGCCGATCTAAAATTAATAAATTTGACAAGTGTATGCGTTCCATCGCTAACATGTGCCCAATAACTGGCTTAAAATCGATTGCAGTGGTAATAGCCTGTGTAGTAGTATACATGGAGACCATGTAACTATATATCACTACAATATAAAAATTTTCTGCATTCAAAAAATTCAATTTAATAGTACAGTATTAAGGTACGTTAAAACGTCTGAAAAGCACGTTTTGCAGTAACTATTAACTAAAGAAATATTAATGATGCTACTGTAATAGCTAGGGCCGATCTAAAATTAATAAATTTGACAATTGTATGCGTTCTATCACAAACAGGTGCTCAATAACTGGCTTAAAATCGATTGGAGTGCTAATAGCTCTGGTAGTAGTATATATTTAGACCATGTAACCATATATCACTACAATATAAAATTTTCTGCATCCAAAAAATTCAATGTAATAGTATAGTATTAAGGTACGTTAAAACGACTAAAACGCAGGTTTTGCAATAACTATTAACTACAGAAATATTAATGATGCTACTGTAATAGCTAGGGCCGATCTAAAATTAATAAATTTGACAAGTGTATACGTTCCATCGCTAACATGTGCCCACTAACTGGCTTAAAATCGATTGCAGTGGTAATAGCCTGTGTAGTAGTATACATGGAGACCATGTAACTATATATCACTACAATATAAAATTTTCTGCATCCAAAAAATTCAATGTAGAATAGTATAGTATTAAGGTACGTTAAAACGTCTAAAACGCACGTTTTGCAGTAACTATTAACTACAGAAATATTAATGATGCTACTGTAATAGCTAGGGCCGATCTAAAATTAATAATTTTGACAAGTGTATGCGTTCTATCGCTAACATGTGCCCAATAACTGGCTTCAAATCGATTGCAGTAGTAATAGACCGTGTAGTAGTTTACATGGAGACCATGTAACTATGTATCACTACAATATAAAATTTTCTAAATCCAAAAAATTCAATGTAATAGTATAGTATTAAGGTACGTTAAAACGTCTAAAACGCACGTTTTGCCGTAACTATTAACTACAGAAATATTAATGATGCTACTGTAATAGCTAGGGCCGATCTAAAATTAATAATTTTGACAAGTGTATGCGTTCCATCGCTAACATGAGCTCAATAACTGGCTTAAAATCGATTGCAGTGATAATATCCTGTGTAGTAGTATACATGGAGACCATGTAACTATATATCACTACAATATAAAATTTTTCTGCATTCAAAAAATTCAATGTAATAGTATAGTATTAAGGTACGTTAAAACGTCTGAAAAGCACGTTTTGCAGTAACTATTAACTAAAGAAATATTAATGATGCTACTGTAATAGCTAGGGCCGATCTAAAATTAATAAATTTGACAAGTGTATGCGTTCCATCGCTAACATGTGCCCAATAACTGGCTTAAAATCGATTGCAGTAATAATAGTCTGTGTAGTAGTATACATGGAGACCATGTTAAAATATATCACTACAATATAAAATTTTTCTGCATTCAAAAAATTCAATTTAATAGTACAGTATTAAGGTACGTTAAAACGTCTGAAAAGCACGTTTTGCAGTAACTATTAACTAAAAAAATATTAATGATGCTACTGTAATAGCTAGGGCCGATCTAAAATTAATAAATTTGACAAGTGTATGCGTTCTATCGCTAACAGGTGCTCAATAACTGGCTTAAAAGCGATTGGAGTGCTAATAGCTCTGGTAGTAGTATATATGGAGACCATGTAACCATATATCACTACAATATAAAATTTTCTGCATCCAAAAAATTCAATGTAATAGTATAGTATTAAGGTACGTTAAAACGTCTAAAAAGCACGTTTTGCAGTAACTATTAATTACAGAAATATTAATGATGCTACTGTAATAGCTAGGGCCGATCTAAAATTAATAAATTTGACAAGTGTATACGTTCCATCGCTAACATGTGCCCAATAACTGCCTTAAAATCGATTGCAGTAATAATAGTCTGTGTAGTAGTATACATGGAGACCATGTTAAAATATATCACTACAATATAAAATTTTTCTGCATTCAAAAAATTCAATTTAATAGTACAGTATTAAGGTACGTTAAAACGTCTGAAAAGCACGTTTTGCAGTAACTATTAACTAAAGAAATATTAATGATGCTACTGTAATAGCTAGGGCCGATCTAACATTAATAACTTTGACAAGTGTATGCTTTCCATCGGTAACATGTGCCCAATAACTGGCTTCAAATAGATTGCAGTAGTAATAGCCTGTGTAGTAGTATACATGGAGACCATGTAACTATATATCACTACAATATAAAATTTTCTGCATCCAAAAAATTCAATGTAATAGTATAGTATTAAGGTATGTTAAAACGTCTAAAACGCACGTTTTGCAGTAACTATTAACTAAAGAAATATTAATGATGCTACTGTAATAGCTAGGGCCGATCTAACATTAATAAATTTGACAAGTGTATGCTTTCCATCGGTAACATGTGCCCAATAACTGGCTTCAAATAGATTGTAGTAGTAATAGCCTGTGTAGTAGTATACATGGAGACCATGTAACTATATATCACTACAATATACAATTTTCTGCATCCAAAAAATTCAATGTAATAGTATAGTATTAAGGTACGTTAAAACGTCTAAAACGCACGTTTTGCAGTAACTATTAACTACAGAAATATTAATGATGCTACTGTAATAGCTAGGGCCGATCTAAAATTAATAATTTTGACAAGTGTATGCGTTCTATCGCTAACATGTGCCCAATAACTGGCTTCAAATCGATTGCAGTAGTAATAGACCGTGTAGTAGTTTACATGGAGACCATGTAACTATGTATCACTACAATATAAAATTTTCTAAATCCAAAAAATTCAATGTAATAGTATAGTATTAAGGTACGTTAAAACGTCTAAAACGCACGTTTTGCCGTAACTATTAACTACAGAAATATTAATGATGCTACTGTAATAGCTAGGGCCGATCTAAAATTAATAATTTTGACAAGTGTATGCGTTCCATCGCTAACATGAGCTCAATAACTGGCTTAAAATCGATTGCAGTGATAATACCCTGTGTAGTAGTATACATGGAGACCATGTAACTATATATCACAACAATATAAAATTTTTCTGCATTCAAAAAATTCAATGTAATAGTATAGTATTCAGGTACGTTAAAACGTCTGAAAAGCACGTTTTGCAGTAACTATTAACTAAAGAAATATTAATGATGCTACTGTAATAGCTAGGGCCGATCTAAAATTAATAAATTTGACAAGTGTATGCGTTCCATCGCTAACATGTGCCTAATAACTGGCTTAAAATCGATTGCAGTAATAATAGTCTGTGTAGTAGTATACATGGAGACCATGTTAAAATATATCACTACAATATAAAATTTTTCTGCATTCAAAAAATTCAATTTAATAGTACAGTATTAAGGTACGTTAAAACGTCTGAAAAGCACGTTTTGCAGTAACTATTAACTAAAAAAATATTAATGATGCTACTGTAATAGCTAGGGCCGATCTAAAATTAATAAATTTGACAAGTGTATGCGTTCTATCGCTAACAGGTGCTCAATAACTGGCTTAAAAGCGATTGGAGTGCTAATAGCTCTGGTAGTAGTATATATGGAGACCATGTAACTATATATCACTACAATATAAAATTTTCTGCATCCAAAAAATTCAATGTAGAATAGTATAGTATTAAGGTACGTTAAAACGTCTAAAACGCACGTTTTGCAGTAACTATTAACTACAGAAATATTAATGATGCTACTGTAATAGCTAGGGCCGATCTAAAATTAATAATTTTGACAAGTGTATGCGTTCTATCGCTAACATGTGCCCAATAACTGGCTTCAAATCGATTGCAGTAGTAATAGACCGTGTAGTAGTTTACATGGAGACCATGTAACTATGTATCACTACAATATAAAATTTTCTAAATCCAAAAAATTCAATGTAATAGTATAGTATTAAGGTACGTTAAAACGTCTAAAACGCACGTTTTGCAGTAACTATTAACTACAGAAATATTAATGATGCTACTGTAATAGCTAGGGCCGATCTAAAATTAATAAATTTGACAAGTGTATGCGTTCCATCGCTAACATGTGCCCAATAACTGGCTTAAATCGATTGCAGTGGTAATAGCCTGTGTAGTAGTATACATGGAGACCATGTAACTATATATCACTACAATATAAAAATTTTCTGCATTCAAAAAATTCAATTTAATAGTACAGTATTAAGGTACGTTAAAACGTCTGAAAAGCACGTTTTGCAGTAACTATTAACTAAAGAAATATTAATGATGCTACTGTAATAGCTAGGGCCGATCTAAAATTAATAAATTTGACAATTGTATGCGTTCTATCACAAACAGGTGCTCAATAACTGGCTTAAAATCGATTGGAGTGCTAATAGCTCTGGTAGTAGTATATATTTAGACCATGTAACCATATATCACTACAATATAAAATTTTCTGCATCCAAAAAATTCAATGTAATAGTATAGTATTAAGGTACGTTAAAACGTCTAAAACGCACGTTTTGCAGTAACTATTAACTACAGAAATATTAATGATGCTACTGTAATGGCTACGGCCAATCTAAAATTAATAAATTTGACAAGTGTATGCGTTCTATCGCTAACATGAGCTCAATAACTGCCTTAAAATCGATTGCAGTGGTAATAGCCTGTGTAGTAGTATACATGGAGACCATGTCACTATATATCACTACAATATAAAATTTTTCTGCATTCAAAAAATTCAATTTAATAGTACAGTATTAAGGTACGTTAAAACGTCTGAAAAGTATGTTTTGCAGTAACTATTAACTACAGAAATATTAATGATGCTACTGTAATAGCTAGGGAAGATCTAAAATTAATAAATTTGACAAGTGTATGCGTTCCATCGCTAACATGTGCACAATAACTTTCTTAAAATCGATTGCAGTGGTAATAGCCTGTGTAGTAGTATACATGGAGACCATGTAACTATATATCACTACAATATAAAATTTTTCTGCATTCAAAAAATTCAATTTAATAGTACAGTATTAAGGTATGTTAAAACGTCTGAAAAGCACGTTTTGCAGTAACTATTAACTAAAGAAATATTAATGATGCTACTGTAATAGCTAGGGCCGATTTAAAATTAATAAATTTGACAAGTGTATGCGTTCCATCGCTAACATGTGCCCAATAACTGGCTTAAAATCGATTGCAGTAATAATAGTCTGTGTAGTAGTATACATGGAGACCATGTTAAAATATATCACTACAATATAAAATTTTTCTGAATTCAACAAATTCAATTTAATAGTACAGTATTAAGGTACGTTAAAACGTCTAAAAAGCACGTTTTGCAGTAACTATTACCTACAGAAATATTAATGATGCTACTGTAATAGCTAGGGCCGATCTAAAATTAATAAATTTGACAAGTGTATGCGTTCCATCACTAACATGTGCCCAATAACTGGCTTAAAATCGATTGCAGTAATAATAGTCTGTGGAGTAGTATACATGGAGACCATGTTAAAATATATCACTACAATATAAAATTTTTCTTCATTCAAAAAATTCAATTTAATAGTACAGTATTAAGGTACGTTAAAACGTCTGAAAAGCACGTTTTGTAGTAACTATTAACTAAAAAAATTTTAATGATGCTACTGTAATAGCTGGGGCCGATCTAAAATTAATAAATTTGACAAGTGTATGCGTTCTATCGCTAACAGGTGCTCAATAACTGGCTTAAAATCGATTGGAGTGCTAATAGTTCTGGAAGTAGTATATATGGAGGCCATGTAACTATATATCACTACAATATAAAATTTTCTGCATCCAAAAAATTCAATGTAATAGTATATTAAGGTACGTTAAAACGTCTAAAACGCACGTTTTGCAGTAACTATTAACTACAGAAATATTAATGATGCTACTTTAATAGCTAGGGCCGATCTAAAATTAATAAATTTGACAAGTGTATGCGTTCCATCGCTAACATGTGCCCAATAACTGGCTTAAAATCGATTGCAGTAATAATAGTCCGTGGAGTAGTATACATGGAGACCATGTTAAAATATATCACTAAATATAAAATTTTTCTGCATTCAAAAAATTCAATTTAATAGTACAGTATTAAGGTACGTTAAAACGTCTGAAAAGCAGGTTTTGCAGTAACTATTAACTAAAAAAATATTAATGATGCTACTGTAATAGCTGGGGCCGATCTAAAATTAATAAATTTGACAAGTGTATGCGTCCTATCGCTAACAGGTGCTCAATAACTGGCTTAAAATCGATTGGAGTGCTAATAGCTCTGGTAGTAGTATATATGGAGACCAGGTAACCATATATCACTACAATATAAAATTTTTTGCATCCAAAAAATTTAATGTAATAGTATAGTATTAAGGTACGTTAAAACGTCTAAGACGCACGTGTTGCAGTAACTATTAACTAAAGAAATATTAATGATGCTACTGTAATAGCTAGGGCCGATCTAAAATTAATAAATTTAACAGGTGTCTGCGTTCTATCGCTAACAGGTGCTCAATAACTGGCTTAAAATCAATTGGAGTGCTAATAGCTCTGGTAGTAGTATATATGGAGACCATGTAACCATATATCACTACAATATAAAATTTTCTGCATCCAAAAAATTCAATGTAATAGTATAGTATTAAGGTACGTTAAAACGTCTAAAACGCACGTTTTGCAGTAACTATTAACTACAGAAATATTAATGATGCTACTGTAATAGCTAGGGCCGATCTAAAATTAATAAATTTGACAAGTGTATGCGTTCCATCGCTAACATGTGCCCAATAACTGGCTTAAAATCGATTGCAGTGGTAATAGCCTGTGTAGTAGTATACATGGAGACCATGTAACTATATATCACTACAATATAAAAATTTTCTGCATTCAAAAAATTCAATGTAGAATAGTATAGTATTAAGGTACGTTAAAACGTCTGAAAAGCACGTTTTGCAGTAACTATTAACTAAAGAAATATTAATGATGCTACTGTAATAGCTAGGGCCGATCTAAAATTAATAAATTTGACAATTGTATGCGTTCTATCACAAACAGGTGCTCAATAACTGGCTTAAAATCGATTGGAGTGCTAATAGCTCTGGTAGTAGTATATATTTAGACCATGTAACCATATATCACTACAATATAAAATTTTCTGCATCCAAAAAATTCAATGTAATAGTATAGTATTAAGGTACGTTAAAACGACTAAAACGCACGTTTTGCAATAACTATTAACTACAGAAATATTAATGATGCTACTGTAATAGCTAGGGCCGATCTAAAATTAATAAATTTGACAAGTGTATGCGTTCTATCGCTAACATGTGCCCAATAACTGGCTTCAAATCGATTGCAGTAGTAATAGACCGTGTAGTAGTTTACATGGAGACCATGTAACTATGTATCACTACAATATAAAATTTTCTAAATCCAAAAAATTCAATGTAATAGTATAGTATTAAGGTACGTTAAAACGTCTAAAACGCACGTTTTGCCGTAACTATTAACTACAGAAATATTAATGATGCTACTGTAATAGCTAGGGCCGATCTAAAATTAATAATTTTGACAAGTGTATGCGTTCCATCGCTAACATGAGCTCAATAACTGGCTTAAAATCGATTGCAGTGATAATATCCTGTGTAGTAGTATACATGGAGACCATGTAACTATATATCACTACAATATAAAATTTTTCTGCATTCAAAAAATTCAATGTAATAGTATAGTATTAAGGTACGTTAAAACGTCTGAAAAGCACGTTTTGCAGTAACTATTAACTAAAGAAATATTAATGATGCTACTGTAATAGCTAGGGCCGATCTAAAATTAATAAATTTGACAAGTGTATGCGTTCCATCGCTAACATGTGCCCAATAACTGGCTTAAAATCGATTGCAGTAATAATAGTCTGTGTAGTAGTATACATGGAGACCATGTTAAAATATATCACTACAATATAAAATTTTTCTGCATTCAAAAAATTCAATTTAATAGTACAGTATTAAGGTACGTTAAAACGTCTGAAAAGCACGTTTTGCAGTAACTATTAACTAAAAAAATATTAATGATGCTACTGTAATAGCTAGGGCCGATCTAAAATTAATAAATTTGACAAGTGTATGCGTTCTATCGCTAACAGGTGCTCAATAACTGGCTTAAAAGCGATTGGAGTGCTAATAGCTCTGGTAGTAGTATATATGGAGACCATGTAACCATATATCACTACAATATAAAATTTTCTGCATCCAAAAAATTCAATGTAATAGTATAGTATTAAGGTACGTTAAAACGTCTAAAAAGCACGTTTTGCAGTAACTATTAATTACAGAAATATTAATGATGCTACTGTAATAGCTAGGGCCGATCTAAAATTAATAAATTTGACAAGTGTATACGTTCCATCGCTAACATGTGCCCAATAACTGCCTTAAAATCGATTGCAGTAATAATAGTCTGTGTAGTAGTATACATGGAGACCATGTTAAAATATATCACTACAATATAAAATTTTTCTGCATTCAAAAAATTCAATTTAATAGTACAGTATTAAGGTACGTTAAAACGTCTCAAAAGCACGTTTTGCAGTAACTATTAACTAAAGAAATATTAATGATGCTACTGTAATAGCTAGGGCCGATCTAACATTAATAACTTTGACAAGTGTATGCTTTCCATCGGTAACATGTGCCCAATAACTGGCTTCAAATAGATTGCAGTAGTAATAGCCTGTGTAGTAGTATACATGGAGACCATGTAACTATATATCACTACAATATAAAATTTTCTGCATCCAAAAAATTCAATGTAATAGTATAGTATTAAGGTATGTTAAAACGTCTAAAACGCACGTTTTGCAGTAACTATTAACTAAAGAAATATTAATGATGCTACTGTAATAGCTAGGGCCGATCTAACATTAATAAATTTGACAAGTGTATGCTTTCCATCGGTAACATGTGCCCAATAACTGGCTTCAAATAGATTGTAGTAGTAATAGCCTGTGTAGTAGTATACATGGAGACCATGTAACTATATATCACTACAATATACAATTTTCTGCATCCAAAAAATTCAATGTAATAGTATAGTATTAAGGTACGTTAAAACGTCTAAAACGCACGTTTTGCAGTAACTATTAACTACAGAAATATTAATGATGCTACTGTAATAGCTAGGGCCGATCTAAAATTAATAATTTTGACAAGTGTATGCGTTCTATCGCTAACATGTGCCCAATAACTGGCTTCAAATCGATTGCAGTAGTAATAGACCGTGTAGTAGTTTACATGGAGACCATGTAACTATGTATCACTACAATATAAAATTTTCTAAATCCAAAAAATTCAATGTAATAGTATAGTATTAAGGTACGTTAAAACGTCTAAAACGCACGTTTTGCCGTAACTATTAACTACAGAAATATTAATGATGCTACTGTAATAGCTAGGGCCGATCTAAAATTAATAATTTTGACAAGTGTATGCGTTCCATCGCTAACATGAGCTCAATAACTGGCTTAAAATCGATTGCAGTGATAATACCCTGTGTAGTAGTATACATGGAGACCATGTAACTATATATCACAACAATATAAAATTTTTCTGCATTCAAAAAATTCAATGTAATAGTATAGTATTCAGGTACGTTAAAACGTCTGAAAAGCACGTTTTGCAGTAACTATTAACTAAAGAAATATTAATGATGCTACTGTAATAGCTAGGGCCGATCTAAAATTAATAAATTTGACAAGTGTATGCGTTCCATCGCTAACATGTGCCTAATAACTGGCTTAAAATCGATTGCAGTAATAATAGTCTGTGTAGTAGTATACATGGAGACCATGTTAAAATATATCACTACAATATAAAATTTTTCTGCATTCAAAAAATTCAATTTAATAGTACAGTATTAAGGTACGTTAAAACGTCTGAAAAGCACGTTTTGCAGTAACTATTAACTAAAAAAATATTAATGATGCTACTGTAATAGCTAGGGCCGATCTAAAATTAATAAATTTGACAAGTGTATGCGTTCTATCGCTAACAGGTGCTCAATAACTGGCTTAAAAGCGATTGGAGTGCTAATAGCTCTGGTAGTAGTATATATGGAGACCATGTAACTATATATCACTACAATATAAAATTTTCTGCATCCAAAAAATTCAATGTAGAATAGTATAGTATTAAGGTACGTTAAAACGTCTAAAACGCACGTTTTGCAGTAACTATTAACTACAGAAATATTAATGATGCTACTGTAATAGCTAGGGCCGATCTAAAATTAATAATTTTGACAAGTGTATGCGTTCTATCGCTAACATGTGCCCAATAACTGGCTTCAAATCGATTGCAGTAGTAATAGACCGTGTAGTAGTTTACATGGAGACCATGTAACTATGTATCACTACAATATAAAATTTTCTAAATCCAAAAAATTCAATGTAATAGTATAGTATTAAGGTACGTTAAAACGTCTAAAACGCACGTTTTGCAGTAACTATTAACTACAGAAATATTAATGATGCTACTGTAATAGCTAGGGCCGATCTAAAATTAATAAATTTGACAAGTGTATGCGTTCCATCGCTAACATGTGCCCAATAACTGGCTTAAAATCGATTGCAGTGGTAATAGCCTGTGTAGTAGTATACATGGAGACCATGTAACTATATATCACTACAATATAAAAATTTTCTGCATTCAAAAAATTCAATTTAATAGTACAGTATTAAGGTACGTTAAAACGTCTGAAAAGCACGTTTTGCAGTAACTATTAACTAAAGAAATATTAATGATGCTACTGTAATAGCTAGGGCCGATCTAAAATTAATAAATTTGACAATTGTATGCGTTCTATCACAAACAGGTGCTCAATAACTGGCTTAAAATCGATTGGAGTGCTAATAGCTCTGGTAGTAGTATATATTTAGACCATGTAACCATATATCACTACAATATAAAATTTTCTGCATCCAAAAAATTCAATGTAATAGTATAGTATTAAGGTACGTTAAAACGACTAAAACGCACGTTTTGCAATAACTATTAACTACAGAAATATTAATGATGCTACTGTAATAACTAGGGCCGATCTAAAATTAATAAATTTGACAAGTGTATACGTTCCATCGCTAACATGTGCCCACTAACTGGCTTAAAATCGATTGCAGTGGTAATAGCCTGTGTAGTAGTATACATGGAGACCATGTAACTATATATCACTACAATATAAAATTTTCTGCATCCAAAAAATTCAATGTAGAATAGTATAGTATTAAGGTACGTTAAAACGTCTAAAACGCACGTTTTGCAGTAACTATTAACTACAGAAATATTAATGATGCTACTGTAATGGCTACGGCCAATCTAAAATTAATAAATTTGACAAGTGTATGCGTTCTATCGCTAACATGAGCTCAATAACTGCCTTAAAATCGATTGCAGTGGTAATAGCCTGTGTAGTAGTATACATGGAGACCATGTCACTATATATCACTACAATATAAAATTTTTCTGCATTCAAAAAATTCAATTTAATAGTACAGTATTAAGGTACGTTAAAACGTCTGAAAAGTATGTTTTGCAGTAACTATTAACTACAGAAATATTAATGATGCTACTGTAATAGCTAGGGAAGATCTAAAATTAATAAATTTGACAAGTGTATGCGTTCCATCGCTAACATGTGCACAATAACTTTCTTAAAATCGATTGCAGTGGTAATAGCCTGTGTAGTAGTATACATGGAGACCATGTAACTATATATCACTACAATATAAAATTTTTCTGCATTCAAAAAATTCAATTTAATAGTACAGTATTAAGGTATGTTAAAACGTCTGAAAAGCACGTTTTGCAGTAACTATTAACTAAAAAAATATTAATGATGCTACTGTAATAGCTAGGGCCGATCTAAAATTAATAAATTTGACAAGTGTATGCGTTCCATCGCTAACATGTGCCCAATAACTGGCTTAAAATCGATTGCAGTAATAATAGTCTGTGTAGTAGTATACATGGAGACCATGTTAAAATATATCACTACAATATAAAATTTTTCTGAATTCAACAAATTCAATTTAATAGTACAGTATTAAGGTACGTTAAAACGTCTAAAAAGCACGTTTTGCAGTAACTATTACCTACAGAAATATTAATGATGCTACTGTAATAGCTAGGGCCGATCTAAAATTAATAAATTTGACAATTGTATGCGTTCTATCACAAACAGGTGCTCAATAACTGGCTTAAAATCGATTGGAGTGCTAATAGCTCTGGTAGTAGTATATATTTAGACCATGTAACCATATATCACTACAATATAAAATTTTCTGCATCCAAAAAATTCAATGTAATAGTATAGTATTAAGGTACGTTAAAACGACTAAAACGCACGTTTTGCAATAACTATTAACTACAGAAATATTAATGATGCTACTGTAATAACTAGGGCCGATCTAAAATTAATAAATTTGACAAGTGTATACGTTCCATCGCTAACATGTGCCCACTAACTGGCTTAAAATCGATTGCAGTGGTAATAGCCTGTGTAGTAGTATACATGGAGACCATGTAACTATATATCACTACAATATAAAATTTTCTGCATCCAAAAAATTCAATGTAGAATAGTATAGTATTAAGGTACGTTAAAACGTCTAAAACGCACGTTTTGCAGTAACTATTAACTACAGAAATATTAATGATGCTACTGTAATGGCTACGGCCAATCTAAAATTAATAAATTTGACAAGTGTATGCGTTCTATCGCTAACATGAGCTCAATAACTGCCTTAAAATCGATTGCAGTGGTAATAGCCTGTGTAGTAGTATACATGGAGACCATGTCACTATATATCACTACAATATAAAATTTTTCTGCATTCAAAAAATTCAATTTAATAGTACAGTATTAAGGTACGTTAAAACGTCTGAAAAGTATGTTTTGCAGTAACTATTAACTACAGAAATATTAATGATGCTACTGTAATAGCTAGGGAAGATCTAAAATTAATAAATTTGACAAGTGTATGCGTTCCATCGCTAACATGTGCACAATAACTTTCTTAAATCGATTGCAGTGGTAATAGCCTGTGTAGTAGTATACATGGAGACCATGTAACTATATATCACTACAATATAAAATTTTTCTGCATTCAAAAAATTCAATTTAATAGTACAGTATTAAGGTATGTTAAAACGTCTGAAAAGCACGTTTTGCAGTAACTATTAACTAAAAAAATATTAATGATGCTACTGTAATAGCTAGGGCCGATCTAAAATTAATAAATTTGACAAGTGTATGCGTTCCATCGCTAACATGTGCCCAATAACTGGCTTAAAATCGATTGCAGTAATAATAGTCTGTGTAGTAGTATACATGGAGACCATGTTAAAATATATCACTACAATATAAAATTTTTCTGAATTCAACAAATTCAATTTAATAGTACAGTATTAAGGTACGTTAAAACGTCTAAAAAGCACGTTTTGCAGTAACTATTACCTACAGAAATATTAATGATGCTACTGTAATAGCTAGGGCCGATCTAAAATTAATAAATTTGACAAGTGTATGCGTTCCATCACTAACATGTGCCAATAACTGGCTTAAAATCGATTGCAGTAATAATAGTCTGTGGAGTAGTATACATGGAGACCAATGTTAAAATATATCACTACAATATAAAATTTTTCTTCATTCAAAAAATTCAATTTAATAGTACAGTATTAAGGTACGTTAAAACGTCTGAAAAGCACGTTTTGTAGTAACTATTAACTAAAAAAATTTTAATGATGCTACTGTAATAGCTGGGGCCGATCTAAAATTAATAAATTTGACAAGTGTATGCGTTCTATCGCTAACAGGTGCTCAATAACTGGCTTAAAATCGATTGGAGTGCTAATAGTTCTGGAAGTAGTATATATGGAGGCCATGTAACTATATATCACTACAATATAAAATTTTCTGCATCCAAAAAATTCAATGTAATAGTATATTAAGGTACGTTAAAACGTCTAAAACGCACGTTTTGCAGTAACTATTAACTACAGAAATATTAATGATGCTACTTTAATAGCTAGGGCCGATCTAAAATTAATAAATTTGACAAGTGTATGCGTTCCATCGCTAACATGTGCCCAATAACTGGCTTAAAATCGATTGCAGTAATAATAGTCCGTGGAGTAGTATACATGGAGACCATGTTAAAATATATCACTAAATATAAAATTTTTCTGCATTCAAAAAATTCAATTTAATAGTACAGTATTAAGGTACGTTAAAACGTCTGAAAAGCAGGTTTTGCAGTAACTATTAACTAAAAAAATATTAATGATGCTACTGTAATAGCTGGGGCCGATCTAAAATTAATAAATTTGACAAGTGTATGCGTCCTATCGCTAACAGGTGCTCAATAACTGGCTTAAAATCGATTGGAGTGCTAATAGCTCTGGTAGTAGTATATATGGAGACCAGGTAACCATATATCACTACAATATAAAATTTTTTGCATCCAAAAAATTTAATGTAATAGTATAGTATTAAGGTACGTTAAAACGTCTAAGACGCACGTGTTGCAGTAACTATTAACTAAAGAAATATTAATGATGCTACTGTAATAGCTAGGGCCGATCTAAAATTAATAAATTTAACAGGTGTCTGCGTTCTATCGCTAACAGGTGCTCAATAACTGGCTTAAAATCAATTGGAGTGCTAATAGCTCTGGTAGTAGTATATATGGAGACCATGTAACCATATATCACTACAATATAAAATTTTCTGCATCCAAAAAATTCAATGTAATAGTATAGTATTAAGGTACGTTAAAACGTCTAAAACGCACGTTTTGCAGTAACTATTAACTACAGAAATATTAATGATGCTACTGTAATAGCTAGGGCCGATCTAAAATTAATAAATTTGACAAGTGTATGCGTTCCATCGCTAACATGTGCCCAATAACTGGCTTAAAATCGATTGCAGTGGTAATAGCCTGTGTAGTAGTATACATGGAGACCATGTAACTATATATCACTACAATATAAAAATTTTCTGCATTCAAAAAATTCAATGTAGAATAGTATAGTATTAAGGTACGTTAAAACGTCTGAAAAGCACGTTTTGCAGTAACTATTAACTAAAGAAATATTAATGATGCTACTGTAATAGCTAGGGCCGATCTAAAATTAATAAATTTGACAATTGTATGCGTTCTATCACAAACAGGTGCTCAATAACTGGCTTAAAATCGATTGGAGTGCTAATAGCTCTGGTAGTAGTATATATTTAGACCATGTAACCATATATCACTACAATATAAAATTTTCTGCATCCAAAAAATTCAATGTAATAGTATAGTATTAAGGTACGTTAAAACGACTAAAACGCACGTTTTGCAATAACTATTAACTACAGAAATATTAATGATGCTACTGTAATAGCTAGGGCCGATCTAAAATTAATAAATTTGACAAGTGTATACGTTCCATCGCTAACATGTGCCCACTAACTGGCTTAAAATCGATTGCAATGGTAATAGCCTGTGTAGTAGTATACATGGAGACCATGTAACTATATATCACTACAATATAAAATTTTCTGCATCCAAAAAATTCAATGTAGAATAGTATAGTATTAAGGTACGTTAAAACGTCTAAAACGCACGTTTTGCAGTAACTATTAACTACAGAAATATTAATGATGCTACTGTAATAGCTAGGGCCGATCTAAAATTAATAATTTTGACAAGTGTATGCGTTCTAATCGCTAACATGTGCCCAATAACTGGCTTCAAATCGATTGCAGTAGTAATAGACCGTGTAGTAGTTTACATGGAGACCATGTAACTATGTATCACTACAATATAAAATTTTCTAAATCCAAAAAATTCAATGTAATAGTATAGTATTAAGGTACGTTAAAACGTCTAAAACGCACGTTTTGCCGTAACTATTAACTACAGAAATATTAATGATGCTACTGTAATAGCTAGGGCCGATCTAAAATTAATAATTTTGACAAGTGTATGCGTTCCATCGCTAACATGTGCTCAATAACTGGCTTAAAATCGATTGCAATGGTAATAGCCTGTGTAGTAGTATACATGGAGACCATGTAACTATATATCACTACAATATAAAATTTTCTGCATCCAAAAAATTCAATGTAGAATAGTATAGTATTAAGGTACGTTAAAACGTCTAAAACGCACGTTTTGCAGTAACTATTAACTACAGAAATATTAATGATGCTACTGTAATAGCTAGGGCCGATCTAAAATTAATAATTTTGACAAGTGTATGCGTTCTATCGCTAACATGTGCCCAATAACTGGCTTCAAATCGATTGCAGTAGTAATAGACCGTGTAGTAGTTTACATGGAGACCATGTAACTATGTATCACTACAATATAAAATTTTCTAAATCCAAAAAATTCAATGTAATAGTATAGTATTAAGGTACGTTAAAACGTCTAAAACGCACGTTTTGCCGTAACTATTAACTACAGAAATATTAATGATGCTACTGTAATAGCTAGGGCCGATCTAAAATTAATAATTTTGACAAGTGTATGCGTTCCATCGCTAACATGAGCTCAATAACTGGCTTAAAATCGATTGCAGTGATAATACCCTGTGTAGTAGTATACATGGAGACCATGTAACTATATATCACTACAATATAAAATTTTTCTGCATTCAAAAAATTCAATGTAATAGTATAGTATTAAGGTACGTTAAAACGTCTGAAAAGCACGTTTTGCAGTAACTATTAACTAAAGAAATATTAATGATGCTACTGTAATAGCTAGGGCCGATCTAAAATTAATAAATTTGACAAGTGTATGCGTTCCATCGCTAACATGTGCCCAATAACTGGCTTAAAATCGATTGCAGTAATAATAGTCTGTGTAGTAGTATACATGGAGACCATGTTAAAATATATCACTACAATATAAAATTTTTCTGCATTCAAAAAATTCAATTTAATAGTACAGTATTAAGGTACGTTAAAACGTCTGAAAAGCACGTTTTGCAGTAACTATTAACTAAAGAAATATTAATGATGCTACTGTAATAGCTAGGGCCGATCTAAAATTAATAAATTTGACAAGTGTATGCGTTCTATCGCTAACAGGTGCTCAATAACTGGCTTAAAAGCGATTGGAGTGCTAATAGCTCTGGTAGTAGTATATATGGAGACCATGTAACCATATATCACTACAATATAAAATTTTCTGCATCCAAAAAATTCAATGTAATAGTATAGTATTAAGGTACGTTAAAACGTCTGAAAAGCACGTTTTGCAGTAACTATTAATTACAGAAATATTAATGATGCTACTGTAATAGCTAGGGCCGATCTAAAATTAATAAATTTGACAAGTGTATACGTTCCATCGCTAACATGTGCCCAATAACTGCCTTAAAATCGATTGCAGTAATAATAGTCTGTGTAGTAGTATACATGGAGACCATGTTAAAATATATCACTACAATATAAAATTTTTCTGCATTCAAAAAATTCAATTTAATAGTACAGTATTAAGGTACGTTAAAACGTCTGAAAAGCACGTTTTGCAGTAACTATTAACTAAAGAAATATTAATGATGCTACTGTAATAGCTAGGGCCGATCTAACATTAATAACTTTGACAAGTGTATGCTTTCCATCGGTAACATGTGCCCAATAACTGGCTTCAAATAGATTGCAGTAGTAATAGCCTGTGTAGTAGTATACATGGAGACCATGTAACTATATATCACTACAATATAAAATTTTCTGCATCCAAAAAATTCAATGTAATAGTATAGTATTAAGGTATGTTAAAACGTCTAAAACGCACGTTTTGCAGTAACTATTAACTAAAGAAATATTAATGATGCTACTGTAATAGCTAGGGCCGATCTAACATTAAAAATTTGACAAGTGTATGCTTTCCATCGGTAACATGTGCCCAATAACTGGCTTCAAATAGATTGTAGTAGTAAAAGCCTGTGTAGTAGTATACATGGAGACCATGTAACTATATATCACTACAATATACAATTTTCTGCATCCAAAAAATTCAATGTAATAGTATAGTATTAAGGTACGTTAAAACGTCTAAAACGCACGTTTTGCAGTAACTATTAACTACAGAAATATTAATGATGCTACTGTAATAGCTAGGGCCGATCTAAAATTAATAATTTTGACAAGTGTATGCGTTCTATCGCTAACATGTGCCCAATAACTGGCTTCAAATCGATTGCAGTAGTAATAGACCGTGTAGTAGTTTACATGGAGACCATGTAACTATGTATCACTACAATATAAAATTTTCTAAATCCAAAAAATTCAATGTAATAGTATAGTATTAAGGTACGTTAAAACGTCTAAAACGCACGTTTTGCCGTAACTATTAACTACAGAAATATTAATGATGCTACTGTAATAGCTAGGGCCGATCTAAAATTAATAATTTTGACAAGTGTATGCGTTCCATCGCTAACATGAGCTCAATAACTGGCTTAAAATCGATTGCAGTGATAATACCCTGTGTAGTAGTATACATGGAGACCATGTAACTATATATCACTACAATATAAAATTTTTCTGCATTCAAAAAATTCAATGTAATAGTATAGTATTAAGGTACGTTAAAACGTCTGAAAAGCACGTTTTGCAGTAACTATTAACTAAAGAAATATTAATGATGCTACTGTAATAGCTAGGGCCGATCTAAAATTAATAAATTTGACAAGTGTATGCGTTCCATCGCTAACATGTGCCTAATAACTGGCTTAAAATCGATTGCAGTAATAATAGTCTGTGTAGTAGTATACATGGAGACCATGTTAAAATATATCACTACAATATAAAATTTTTCTGCATTCAAAAAATTCAATTTAATAGTACAGTATTAAGGTACGTTAAAACGTCTGAAAAGCACGTTTTGCAGTAACTATTAACTAAAAAAATATTAATGATGCTACTGTAATAGCTAGGGCCGATCTAAAATTAATAAATTTGACAAGTGTATGCGTTCTATCGCTAACAGGTGCTCAATAACTGGCTTAAAAGCGATTGGAGTGCTAATAGCTCTGGTAGTAGTATATATGGAGACCATGTAACCATATATCACTACAATATAAAATTTTCTGCATTCAAAAAATTCAATGTAATAGTATAGTATTAAGGTACGTTAAAACGTCTAAAAAGCACGTTTTGCAGTAACTATTAATTACAGAAATATTAATGATGCTACTGTAATAGCTAGGGCCGATCTAAAATTAATAAATTTGACAAGTGTATACGTTCCATCGCTAACATGTGCCCAATAACTGCCTTAAAATCGATTGCAGTAATAATAGTCTGTGTAGTAGTATACATGGAGACCATGTTAAAATATATCACTACAATATAAAATTTTTCTGCATTCAAAAAATTCAATTTAATAGTACAGTATTAAGGTACGTTAAAACGTCTGAAAAGCACGTTTTGCAGTAACTATTAACTAAAGAAATATTAATGATGCTACTGTAATAGCTAGGGCCGATCTAACATTAATAACTTTGACAAGTGTATGCTTTCCATCGGTAACATGTGCCCAATAACTGGCTTCAAATAGATTGCAGTAGTAATAGCCTGTGTAGTAGTATACATGGAGACCATGTAACTATATATCACTACAATATAAAATTTTCTGCATCCAAAAAATTCAATGTAATAGTATAGTATTAAGGTATGTTAAAACGTCTAAAACGCACGTTTTGCAGTAACTATTAACTAAAGAAATATTAATGATGCTACTGTAATAGCTAGGGCCGATCTAACATTAATAAATTTGACAAGTGTATGCTTTCCATCGGTAACATGTGCCCAATAACTGGCTTCAAATAGATTGTAGTAGTAATAGCCTGTGTAGTAGTATACATGGAGACCATGTAACTATATATCACTACAATATACAATTTTCTGCATCCAAAAAATTCAATGTAATAGTATAGTATTAAGGTACGTTAAAACGTCTAAAACGCACTTTTTGCAGTAACTATTAACTACAGAAATATTAATGATGCTACTGTAATAGCTAGGGCCGATCTAAAATTAATAAATTTGACAAGTGTATGCGTTCCATCGCTAACATGTGCCCAATAACTGGCTTAAAATCGATTGCAGTAGTAATAGCATGTGTAGTAGTATACATGGAGACCATGTAACTATATATCACTACAATATAAAATTTTTCTGCATTCAAAAAATTCAATTTAATAGTACAGTATTAAGGTACGTTAAAACGTCTAAAACGCACGTTTTGCAATAACTATTAACTACAGAAATATTAATGATGCTACTGTAATAGCTAGGTCCGATCTAAAATTAATAAATTTGACAAGTGTATGCGTTCCATCGCTAACATGTGCCCAATAACTAGCTTAAAATCGATTGCAGTAGTAATAGCCTGTGTAATAGTATACATGGAGACCATGTAACTATATATCACTACAATATAAAATTTTTCTGCATTCAAAAAATTCAATTTAATAGTACAGTATTAAGATACGTTAAAACGTCTAAAACGCACGTTTTGCAGTATTTATTAACTACAGAAATATTAATGATGCTACTGTAATAGCTAGGTCCGATCTAAAATTAATAAATTTGACAAGTGTCTGCGTTCTATCGCTAACATTTGCTCAATAACTGGCTTAAAATCAATTGGAGTGCTAATAGCTCTGGTAGTAGTATATATGGAGACCATGTAACCATATATCACAATATAAAATTTTCTGCATCCAAAAAATGCAATGTAATAGTATAGTATTAAGGTACGTTAAAACGTCTAAAACACAAGTTTTGCAATAACTATTAACTACAGAAATATTAATGATACTACTGTAATAGCTAGGTCCGATCTAAAATTAATAAATTTGACAAGTGTATGCGTTCCATCGCTAACATGTGCCCAATAACTGGCTTAAAATCGATTGCACTAGTAATAGCCTGTGTAGTAGTATACATGGAGACCATGTAACTATATATCACTACAATATAAAATTTTTCTGCATTCAAAAAATTCAATTTAATAGTACCGTATTAGGGTACGTTAAAACGTCTAAAACGCACGTTTTGCAGTATTTATTAACTACAGAAATATTAATGATGCTACTGTAATAGCTAGGGCCGATCTAAAATTAATAAATTTGACAAGTGTCTGCGTTCTATCGCTAACATTTGCTCAATAACTGGCTTAAAATCAATTGGAGTGCTAATAGCTCTGGTAGTAGTATATATGGAGACCATGTAACCATATATCACTACAATATAAAATTTTCTGCATCCAAAAAATTCAATGTAATAGTATAGTATTAAGGTACGTTAAAACGTCTAAAACGCACGTTTTGCAGTAACTATTAACTACAGAAATATTAATGATGCTACTGTAATAGCTAGGGTCGATCTAAAATTAATAAATTTGACAAGTGTATACGTTCCATCGCTAACATGTGCCCAATAACTGGCTTAAAATCGATTGCAGTGGTAATAGCCTGTGTAGTAGTATACATGGAGACCATGTAACTATATATCACTACAATATAAAATTTTCTGCATCCAAAAAATTCAATGTAATAGTATAGTATTAAGGTACGTTAAAACGTCTAAAACGCACGTTTTGCAGTAACTATTTACTACAGAAATATTAATGATGCTACTGTAATAGCTAGGGCCGATCTAAAATTAATAAATTTGACAAGTGTATGCGTTCCATCGCTAACATGTGCCCAACAACTGGCTTAAAATCGATTGCAGTGGTAATAGCCTGTGTAGTAGTATACATGGAGACCATGTAACTATATATCACTACAATATAAAAATTTTCTGCATAAAAAAAATTCAATTTAATAGTACAGTATTAAGGTACGTTAAAACGTCTGAAAAGCACGTTTTGCAGTAACTATTAACTAAAGAAATATTAATGATGCTACTGTAATAGCTAGGGCCGATCTAAAATTAATAAATTTAACAAGTGTATGCATTCCATCGCTAACATGTGCCCAATAACTGGCTTAAAATGGATTGCAGTAATAATAGTCTGTGTAGTAGTATACATGGAGACCATGTTAAAATATATCACTACAATATAACATTTTTCTGCATTCAAAAAATTCAATTTAATAGTACAGTATTAAGGTACGTTAAAACGTCTGAAAAGCACGTTTTGCAGTAACTATTAACTAAAAAAATATTAATGATGCTACTGTAATAGCTAGGGCCGATCTAAAATTAATAAATTTGACAAGTGTATGCGTTCTATCGCTAACAGGTGCTCAATAACTGGCTTAAAAGCGATTGGAGTGCTAATAGCTCTGGTAGTAGTATATATGGAGACCATGTAACCATATATCACTACAATATAAAATTTTCTGCATCCAAAAAATTCAATGTAATAGTATAGTATTAAGGTTCGTTAAAACGTCTAAAACGCACGTTTTGCAGTTTTATTTATCGTATGGCTGACACATTAAACAAATTTTAAACAAATTTTAAATTAAAATATTAAACATTTGAAATTAAAATATTAAAATATTAATAAAATATAAAAATATAAAATATAAAAATATAAAATATAAAGTTTGTATACATAAAAAACATAAAACACACTTTAAACGTTATAGGTCAATTCCTAGTTTATTTATATAATCTATCGACTCTGGGGTCGCCAGCAGGAAGTCTTCGGGTCTACCATTGTATGCTCTTATCGGACATTCTTGTATGATATGTGCGATAGTTTGGGTTTCTCCGCAGTCACAAAGTGGGGACGGTTGCTTGCCCCATTTGTGTAGAGAGTATGCACACCTGCCGTGTTGGGTTCTGATTCTATTAAGCGTGGACCATGTTTTACGTGGTAAGTCGAAGCCCGGTGGCTTTTGGGTAATGCACGGTATGTTATTATTTTGACGTGCCGTCCATTCTTGAGTCCATGCGTTGGTAAGGTTGAACTCATCTTCCACAGCTATCCCTGCCGTTTTTGTTGGGGGTCGTCTAGAGTGGAGTCGATTATGGTTGGCATCTTCGATGTCTTGATGGATTGGTAGATTTCTGTTGTCCATGATCTTTTTATACTCGCTTGTAAGAGCATTTATTCGTCGCAGTTGGGGAGGTGGGATGTGACTTAAGACTGGTAGCCATTGCGTGGGAGTTGGTTTTATAACACCGGTAATCATTCTCATGGTGTTATTTAGCTGGGCATCTATTTTTTGTACATGTGGGCTATTTAGCCAAACTGGAGCGCAGTATTCAGCAGTTGAGAAGACAAGACTCAAAGCAGAAGAACGCAGAGTGGAGGCCGATGCTCCCCAGGTTGCACCACATAGCTTTTGAATAATGTTGTTTCTTGTTTTTAATTTTTCAGCTGTTTTTGTTAGATGATCTCTGAAAGATAGTGTTCTGTCAAGGGTTACGCCTAGATATTTTGGTGTTTTATTGTGGGTAAGTATGGTGTTTTCGAACTGTATGTTAAGTTCTCTTCTGGCGAGTTTATTATTTAGGTGGAAGCAAGTAACTTCTGTTTTGGTGGCGTTTGGTTGAAGCCTCCATTTGCGAAAATACTTTCCCACTTCCTCTAGATCTGCCGTTAAGGTTTCTTCTGACTGTTCGATTGATATGCACCTTGTTGCAAGTACCCAGTCGTCGGCATAGCCAAACTTTCTTGATCTTGTTTCTGGCATGTCTGCAATGTACAAGCTAAAGAGGAGTGGAGCAAGGACTGATCCCTGTGGTAACCCGTTCTTTAGTTTCCTTGGGGAGCTGATGTCGGATCCCATGACTACTTGAAGCACTCGATCGCTTAGCATGCGGTCTATCAGTCGGGCTGTTGGTTTGCAGGGAATTACACGAAGAAACTTATATATAATGCCTTCTCTCCACACTGTATCGTAGGCCGCTGATAGGTCGATAAATGCAGCTGATGTTTTAAGTTTTCTTTGAAATCCTGCCTCGATGTAAGTGGTGAGTGAGAGGACTTGATCTGCACAGCTTCGTTTTGGCCGAAAGCCTGCTTGTTCGACCGGGATCGCTTCAAATAACCTTGTACTAATTCTGTTATAAGTAAGCCGTTCTAGTAACTTGTATGTCACAGACAGCAGGGCTATTGGTCTGTAGCTCTTAGGATTACTAGCTGGTTTACCTGGTTTCAATATAGCAATTATCTTCGAACGTTTAAATTTTTGTGGAATATTGCCAGTTTGCATAATATCGGTGAAGAAGTGGGCCATCCAGACTTTTGTGTACTTGCCACAGTTTATTAAGAATTCAGGATGGATATTGTCAAACCCTGGAGCTTTTCGTGGCTTAATATCCTTAAGAGCATTTGAGACTTCTTCGCAGGTGAAAGGGCGGGAGTGTTCGGTTTCTGTGGCCTCAGCTTTTAAGGTTTTGAGTTTTCGTTTTACCTCAATTGTATGAGCTTTGTCTTTTGGTGCTCTGGATGTCGCTACTATGTGTGAAGCAACGGCATTCGGACTAACAGTTGTCTTTTGTCTTTGTATGGAGACTCCGCTTCCTAGCTTTCTTAATAATGCCCATGCTTCTCTGCTCGATGTCTGGAAGTTCAGGCTTTCTACAGTTTCTGTCCACTTTTGCCGTCTCGCCGCATCTAGGCTGTGAAGTAGCTCGTCTGCAATTTCTTGTTCGCCAGTTTCAAGAAAGTTTTGGTACATCTCCTCACTGTTTTGGGACCAGCCAGGGATATACTCTTTACGGTAGCCTCTTGGTATACACTTTTTGGCAGTACTTATTACGGCACCGACAAATCGGTTGTAGTTTCCACTGATAGGCGGTATCCAGCCTAGGCATTTATCTAGTTCCGTAGAGAACTTGGTCCAGTCCGCTTTTTTAAGATTCCACCTTGGGCGAGGGATAGAGGTGACTAGAGGAATTTGTGTTCCTATTTCTACTCTAACTGGACGATGCTGGCTGTGTGGAAAGTCGGTAAGAACTTTTCGTGAGACTGCTAGGGGTTGGCCTCTGTTGTTGGCCGAAACAAAACATAGATCGGGATTGTATTCCTTTCTCCAAGCTGCTGATTTAAATGTAAATCGGTCTTTAGCATCAAACACAAGGGTGAGGTGTTCGTCTTCTGCCCATTTTACTAATGCGCTCCCATTAACGTCACAGTCTCTGTACTTCCATTGATCGTGATGACTATTGTAGTCACCCACGTATATAGCCGGGTGGGGATGTGTTTGGATGACTTGGGCTGGCCAGAATATTGCTGGCGGCTTGTAAGTGTTGGAGACGGTGATATTTCCGATTTTTACGACAACGTTATGGATTTGGTCGTCAGTAGACGTAGAAACAAGAAAGGCGTTTTCTATATCTCGTTTAACGTACGTTGCTACACCGTGTGATCGGTGATACGTAGCACCTAGCAGTTCATAGCCCGGTATTTTACCCCTTTTCTGTAGCTGCTCTTCAGTTTCGCAATGGGTTTCCTGTATAGCAACTAGGTCGATGTTGTCATTTTTTAGAAGTTTTGATAGGTACTGACTTTTGGAATAACTTATGTTTTCTATATTTATTTGACAAATTCGAACCGAGGGTCCGAGTTTTCTGGTCATTTTTATTAAAGAAGCATCCACATATCTTTAGGTTGATTAAATCATTGTTAAATCTCCTTTAATTTATCAGGATGGAGTTTATATTTGTTCTGTGAGTTGGTTTGGATTTTACTTCACTTGTAACATATTTATGGGTTTGAAATGTACCTGTTCTCTGCGGTTTTTTACCTAAATTTGGGTTGGTGTTTCTTAGGGAATGTGTTTGGTTTCGGTTGATTACTCTTCAATTTTCAGAATTTTGAAAAGCCTTACGCTTATAGCTTTAGTAATTTTCGATTTACAATCTTCTTTTTGAAAATTTCCAGTTTATTGCCTGAGCTACTGCATGTTTCCGCTGAAAGATTGTTTCTTCAGACGGTTTTCAAGCCGTAGGATGCAATTTTTTTAGTGTTTCTTGGCGCATACTTTAAGAAGAGATTTATAATCTACAATCTTCCGTTTTGTAATTCGCTGTAAACCACGTTCTCACTAGTCAAGGAGCAACTAAATTTTTACCTGCATGGCGTCTCCCTTGTACGTTTTTTGACGTGTTAGTAGGTTGTTTTAGTCGTTCAAGAGGTTTTTCCAGTTATCTCCAATAATTTTTCAAATAACTCTTCGAGCAACGTTCGAGTGGTCGTAATTAATCCTTCATGGATTTTTAATCAATCTGAGAGCAATGGCTACATGTAGCCCCTTGGCTGTATTGTACGAGAGATGGTCGTTAACTCTGGTAACTATGACCATCAATTAGTACAAGTCAGAGATATTTTTACTGTACCTTGTTCGTAGCGCGACAACGCCAAGAACAAGGTTTCTGACAATATATTGAGGGATAAACAAATATCAAGAGAGCTTCTGTTACGGTTCAAAAGTCATTTACAACTATTTAGCTAATTATTTGCCCTAATCTTGGTTAAAACTAACTTTTGCCATATTTTCCTTCGAGTTTAATTTTTCTTACAGCATTACTGAGCATTTAATAATAATAATAATAATAATAATAATAATAGTGTTTATTTCCAAACTAATTTACATTTTTTTTCTTTTGTATTGACATTAACTAATAGAATAGAATGGAAAAGCGATGGCAATCAGATGAACCCTACTAGGGGGATCCCTGCTCTTCCTTACCACCGCAGTAAGAAAAAAAAATCAAAAAATGAACAAATGAAAAATAATGACAAATCACCAAGCATATGAACCAAAAATAACAACATAATACAAATTTCAAAATTTAAAAAAAAAAACGAAACTAACCAACCATACAATATAGCTGCAATGCGCAATACCTGCAATACCCAGTCACCCACGAAGAATTACAAATACAAATAATAAAAATAATAAAAATATGCCTTAAAATAATGTTAAATAAAATGATATATAAATTAATAATTCTAGTCTAATCAGTGCCCTCAAATAACCAATCCTTTAGTCGAAGTTTAAAAATAGGTAGAACACATGTTTTAAAAGTAAAAGGGATATTATTATAAAGTTTAGCAATATTATAGGAGAATGAACGTTTATACAATTGAGTCCGATGTGATGGAAAATCTATAAGACCTCTATGTCTCAAATTTAAATTATGAATGTCAGTACGAAATTTTATTTTATTGTACAGGTAAGGAGGAGATTTATTGATAATTATTTTATGATAAAATACGAGACAATGTAATAGACGCCTTTTTTCCATACTAAGCCATTTGGTCTCTTTAATTTTGTGAGAGATATGTTCTCGGCGTCTAATACCATGGATAAGTCGCAAACAGGAGTTTTGGACAATTTGAACTCTTTTGCTAGTCGATTTATCAATACAAGGACCATACACGATATCGCAATAATTAAACTGTGATAACACCAATGAGTCACATAAAAGCACTTTAACGTTTTTGTTTAAACTTTGTCTATGATTATAAAGCAGTTTAAGGTTTCCATAAGCTATACGAGTATATTTATTAATGTGCTCCCGGAATCTGAGCTGATAATCTAGGGTTACACCTAAATTGCGAGCCGTATCAGTGCAAGGAATTGTGACATTATTAACAGCAATATGAATATGAGGTAATTGGGAAATTCTAGTGTTTTTACCACCAAAAAGTATAACATTAGATTTCAAAGGATTAATGGTAAGCGAATGTAAAGCAGCTAATTGAACTAAATTGTTTAAATCTTCATTAATACGGCTACAAGCAACAACAGCGTCCTCAGGTTTAAACGAATAATACAGCTGCGTATCGTCAGCATACTGATGATATACGCAGTGTTTTAGAATTTTACATAGACTGGAAGAATAAATTATATAGAGTAATGGGCCCAAAACCGATCCCTGAGGAACCCCATGTTTAAGAGTTTGAAGCTCAGACCTATCATTTGCCAACACCACGCACTGCTGTCTGTTGCACAGATAATCCTGAATAAAATTTAATGCTACATTATCAAAACCAAAATGCTGCAGAACAGCCAACAGTACGCGGTGATTGATTGTATCAAAGGCCTTGGAAAAATCAAGTAGAACTAGAGCTGTTAACTTGCCTTCATCGGTAGCTTGAAATATATCATCGGTCACTTTTAATAAGGCAGAGACGCAACTGTGATTTGAACGAAACCCAGATTGATGATTTGAAAATAACTGATATTTATTAAAATGAGCTCTGATTTGATTGTCCACGATTTTTTCCATGGCCTTCGACAACGCGGGAAGAATGCTGATAGGTCTAAGATCTTTTAGCTCTTTAGGGCTGTTGACTTTACCGATAGGCTTAACATATGCCTTTTTCCATTCATCTGGAAAAACACCTTCCAGCAGGCAGGTATTAATAATATGTGTAATAAATGGTAATAGAAAAGGACAACACAAGTGCAACATCACTATATTAATACCGTCGCAACCAGTAGCTTTAGATTTAATACTATTTAAACACTTTAAAACTTCATCTTCATCAACTGCAGAAAAATTAAATTTAGTAATGTTGGGCTTTATATTTTGGTAAACTCTAAAAACTTCAGAATCTGGACTGTCAATTCCTTGAATTGAACTAAGAAAATAATTATTTATTATATTAGCATTGTCAAAATGTGGGGGGAGGGTATGCTGTGTTTTCTTAGTATAGATGTCACAGTTTCTTAGCTCTTTCCAAAACAATTTGGAGTTTCCTTGTGAAAATTTGTAATTTAAGTAAACTTTTTTTTCATTTCTAATTGAGAAAGTGACAAGATTTCGCAACGATTTATAGTAATTCCAATGCTCTTGTCGTTTAGACTTTTTAAAGCGCTTATAGGCAGCATCTCTTAGTGTCATCATCAATCTAATGGTATCTGTAAGCCACGGAGCTTTTGGTTTGCGAAAAGTAGCAGTTTTGAAAGGAGCAAAAATATTAAAAGCTTCGAGAATATTATCATTAAAAAATCTAACCTTATTATCAATTGGCTGCAGATCATATATTTGGTACCACGGTATTAACCTAATATGGTGTTCAAAGTTGTCGTAATCAAAGTTAGAAAAGTCACGAAAAGTGTGTACTACTGGTTGCAACTTTTCCACAGCTGTATTGATATTGCAATAAACTAATTCATGGTCAGAGAACGCATGGAGGTGTTTGGTACCTGCTGTTTTTACCAAATCAGAATTAGTGATAAGTATATGATCTAAGAGAGAAGCCGTAGTAGCAGTGATTCTGGTTGGTTCTCTAATCAGTTGCTTAAGACCAATAGCATCAAGTAAGGAAGTATATGCAATTGTTTCAGTAGAGCCAAACTCAAACATATTTATGTTAATATCACCAAGACAGATAATTTCGTCGTGTCTAAGAAGTATATTACGGAAGTTTTCTTCCGATGTGTCAATAAAACTACGATATTTATTTCTATGGGGCAAGTAAATTCCTCCAATAGCAAATTTTTGTTTGTTGATATTAACACAAATCCACAACTGTTCAAAATCAGGATGATCGATGGCACCAACTAAACCAAAATTTAAAGATGTTTTTATGTAGAAAGCAATACCGCCGCCAAATGTGGGACGATCTTTACGGAGCAAAGTATAATTTTCCATTTTAACGACATCATCATTTATATTGGCATTAAGAAAAGTCTCAGAGATGAAAATTAAATCATAATTGTTGGATCTGACGTGATCCTTAAAAATATATAAATTATTCGTAAGTGACCGGGCATTGATGTGTGCAACATTTAAAGTATTAATGGTCGACTAAGTAAATAACAAACAAAGGATATTATTTTTCTAATTTATGGAAAACAAAATAATTCAATAAATTCAATAAATTAACTGATTAATTTATTGTATGGGTAAAGGTACTTTACGTGGCTCACCGGCATAATCGAGGGCAGGGAAGAAACCATTAAACATGTAAGTTATTGACCTCATCTTCAGTGATGACTGCTTGTATGCCACTACTGCTCTTTATCCAGATCTTGCCATCGCGGGTCCATACGTTTTCTTTCCTAAACTTCTCTTTGGCCATCTTCAGAACCTGCAGCCTAGATCTGGTTAGATCCTCGGAGATAGTGATTCCAGTTCCTTTCAATTTCTTTTTACAACTTAAGACTGCTGTGCGATCATGATAATTAATAAATTTCACGATGATATGTCTACTACTGGCATTCCTACCGACGCGATGTGCTCGATCCAAAGCATCAGGCTTCAATTCCACGCCCAAATCGTTTTTAAATAATTTTAGCACGACGTTATCTACAACTTCCTCATGGGTTTGCCGTACACCCAGAGATCTTCTGAAAGTCACATTCC
Organism: Agriotes lineatus; assembly: GCA_940337035.1. Taxonomy (NCBI): domain Eukaryota; kingdom Metazoa; phylum Arthropoda; class Insecta; order Coleoptera; family Elateridae; genus Agriotes; species Agriotes lineatus. Next base: position 123,897,287 of record OW679195.1, read on the forward strand.
AATCTAAGTAAACCATATGATAAGAATTACAGGTCTGAGAGCCCCTGGTGTGTAGGCTTCACTTTATGCATATCTGAACCCCCCCCCAAGACTTGATTTTTGGTTTTATCAGTTTTGGAAACCATTTTGGCATTCGCCATTTTTGTGCTGTTAAAGACAGGTGCTTTGAAAATTCGCGTCTTGGAGACGTAACTTTATTGGATTTATTCAAGCGCATCCTGTGTAGGAAATCGCTTTTGGTGTAATTTTGGATTCCGAGGTGGTCTGGATTAGGCCCCGAGGATGTTATTTGCTGTGATCTCCTAGCCCAGACTTTGTTTGGGGATTTTGCTTTAGCAGCACATGGTCAACCTCCTTGGCGAAACTCAGCCGTGAAGATCTGAAACGGGTATGTGGTTTTTCTAGGTTCGTTCAGTTCGATTCTATTGTTAGTTGTCCTTTCAGCTTTTTCTTTTCCCCGCTGGGAACATATGTACAGTATTGCCGTGTGGCTACGTACCTGCAGTACTCCCTTCGCTTGGCAACGAGCCAGCAGCCCCCTTTCTACTTGGTGGCGAAGCGAGCATTGCTCCGCCAGTGGCCAGTCGAGCCTGCGTTACATGACAGGATAGCACCAGCAAACCTCCTGCGACAGCTACTCGGTGGTCACCCACTTTTGACCTCCTCATTGCCCTTTGGCCCCTGCTTGCAGCCACTGCTGCCGAAGTGTAGCCCATCGCAAAGGTCTGTCAGATTACTTTATCCGTTTCGAACTCCCGAATCTTCGGCTCAACTGCGTGACGGTGCTGCAATGTGCTCGATAAACTTATGAATGTTTTTAACGTGTATTCTTAAGCGGTAAGCTCACCTGTGGAACCTTATTTGATTCTGCATTACAAAACAGTAACTAATTTCTGCATTGTAAACAAAATTTAGCGGTAGCTCTTTTGATCGATATTTAGGTCATATGTACGGACTATGTTTTACCGGTATTGTATGGTCTCCGACCTCGGAATAATTTTTGACGGTATTGTAAGTTAGTTGTGCAGTCAAGTGCATGAAAGCATTTTTTTTACATTTTCAAATGTCACCTATTACACCGTTGAATAATATCTCAATCTGCGCCCTGTTGTGCAAGAGAAATTATAATGCTCGCGTCACGTCCGTTGTAAATGCAATTTGCCTTGCAATATCGCGAATTCGCCCTTACGGAACCAAAACAAGATCTTGTAGGCCCGTGATTGCGTCGGTATAAATTAATTATTAATTAAACAAAGGCTAAGCCTTGCATACTGGGTGTTCGGTTACATTCAACGTGCAATCTTAATTTAAATTTTAATTTTAATAGCTGTGTCGAAGCCAAGATGCTTTCGCACTTTTGCTAAGTGTTTATTCAGTAGTGCATTTGGCCAAATCTAACACCAATCTTGTATCCTATTTTAATTCTACTAATTTTGTAACAGCTACATACCGTTTATAATTATTTATTTTTATGCCCTTATAAATGTAATTGGCAGTTTTGCGGTGAGTTTAGCCTTGTGCTTTGTATGGTATTGATTAAACTGTGATATATGATCTCCCTATTGAGATACTGTGATAAGATTTGGTAGCCGTATATTGAGATATCGTGTGTGTGTATTTTAATTGTGTATTGTATTTCTGTCCTCGAAAATTATACTACCTTGACCTATTCTGCGTTTATGATTTGTGCCTTGCCGTTACTTTTACTTTTTCAGGTTCGGTTAGTAGCGCCTTCCGTAGTGTATCTTTTGTTTAGCAAAGCGCTGGGTTACTAGCTACTTGGCGCCCATATTTTATTTTTCAGCTAAAGCTTATCAGTCTTTTGTATTTTACCCACGACCAGCTCCGGCTGAGAAGCCGTTGGCCTTTGCTTGCTTCTTTTTAGTCGCCGTAACGGTAACAAGAAGTAAATGGCGCCCCTGACGTGGAGCTTGGTTTCGCTTGACCTAGCTTGATTTCGCATGATTGTCTTGGTAGTATGCCCGTTTGGTAGTGTGATTTCTTGTCTGTTTGTTTTTTTTTTTCCTTCTTTCTAAGCCCTCGTTTGTTGTTTCTTCTCTTTTGTTTCATTTGATTGAATAAGTGATTAGGTTGTGAGTTTAGGCAGTATGATGGGATTGTTGCAAGAGTTTTGAGTTGTGCTGATGAGTGGAAGTTTTGGATGCTTCTGATTTTGATTGGCTGCGTGCTTTTGAGGTTTAGTGTGTTTTGCTGATTTGGTATGCTTGAGTTCGTTTTTCTCTTGTGCTTCTGTTGTGACGCTTATTTTTTTTGCCTTCTTCTTTTGGAGTGATGATCTTGTTATGGGTATGATGGTGATGTGCTTGAGGAAGTTTGCTCTGGTGAATTTTCTAAAGCATCCTCTTGTTGGATTAGCGCGGTTTATCTGATTGGCTATTTTTTTTTTCTTTTGGATTGTGAATGATTATGACATGGGTTCGATGTTGATGTGTTTGGAGGGCCTCGCTTTGCGGACTTTTATCCCTCAAACCATCGTTCTAGTTGGTTTAGCGCAGCTTTTTGATTGGTTCCTTTTTTTTCTTTTTCTACCTTGGATTGATGACAAGATTCTGGTTTGGTGTTGAGACGTTTGGAGAGACTCGCGTTGCGGACTTTATCTCTCAAACGATCTTCCTTGTTGGTTTAGCGCAGTTTTCTTCTGATTGGTTCTTTTCTTCTTTGAATTGATGATAAGATTTTGGTATGGTGTTGATGTGTTTGGAGAGACTCGCTTTGCGGACTTTTATCTCTCAAACGATCTTCCTTGTTGGTTTAGCGCAGTTTTCTTCTGATTGGTTCTTTTCTTCTTTGAATTGATGATAAGATTTTGGTATGGTGTTGATGTGTTTGGAGAGACTCGCTTTGCGGACTTTTATCTCTCAAACCATCTTCCTTGTTGGTTTAGCGCAGTTTTCTTCTGATTGGTTCTTTTCCTCTTTGGATTGATGATAAGATTTTGGTATGGTGTTGATGTGTTTGGAGAGACTCGCTTTGCGGACTTTTATCTCTCAAACCATCTTCCTTGTTGGTTTGCGTAGCAGTTAATGTGCGATTTCGCTCCTTTTAATTTTTTTTTCTTCTGGATTGATGATTAGAATATTTGGTTGGCATGGATGCTTGTGAATTTTGCCTTAGCGATTTTTTTTTCTCAAGTCATCTCCCTAGCTGGCTTGTGCAGTTTATATTTGAGGAGTCTGGCTTTTGGTTTTCCTTTGTGTCTTCGTTTGCTTCGGCGTAGGTCGAGCTTAGCTTGTTGGAATATTTTTTTTTGGATACCCTTTTGGGATTTTGGTGGTGTAGCTGTTGCTGTCTGGTTGCCTTCAGCTGCACGTTTTGCGTTTGGTTTTGTGGTGGGATCCATCTCGCTTAGGCGGATTATTTTCCTCAAGTAAGTTTCGTCCTACGTTTGGATATGCTTGGTGATTGAGGACGGTCTCTTTTGCTCCTTTGGAGGTTCGACTTTGTCGGCTTTTTGGGACCCGACTCTTTTGCTAAGCCGCTGTCCATCTTGTTTTCTTTTGTCGTTCTATTCCTATTTTTGTTTCGCGCTTGGGCTTCTATTGCGTTGGGAGGTTGGTTGGGATCTTGAACGGTCGGTTACTTTTCCGTCTATTCCTTACTTGTAAGGTAGACTGAGACATTCCATCTTGTCGTTCATTCAGGAGTGAGCCACCTTTGAGGTCTTATCTCCGGTGTTTCGCTATCCGGTCACGGAGGATAGTGTTTCAGTGTGCAGTCGGTCCTGGGCTGCCCACTTTTCCTAGACTAGTAGTGTTTGAGCACTAATCAGGATCGAAGTTCCAATGTTTTGTAGCCTTCTCAGTTTTTCGTTATTTGGAACATTCCTGATTGCCTGCTCGCCTTGGAATTTGTGGACTGTATGATTGTAGGTTTCACTGAATTATACACACGTTGAAAAGCAAAAGTAGTAATTTATTGCCATAAATTAACACTAACAGTTTAACATTTACAAAGAATTAGTTTTCGTAGTGCGTGACCGGTTTGCATGCTGCCACTTTGACAGATGAAAAGTAAGTGTTTTTGGAATCGGAAGCACGCCCGGCAGTCTACTGCGCACAGTATAAATACAGAATGTAAGAGAGGCGGCAAAAGTTTATAAAGTCCTTAACATACCGCCCGCCTTGGAAAGGGTAACCTTTCAAATAAAACAGTACAGAGTTGACATGTAACATGAACACACATATATACAAAGCCTAATAGTACATGGTCTTAATCTAGTACAAGAAAACCCGAACAATGGGGAGCCAAAGGCTTTACGAAAACTGCGCTGAACGCTAACGCACTAGTTCACAACACTAGGTAGCGGGCACAATTTAGCGAAGGATCGCTTCACGATCCCTGACACAGTGTTCACTGACGCCACACGCGTAACGCCGTCAAGGCCAGGGTGCAGCTCGGTGACCCGGCCTAACCTCCACTTCAGAGGGGGTAGATTGTCATCCTTGATGAGGACCATGGAACCAGGCTGGAGGTCCGAAAGATGCGTGCGCCATTTGGTGCGCTGTTGGAGTTCAGAGATGTACTCTTTACTCCATCTCTTCCACACATTCTGGTGAAGTTGTTGTATTCTCTGGTATTTAGACAGACGAGACTCGGCTATCTCAGTAACGTTGGGATCAGGCAGTGACACCAACGGACGGCCAATCAGGAAATGAGCAGGAGTCAAAGGCTGAAGGTCGTTTGGATCAGAGGACAAAGGGGACAGGGGTCGGGAGTTTAAGGTCGCTTCCACCTGTGCCAACAAAGTGCTAAATTCATCATAATTTAGACTAGCGTTACCTATAACGCGACGTATGTGATGTTTGGAGGACTTGATTCCGGCCTCCCACAATCCGCCAAAGTGGGGACTGTGCGCGGGTATAAAATGCCAAGCTACTCCGTCGTTCGCGACTGATTCGAAAATAGAAGGGTTTTGTTCCGCGAGAAAATTGCCTAATTCGATTAATTCGGAATTAGCGCCGACAAAATTAGTGCCATTGTCTGAATATACATGGACCGGTTTGCCTCGACGAGCTACAAACCTGCGAAAAGCCATTAAGAAAGCTTCAGTAGAAAGATCAGCGACCAATTCAAGGTGCACTGCCTTTGTGATAAAACAAACGAATAGACAAAGGTAGGACTTCACTAGTTTAGAACCGCGTCCCTTGCGATCCTTTATCATGAAAGGTCCACCATAATCAATACCAGTCGTATGAAATGGGGGCGATGATTGAGTACGAGAGGCTGGCAGGTCTCCCATTATGGGTTCGGTTAACTTAGGAGAAAATCTAAAACACCGTAAGCATTGATGAACCACTTGCTTGACGATATTTCTGCCAGAGGTGATCCAATATCGTTCTCTGAGATTAGCTAACAGCATTTGAGGTCCGGCATGGAGAAGCCGAAGATGTTCATGCGATACTAGGAGTTTGGCGAATGGATGTTTGCCAGAAATCACTAGAGGAAACTTCTTGTCAAAGGGTAATTGAGAGTTGTGGAGCCTACCACCAACTCTTAGCAGTCCCTCGGAATCCAGAAAGGGATTCAGGGATATCAAAGCAGAAGATTGTTTCACAGGCTTGCTCTGTGACAACAGTTTAAGTTCGTCAGGAAATGACTCGCGTTGGGAGAACCTGGCAAGCCTTACAATAGATGCTTGCAGTTCATCTGTAGAGAGGGGACCAGAAAGGCGATCAGCCTTAGGGGCTCGCGCATTGTTATGAAAACGAAAGCAATAAGCTATAACTCGTTGTAAGCGAGCAAAGCTTGAATACTGATTGAACGGAAATGGTTCAACAGAGGTTACAGGAAAACTCTGAACTTCCTTTTTGAATTCTGGAAGCTCAGCACGAACATGTTTGGAAGTAGGCCAAGAGGCCTCACCTTCGCTTAGCCAGGTGGGACCATGCCACCAAAGGCTCAATTCTTTCAAACCTAAAGGGGTGATTCTCCTAGTGAGAAGATCAGCAGGATTAGACGTTGTGGGAACATGCCGCCAAGTGGCATCAAAGGTGAGTTGCTGAACATCAGCAACTCTGTTGCACACAAAGGTCTTAAGAAGATTTGGACTGGTTTTCAACCATCCTAGCACTATTGTGGAATCTGTCCACAGACCGATTCTAGATATGGGCAAATCAAGTGCCTTTATGACTTGCACGGAAAGTTTGCTTAGAAGAACAGCTCCGCAGAGCTCGAGCTTCGGGATTGTCAAGGGCTTTAAAGGGGCTACCTTGGCCTTGGAACAGAGAAGGTGAACCTGTACTTCCCCTTCCTGATTCTTGGAACGTAGGTATATCGACGCACCGTAACTATTGTTAGAGGCGTCGCAGAAACCATGGAGCTCTATCTCGACCACGCTCCGACAGAGGACGTGACGAGGAATTGCTAAGTCATTGAGCATGAGAAGCTCACTGCGATAGGTTAACCATTTTTCTTGTATGGCTTTAGGAACGGGTTCATCCCAATCCAGCTTTTCCATCCAAAGCTGTTGCAAAAGAACCTTGGCACCCATGGTGCATGGACTTAGAAGACCCAACGGGTCGAATATCTGCGATATTTCAGACAAGATGCTACGCTTGGTAGCCTTACTACTTGTAGAATTTGAAATATGGGATATTTCAGACAAGCTGCTACGATTGGTAGCCTTACCACTTGTAGAATCTGAAATATTGAACATGGAAGTAGGCCAAGATGCCTCACTTTCGCTTAGCCAGGTGGGACCGTGCCACCAAAGGCTTGACAGACCCAGCGGGTCAACTATCTGGGAAATTTCAGACAAGCTGCTACGATTGGTAGCCTTACTACTTGTAGAATCTGAAATCTGGGATATTTCAGGCAAGATGCTACGCGTGGTAGCCTTACTACTTGCAGAATCTGAAATATTCTCTACTGAAAAGAATCTTTTCTGAGCGATTTGCAATGAATCACCCAATACCTCTACAGGTTCCTTGAGAGGGATAGAGACAACGAATCGACCATTCGCTTCTCGTTGAGTATTTTGCACGAAATGTGCCTCACAGGCGTTCTCTTCATTTGTGCGAACCTTTTCCTCTGGGTAATGTTCGAGTTGCCAAAACCTAGCAATGGGGTCAGAAGCATCCTCGATCGTGCCAAGATTGCACTGTACAGGGTGCGCAGAAGGAGGGCCTGTGGGGCCAGAAACAATCCAACCAAAACGAGTCTTTTGGAGGATGGGAAGATTTGGGCCTAGACCAATTTGTCCAATACAAAGGAGCTGCCAGAAAATGGGCGAACCAATCAGAATGTCGATGGTGCCCGGTTGGTCGTAGGACAGATCTGATAACTTGATGTTATCAGGAACCTTGAAGCTGTTTCGCTGGACGCGAAAACTTGGGGTAACACCCGTAATCTCATCGAGAACAAGACAGGATAGGCCAATGCCGTATGAAGTGTGAGGGGCTTGCAGCTTGATATCACACCTAGCCTTGATTTGAGAAGTGGCTTTACTTAAGCCAGAAACAGTAACGTTGACTTCGCGAGTTGGAAGCTTCAACCTTTTACACAGATCTGAACGTATAAAGTTCGATTGGGAACCGGAATCCAACAGGATTCGCACAATGTGAGGCGTACCATCATCAGCGATGAGTTTAGCGGTAGCCGTAGGTAAGAGTACCTGAAAAGCATTCGAACAGAATGCCGAAATCGATTGGTTTAGTTCAACAGGGGTTTCTGCCGACATCGCAGATCCTGGTTGACTAGAAGAAGCATTTTGAGGTTTATCCTCATGAAGAAGTGTGCTGTGCCTTGATTTGCACTTTCTACACGTATATTTGGAGCTACAAAGGCTCGATAGGTGACCCTGAGTTAGGCAATTAAAGCATACGCGGAGCTCTTTTGCCTTTGACTTTCTGTCAAGAACAGACATCTTGACAAACTTATCGCATTTGTACAAGGAATGAGATCCTTTACAAAGTGGACACGAAGGGGTACCCGACACAAATGATTTAGAATGTACCTTGGAAGACTTTTCGGGTACAAGCTTGCTATCTTTTACTTCCAGAGTTTCTAGAAGATTCGCTGTATTTTGTAAGAATTCCTTGAACTCATCAAGATTAGGCAGGTCAGAACTTGACCGGTTTCTAAGGACCTCCCATTCACGAAATGTAGTGGGGTCCAGTTTTTTAGAAACTACATAAATTATAACAAAATCAAGAAGCTCGCTTTCGGTAGCTAATGATTTGATTGCTGCAAAATGCTTGAATAACATATCGCTAATCGTACGCAATTTAGTTGCAGATTCCTTACTGCAAGATTCGAGTTCAAATATAGCCTTGAGGTGGTTATGAACCAGAATTTTTGGATCATTGTATCGATTGCACAATGCATCCCAAGCTAGAGTATAATTACCCGCAGTAAACTCTAAACTTTTTATAATTTGGCTTGCATCACCCTGTAAACTAGCCTTTAAGTAATGCAGCTTTTGAATATTAGTTAACGCTTGATTCCCATGAATTAAACTAATAAAAATCTCACGAAACTCTAACCATTCTGAAACGTTCCCTGAATATTTGGGAATAGAAATGGCAGGAAGGCGTACAGCTTGATTATTGCAATGTGAACTGCAATTTGAATGCGTTGATCTTATGCTACCATTAGGAGATCCAGAACGATCTGGTGCAACATCAGACTGTTTGTTGTATTCATTAATCAAACATTCCGCTTGTGAAATTGCAAAATAATAAGAATCCTCAAATTCAACTTGTTGCTGCATTTCAGATTCTGTATCCTCACTGGTTTCTAAAATTTGTTCATGAACCGCATCATATTCTGATAACAATGCGGCTGCATTATTCAATCTTTTTTGCAACTGAATAATTTGAATGCTAGATAACGATTGATCTACCTCGTAAATTTCTTGCAACGATTGCACGTATTTTGCGAAACTCGTAAGCTTGCCCTTGATAGAGCCACGTGCTCTTACAAGCGAATCCATAATTGTTGAGATTAAAAACAATTTAACAGATCGAACTAACTTTTCGTACGCCTCTGGCGTGAATTTGGTACGCTTCTGGTACGCGGACCCAACGGGTCAACTATCTGTGATATTTCAGGCAAAATGCTACGCGCGGTAGCCTTACTACTTGCAGAATCTGAAATATTCTTTAATGATAAAACCCTTTCGCACGCCTCTGGCGCGAATTTGTTTATAACGTAGACAGCGCTTGCTAACAACGCGAGAAACTTGTAGCTTACGACGCAGAAAACAACCCCGGTACAACGCGGGAACTTGTTGCTACGACGCAGAAAACGGCCTTGGTACAACGCGGGATTATTTGTGACTGCAGTATGAAAACATGCAGGGGATATCGCTAACAAACGTAATAGCTTGGCATTTCACGCAATTAAAATGTTTATATGACTCATAAACCATTTGTTTACGCAATAATACGCAGCTGAAATTATGCACACATGCAAACACAGACGAAATAAACCAAATTTATGCATAGGAAAATCAGGCTTACATTTGATATTGGTGTGCCGCCTTGCCGGTTTTCTGTTCCTACTACCGTCTGGCTAGCAGCTGCAATGCCCACGTGCACGAATCTTGGCGTTGATAGCACCGTCTGCTGTCTTCCTTCCTCTCGTTACGAGCACCGCATGTGCCCTCTTCGTTCCACGCGTTGCTGCGAATTTGGAACGCTGCTCCTTGCGGTCGATTGCATGCGATGCAATACAACCTGAATATGGTTTTGTACTTGCCAATGACCAATGTTGTCGAATGCTGTCGCTGTTTTGGACTCGCACTGACCTAATGTGGTTTAAATCGGGCTCTGTAGGACCAATGTTTGAGCACTAATCAGGATCGAAGTTCCAATGTTTTGTAGCCTTCTCAGTTTTTCGTTATTTGGAACATTCCTGATTGCCTGCTCGCCTTGGAATTTGTGGACTGTATGATTGTAGGTTTCACTGAATTATACACACGTTGAAAAGCAAAAGTAGTAATTTATTGCCATAAATTAACACTAACAGTTTAACATTTACAAAGAATTAGTTTTCGTAGTGCGTGACCGGTTTGCATGCTGCCACTTTGACAGATGAAACGTAAGTGTTTTTGGAATCGGAAGCACGCCCGGCAGTCTACTGCGCACAGTATAAATACAGAATGTAAGAGAGGCGGCAAAAGTTTATAAAGTCCTTAACAAGTAGGGTGTAGGGTTATTTTTTTTGTCATCACAGAGGATGGTTGCCTATGATCGCGGTGCATCCTACGGGGTCCCGCGCCTAGTACCCATTGTCTGTGATGACTTCAAACGTTTTTCGACCTTTTTTCCAATTTTGAAATTTCTGGTAGTTCACTTAATTCCACCCTACGATGACTGACTGACGTGACAACGGACAATCCTTCCTATCCTTCTTCTGTGTCGTCCACTATCTTCTTTTCTAGAGCTCCTTAATCCCTTACCCCTTTTTTTTACCACTCTCACCTTTCATTTTCCTCTTCTTGGTAGACAGTGTCTCAGTGGGTGTTGTGTAGGCTTGGGCCTGGATCGGTTCATCCACCGGCGCGCCTTTACCACCCAGCAGCGACGGATGTTCCGATGTCCTTTTCTGCATGACATTCATGTGGAGAGCTGTTTATCCCTTCACTCCTTTTCTCAACCATCAATCTTTTAAGACCCTGTGTGATTCCCCTATTTCCTTTCGTCTTCCGACATTAATGTACTTTTTTTTTGGCTACGTATCCGCTTCTAAATTCGTTGACATTGGCTTGAATGTGCTGGGTATCCGCAATAGTTCTTTTCGTGTATCTGGAAAATTTTTGAGGTTTCATTATCGTGCATGCATAGGTTCTACGTCGGTAAATTCGGGGAATTTACCTATTTTTAAGTGAGGGGAGAGTTTGTTACGGTTCAAAAGTCATTTACAACTATTTAGCTAATTATTTGCCCTAATCTTGGTTAAAACTAACTTTTGCCATATTTTCCTTCGAGTTTAATTTTTCTTACAGCATTACTGAGCATTTAGATCTTCTGAAAGTCACATTCCAATCTAAGTAAACCATATGATAAGAATTACAGGTCTGAGAGCCCCTGGTGTGTAGGCTTCACTTTATGCATATCTGAACCCCCCCCCCCCAAGACTTGATTTTTGGTTTTATCAGTTTTGGAAACCATTTTGGCATTCGCCATTTTTGTGCTGTTAAAGACAGGTGCTTTGAAAATTCGCGTCTTGGAGACGTAACTTTATTGGATTTATTCAAGCGCATCCTGTGTAGGAAATCGCTTTTGGTGTAATTTTGGATTCCGAGGTGGTCTGGATTAGGCCCCGAGGATGTTATTTGCTGTGATCTCCTAGCCCAGACTTTGTTTGGGGATTTTGCTTTAGCAGCACATGGTCAACCTCCTTGGCGAAACTCAGCCGTGAAGATCTGAAACGGGTATGTGGTTTTTCTAGGTTCGATCAGTTCGATTCTATTGTTAGTTGTCCTTTCAGCTTTTTCTTTTCCCCGCTGGGAACATATGTACAGTATTGCCGTGTGGCTACGTACCTGCAGTACTCCCTTCGCTTGGCAACGAGCCAGCAGCCCCCTTTCTACTTGGTGGCGAATCGAGCATTGCTCCGCCAGTGGCCAGTCGAGCCTGCGTTACATGACAGGATAGCACCAGCAAACCTCCTGCGACAGCTACTCGGTGGTCACCCACTTTTGACCTCCTCATTGCCCTTTGGCCCCTGCTTGCAGCCACTGCTGCCGAAGTGTAGCCCATCGCAAAGGTCTGTCAGATTACTTTATCCGTTTCGAACTCCCGAATCTTCGGCTCAACTGCGTGACGGTGCTGCAATGTGCTCGATAAACTTATGAATGTTTTTAACGTGTATTCTTAAGCGGTAAGCTCACCTGTGGAACCTTATTTGATTCTGCATTACAAAACAGTAACTAATTTCTGCATTGTAAACAAAATTTAGCGGTAGCTCTTTTGATCGATATTTAGGTCATATGTACGGACTATGTTTTACCGGTATTGTATGGTCTCCGACCTCGGAATAATTTTTGACGGTATTGTAAGTTAGTTGTGCAGTCAAGTGCATGAAAGCATTTTTTTTACATTTTCAAATGTCACCTATTACACCGTTGAATAATATCTCAATCTGCGCCCTGTTGTGCAAGAGAAATTATAATGCTCGCGTCACGTCCGTTGTAAATGCAATTTGCCTTGCAATATCGCGAATTCGCCCTTACGGAACCAAAACAAGATCTTGTAGGCCCGTGATTGCGTCGGTATAAATTAATTATTAATTAAACAAAGGCTAAGCCTTGCATACTGGGTGTTCGGTTACATTCAACGTGCAATCTAAATTTAAATTTTAATTTTAATAGCTGTGTCGAAGCCAAGATGCTTTCGCACTTTTGCTAAGTGTTTATTCAGTAGTGCATTTGGCCAAATCTAACACCAATCTTGTATCCTATTTTAATACTACTAATTTTGTAACAGCTACATTGTATTGTATTATCATTACCCTCATTTTACCTTGCGGTGTAGAGGCTGGTGCTTCATGTGCTTGCATCTGGCCGTACAATGCTCAACTTGCCCCGGATTCGGGATACAAAGTTGGAGCGCGCCTTTTGTGCTTGCACAGCAACCATTGTGTGAAGTGTGTGTCATGTTTATGTGTTGACCTTGTTACTCTATCTCTTAGGTCTGTGGTTCTGAGTAGAGCACAGTTAATTTGGTGCCCAACTGTGAATGGTCTCACTGAGCCCGATTCTAATCGCCAAGGATACGGAAAAATTCCGACCCCAGCGGGTTTCGAACCGAGGACTTGCGTAATGCAAGCCTGGCGCTAACCCATCTGCGCCACGCAGCTTCTTTTGTAACAGCTACATACCGTTTATAATTATTTATTTTTATGCCCTTATAAATGTAATTGGCAGTTTTGCGGTGAGTTTAGCCTTGTGCTTTGTATGGTATTGATTAAACTGTGATATATGATCTCCCTATTGAGATACTGTGATAAGATTTGGTAGCCGTATATTGAGATATCGTGTGTGTGTATTTTAATTGTGTATTGTATTTCTGTCCTCGAAAATTATACTACCTTGATCTATTCTGCGTTTATGATTTGTGCCTTGCCGTTACTTTTACTTTTTCAGGTTCGGTTAGTAGCGCCTTCCGTAGTGTATCTTTTGTTTAGCAAAGCGCTGGGTTACTAGCTACTTGGCGCCCATATTTTATTTTTCAGCTAAAGCTTATCAGTCTTTTGTTTTTACCCACGACCAGCTCCGGCTGAGAGGCCGTTGGCCTTTGCTTGCTTCTTTTTAGTCGCCGTAACGGTAACACTTCATATTCGAATATACAAAATGGTAATCCAGCTTAGACTTACTCAGAAAAGTAAAGAGAGAAAATATTGAGAATGTTGGAAAGATAGGTACTGTAGGAAAACTTTAGGAACAAAATCAAAGTAGATGGAAAGGCCGTAAAAAAGAATGTATAACCAGATAGAGCCGATTAAGGTTATCAGTACTCACAGAGAAAATTTGTGTGTCATATGTTTAAGATGAAAGATGGAAAAATTTAAAACACATGGGTCTAAGGGGTGTGACAGGAGGCGCAAGAAGAGATGGAAGACCTAGGCCAAGGTGGCAAGTGAATGAGATAGAATTACCAGAGGAAAAGGACTGCAAGAAAATTGTTCAAAGAGGTGTAGGCCTTAGAGAGCTAACTTATTACTATGATTACTGCTTCAGTAAAATACTAATGACAGTGCGAAGAGCGATATACATTAAACGATTTGTAGAGCTAGTTACTTGTAGTAAACAATATAGTACAGTAAAACCCCGTCACCTTAAAAAAATTGGCCGCGGCTATTCCTCTTGCCCAGTGGTTTAGGGTCACTAGACAAGTATAAAACCAAAAAAGCATCACCCCCCTTACCAAACAGCCGCCATCTTGAAAGCAATAAAATTTGTTTTTTCTCACAATCCATACCAAAAATCGGTTTCCCCTATTTTAGCTTTGTGGGGGTGGTTTTTTCCGAAAAAGGCGAATGGGAAAGTTGTAGTGCTTGAAAAAATATGCACGAATCTATTTTAATAATGTGATTGCTTTAAATAGTCTGCGAGTGACAGCCCTTCAAAGTCCGCGCAGCGTGGAGTAATAGAGAGTAGTAAATTATTTATATCCGGCACTTATTATAACTAACGAGATGCCATGTCTGCGATTTGGTTAACATGAAGAAAGCCATTATCGTTCGTACTATTATCCATTTTGAATCAGAATACAATCACAAAACCGCACTCGCAATCGTATTCACGGATTTTTTCCAAGAATTATTCACATTGCGTTTATAACAAGTTGTGCGCTCTTTTTTCAATAAAAGTTCAAGCAACACTCTATCATGGTCGATAACGACTCGGTTGTGTCCGAGGCTCCGAACCAAGACGAAGGAACAGCTCAAAAAAAAAAGAAAACGTGTCTGAGTAAACTACATTATATCTTAGGGTTTATGCAAAAAGAAATTACTCTCAATATACGAGCTCAGAATCACATCATTTGGCCCAGTTAAGATTTTCCAGGTATCTTTATTTTGTACCCACAAAAGAAAACGTTTTTGGTCAATATTCTTACATCATAATTGTAAACGTTTTTAGCAATATTATAACAGCGTTAGCAATAACAAATTACAAAAAATAGTCGGAAAACACTAACTTTAAAATAAATTACTGATTCATTTCATTTGGCCCAAACGATCAAAATACCATTTCGTTCACCGTAGCACGTTTTAGTTGATCTGAAACAAGCTGTTTGTTGTTTAATAACATATAGACAGTCGGGTGTCTGTATTATTTTTGCAAAAATGGCACGTGGTAAAGTTGTTGTCAATTTGTTGAATTTTGGTCATTTCTGTGGCAAAATTTACAAACAAGTGTAATTATCGTATTATATAATAAATATTACACCAGCAAATTTAAGAGCTTTACGGATCTGAGCCAAATGACATCATTCTGAACTCGTATATTCCTTTCCCATAATTTTAATTTTTTTGCCTATACCAATTTCTCGGTATCGACTACTTGAGTGACGTGACGATTTTATCTGGCAAAAGAGAAATGGTTACTTCGCTGCGCCGGAATATATCGTACATTTCCCACGCTGCGCGGACTTTGAAGGGCTGCCACTCGGAGACTAGTTAAATCAATCACATTATTAAAAGAGATTCGTGCATATTTTTTCAAGCACTACAACTTTCCGATTCGCAATTTTCGGAAAAAAAACACCCCCAAAAATCTAGAATGGGGGAAACCGATTTTTGGTAACATGGTTGCCCTCAACCGTTTAAAATACCAACTTCTCGGGATCGCTGCTGGATAAAAAAATGTGTAGAATTTTATTTCCAACATTTTTTGTTCAATAACTTTTCCTGTGCGACCAATGGATCGCGAGAAAAAACAATTTTTATTGTTTTCAAGGTGGCGGCTGTTTGGCAGGGGCAGGGGTGACGCCTTTTTGGTTTTGCACTTGTCTAATGACCCTAAACCGCTGGGCAAGAGGAATAGCCGCGCCAATTTTTTTAAGGTAAAACGACAATTTTACTGTACTAGTAAGCCAGTTTGGATATTATGTCTACTATTTATAATCTCTTCAATTGTTTTGATTTTTAAATCTATTTGAAAGACATGGAGTGGGGCATATACTATTGCATTCGACGTAATGCTTCATTTATTAATCTCCGAAGCTTGGCGTGTAGCAATAGCCGAATTAATAGCAGATCACCGGTGTTAGATGTTACATTGTTTGACAACTAGATCTTCTGTCCACCTAACCAGAATACCTAGTTGTTTCCATTTTGCTCATATAGGATGTATGGCATTAAAAAAGAGCTACAGAGCTAGTTCCAACACAGTTCTTCGGAAAACAACGGCACTGATTGATTAAATAGATTATTATGGATATTCAGGTATGACTAGAAGGTATTTTTAGTTAAATTAGACTTAATAGCTTCGAATGTCTGTGAGAATTAAATCTTCTTCTTCTTCGGCCCTGGCCTTGCCACTACTGACCAAAGGCTTTCTCTAAACCTCCATATCTCTCTCTATATTGTGCTAGGTGGAACCAGTCATCTCAAGACATCGGTCCACGGTTCTTCCAACACTCTTCTTAAATATTTTAGGTCGTCACTGCAACACACAAATTGTAAATAAATTGCTTTATTGTTTGTTTTGACAAGATGTAAGAACAGTTTCCCGAATCTAGTGCTTGCCGTATTTTTAGCTCAAATGTTAGCATTTTTCCGATTCATTTAAGTCATATTCGTAGTTTATTATTGATGCCGCAAAGTTTCACTCCATACGATCTTTCTTTCCACTCGTTTCGCAGTATTTAGGATCGCCAATTTAAGTTTATTCCGACGTGGTATGAACTGGACTTTGTTCCTGCATGTTATGTTGCAGTCTGGCTTATCGGATTCCAAGAATTTCGCCATTGCCTGGCTGTCCAAAACTTTCCGGCGGGCACAGGCATATGCTTAGTCAGAATAGCATCGGCTTGTTGGAATTTTCCGCCGTTGGGTTGCCCGCGCCTTCTGAATTCATTACCTCTGAGTTACAAGACACGTATGTCGAGTTCGTGCCCCCTCCGCCTCGTTTTTCGCTGCCGGGGATGTTTTTTGAGGAAATGTTATTCCTGCTTCCGGTTTAATAATTATCTGTATGCTTTCATTAATTTTTGGTGCCTTCTGAAGAAGTGTTGAACGTACCGGTGTGCTTTTCCGTCGACCAGAGATCGTAAAGTGAATATTTAGAATAACGATGACTTTCCCCCGCCTTTTGTGTTTGGAACTACACGTGGTGAAACTGTTGTTCCTGGGGTTGTGGTTGACTATCGTTGAGTACCACATTAACCGTTAAAAGCCTGAAAATTCTGTTTATCGTGATGTGGCAGCTTGAAATACGTCGTTGGACGGATTATTGTCATGGGAATTCCAGTAATAGGCTTATTTGCGTATACCGAAGCTTCCCTTTACCGTTTAGAGATCTGCCTTACCGCCACGGACTTCGAATTTACCCCGTTGGGGGATATCAGACACAGACGGCTTCAACCTGCAGCTTCCCGGTGCATTTGTGCAGTTTCTTCAGGCGCTTTGGGGCAGTTTGTTTGGAGAACGACCACCTACAGCTCTGCCACACGTCGAACGCAGCCAACTAACCTCCTTCGGGTACCATTTTTATGTATTAGATGTATTGCGCATTCCCGTCAAAGAAGCTGAACAATTTTGCGTAATGTTGCCGCCATCGCAGCATTTAGTGTTAGAAACATGGTAGCTGCTAATTTGCCAACTTTAATTAATTTACGTCATATTTTTTGTTGCTGCTTCCCTTAACGTTGTGGCAGTATCGTTTTTGAGCCACAGTATTTTGGAGTGCTTATTGTGTAATACCGTTTGTGAGTAATGCCGTTCAGTTTTAATCAAGTTTACCGTATTTAGCTAATTTAAGATGTTAGACCTAACCCTCATTAACCTATGTCGTTATCTTTACTTTTATTTTAAATCCTTGTTCATTGTCATTTACATATTTTATAATTTTTATAGAGGGTATTGTTAAGTACTTATGTTTTTCATTTGTTGTTTACGATATTTGCATGCGTTTTGTGTGTAATTTTCTCTTGCAAATAAAGTTTAGCAGCTGCACCAATGAGTTTCCCACAAGGTAAGTCAGTCTTGTACTTGGATCGTCGACCAAACTTTGCCAAGCCAGAAGTAGAAATGTGGAGCACTTACTTCCATGTTCAGAGTAAGTACACCCGTGTTGCTGATTTTGTTTTCCCGATTTAGTCCAAATGTGGTGTCGCATCAATATTTAACATCTTTTACTTCGATTACTGGAGCGCAGACCTAATTTCAAGGGTCGTGAAGAACTCGCGCTCTCGACTGAGTTCTAGCCGGAGCAACCTTTTGTTATTGCACACCGTAACGGAGTTAGGGACGCGTATTCTAGGGAGATATCCCGTTTATGTCGTTAAAAGTTTTTCGTGAGGTAACTAAGATTCTCCGCGTAACTTTACTAGGGTATTCTTTCCATGCAATAATTTTCTCCAGTTTTTATTATTGTTTGACTAAAGCTTGCTCGCGACAACTGTACATATCCCGCCGCCTCACCAGCACTTATTTTTTTGAGGGTCGTAGTCTCCGTACCAAAGGTTATCACAAAATGCAGATATCAAATGAAACGGCTTCAGTTCGATATACATAGGAACATATTTTTCAATGTATATTCAATTTTTCCAAAAGCTGCCAAACCAAGTCTTATCATTTTAGTTCGATGGTTTGGTTTAATTTACTAAGCACTATTTGATGACTTAAACACTGTATTCCTTAACTTTTCTGTTTTGATTTCTTCAGTAGCTTATTTTTTGTAGCTCGTTGACATAATTTTTTGTTAAGATTCATGTTAGTTCTGTTCTGATAGTTTCCGTGTAAAGATGTTCGAGCATTTCTAGTTGGTTTCCGTCCAAGGTGAATAGAATACTATCATAAACAAATCGCAGGTGTGTGAGATATCTGCCCTCAACATTGATACCCTTATGACTGCAGTTCAATTTCATAAATGTATCCCCTAAAACAAGTGCCAACAGTTTAAAGGATAGTGTGTCGCCTTTTCGTTGTATTTTAGTTGTTGGCATCCCTTCATTCAATTTTATATGAATTGTGGCTTTTGGATGTATGTTTTCCGTTAATGGAAAGCCATTCTGGCGCCATGTAAGGTTTTAACTACTGCTCGGAACTCAATAGTGTCGAATTTCCTTTGAAAATCTATGAGGCCCAAGTCCCTTCTACGATGGTCACCCTGTATCCACTGGGTCCCATTTTCATCAAGATTGAAAACCTGAGCTATGTACAAATTATTAATTATATCTGTTACTGAGTTAAAGCAAGAATTGACAAAATTTTATTATTAAAGTGTTCGCCCTGTACATATTTCATTGGAAGTATATTCGGTTTAGAAACAGGCATGAAAAATATCGTCTTCCTCCAACAAATGATTTTTGTGCTATACCACCAACACGCAGAGAGACAAGCGGAATTGAGAAAACATGTTTTTTGTCGTTCAAGGACTCCGGAAGGGATTTTTTCAGAATTACAATATTTCTTTCGTGTCTTAGATGATGGAAATAACAAGGAAACCAATGCATCACATTGGTGTGCTGTGCTGTTTAAACATGTCGAAAAACGACAAGCTGACACTTTTAGTTATTGAGAAATGTACTAGATCTCATATTGTTTTTACTTTATACTCGTTATTTCTGTTGCAAATACTTGACAATGAAAGCGTACGATTTTTAGTTGATTTAGCAAACGTTTGCTTAATTATACCAGCCGCTCAGTTATACCAAAATATTCAGGTCCCGATGTTTTACCATTAACAGCAACCCATATCGTAATGAATAACATATTAAAATGTATAGCTACATTTTCTAATACCAGAATCAGTCTAAGCATAGTGAAAATAATATGTATAAAGTAAAGCAACCTCTAATTATTCACTTGAGAACACTATCAGCGTAAAGCCTAGTTTCTTATTACGTAATTAGTTGCTGTAATACCTTTACATACTTCCGTTATGAGGACACCAAGGCAGAGGCTTCTATTCAGCAGAAAGACGAAGTTTTGCCTAATTAAACGCCGGCTATCCTATAGAAATGTAGTTGTTGCACCAATTTCTTCTCCGGAGTATTGCTACAGTAAAACTTTTTAACAAAGCAAACACGGCGCCGAATCTTTAGTGCCTAAGAAACCTGAAAGGAATTGGGATTGAAATTTTAAGTTATTTGAAATTAAAGGAAGTTATATTTAAGTTGAGTCTAAGATTTCAAATTCTAAGATATCTGCAATGAAATGTAAAGCAAGTAAAGTTATATAAAAGGAATTTGTTTTACCTTCAACTTATTAGTACCTTATAAATTATACTAGCTTAAAAATTTCTTACATGACGTTAATACAAAATGACAAACAGAAATTTGTTTACGTGTTGGATTTTCTATAAGACATGGAACGAACTAAACATTCTTTTCAAAGGTCAATTGGATTCTATAACTGAAATAAACCGTATTTTAGCAGAGACGTATACTATTTTTGGAAGACAGTTGAACTTCTCACGATCAAAACAATCCTAGATGAGACTCACGAAAGCATTGGCATCGGTATTGAAGAAAAATGTAAGTATTGGTATTCAGAATGTTCATCGGACCAAAAGCGGACAGCCTTGATGGTAGCTGGTAATGGTAAAATTAGTTGGAAATTTTTAAAATAGAATATTGAAGTTGTACTAAGACCTGTAGCCTTTAACCTTCATGAGTCTTTATTCTATTTTTAAGTTCTTAATTTGAACAGTATTTTATTACAGAGGAAACCCCATTTACGACTGGTAGCGCGCTTAGAGTAGCTCCAACAGCACTGCGTGAGCGGTGGATCTTAGACTGAAATAAAAATGGGATCGCTGGCGATAGCCAAAGCAATGCACCTAGAAACATGCCGGAAAAACAACTTGTGATATTTTTAAGGCTGTATATTTGTCGGTGATGTAATGGGAAACTGCTACCAGAAAAATCTATTTAGCGTTGAAAATATGTGCTTAGTTAGTTCCATATATTAATTACCTGGCTTATATTAACATCAGCTGAGATTGAGAGTTCGTGGAAGCAGATGATTACTACATCTAAATGAGCGCAAGTTTACAATAAAAATTTCCGAGCCAAAATATCACATGACACAAAATAATTTAGCTAACCTTCCACATCACTGGTTGATCCCTTCGGAGTTCTGCAATTGCGTCGCTACTACTGTCTAAGATTGCCGTTGCTGCATCTCGTCCAAACGCAAATTCCTTTAAAAAACTGTGTAAATTGCTCCAAAACAGGATAAACCATCACCAAATTTGAATGAAAAACAGCGTACGCAAGTGATAACTATTTATTTCCACCTAAGTAACCGATTCACAGAAAAAAATAGAACACTACGTCACAAAACAATCAAGTTAACCTCCAAAAATTGGGGGTCGCTCCTATTTATACACTAGAAAAAGGAAAAGATGCCAAGCCATCGATTGGCCGAAACTTCCGTCACTTTAGTAACAATCACAGAAGAACGTTTACAATAAAATGAACAAATGCCCAACGCTAATTTGAAAAATAAGTTTAAATTAATTACAGAAAAATCTTACTTCTAAACACAAAACTAATTATATTATATTCTTCAGCGCAAAACGTTTATAGCATGACTAGGCCCCGCAGAAATCCCAAATCGGCTGCCGGAACAGTGGTACTACAGCCTCCCTGCACGTGTGTGAATGTTATCTACGGGAGAAAAAATTATTAACGAAGGTGAATGCACCTAGCTTAACGTGACCCTTGCATGTCGGAATTTCGCATGCAATCAGAGATTCCAGCTTTGCCAGTGGATGCATTAAGTTCGACATCATTTCCTTCAAGTATGTGCCTACTTTATACACTGTGCAGACCCCTTGGGGGTGGGGCATATTTGGTGCATAACTGTTTGGTAGCAGCTCGAATTTCGCTAATAAGATCATTCGTAGCCCTCCTGTGGACATTATTCAATATTCTTTTCTTGAAGGCCCCGTAGTTTGAAAACGTACATGCTCCCTGCAGCTGCAGCTTCAATTTTTAGTAGTCGGCGACCTCGGCTTCTATACGAACTCAGGCTAGCTCCCATAGCAGTCCCAGTTTAGAGCACGGGTTCCATGTATTTCTTCAGTGCCCCGAGTCTACCGTTTCTTTCGGTGTGACCCGATTTTACGCGAACTTCAAACGTACCTGCACTTGCATTATAATTGTACTGTGAAACGCACAAAACTTTATTCAAAATGTCACATTCTGTGCTCACTAAAGCTGACATCTAGTCCTAATCGTTTGCTGGCTGTTTGTGTGACTAAAAATAAGATTTTCAACCATATTTAACATGGTTTTTTACCAAAACGTAACCCCACTTTTTTCCGGTTAATCATAAAAGTACCTTGAATCGTTTTTTGATGTTATATGAGACACATAATATGTGTGCTTATCTTAAAGTACCATAAGTTACTTGGCTATTACTTGCAAGAATCTCCTAAATCTTCCTTTCGACTCAAATCTAAGCCTTGAATGTGACTATATACAATGTTTAATAAATTCCGGCAAGGAAATCTGTTTGTGTCATCAATTTTCCTTTAGCAAATAAAACTCTGTTAGTTACTCATTACACTAACTTGTAAAAAATTTCAACGTACAAGCGAATACTATAGCAGTACTGGATACCTTTCCACTGCGTTAATTAAACCTACATTGATGTTAAGAGAGAGAACAACGTAAAGTAAATTTACTTCTTGATTAATTGCCATTTTTTTGTTCAGTTACTTGTGTAACACCAAATCGATGGTCGATCGTTCATCTAACTGTACTAAAGTCTGCTTGTTCCTCCGTGTTCATATATTTCTATTCATTTTCTATTTTATTTTTTATAATTTTTCGAATACCCTGCTGATGGTGCCGTTAACTGATATTCAACGGTAGTTGTTGCATTTGTCCTTACTCTTTCTTTTATATATGGTTGATATAGGTGTTATTAATGATATTATGTTTTTTTTTCATGTCTTGATGCAGATTCTTAATAAATTTTCAACTGTCTGTGCCTTTTCTTCCACCAACGTAGGTGTTTATCTTACTACAGTGTCAGGACATTTTTAAATTCGACTTCTTGGAGTATTTTCTGTTCAAAAATTACAACTTCGCTGTACAGAGCTACTTTAAAAACGTAATTAATTACTAATTACTAATTACCGCCCAATAAAGTAATTGAATTACCAGAGAGTACAATTACTCACATGAAATAGTAATTCAATTACCAATTACTTATTACTTAGTAATTATAATTGTACAATATCAAATACTTTTTTAATTACTTTCAATAGAAATTATTGTCATACATGTAGTTGTATTTAGTAGAACCTTCTTGCAAGTTGCAACTATCATTAGTGTCGTGTCAATTCGTTTTCGTAATCTAAAAATGCTTAATTTTTATGTTTTGTTAATTATAGTAACCTACATACTACATTTTTGACAAATAGTATATATGTAAAGAATGGATAATTTACAAAATGTTCAATGCAAGAATGCGGTAAACTTATGCGGTGTTTTTAAATTGTATTAATACTATACCGCATACTGGATTTTTGAGTCAACCAGGCATGGAATTTCGTAATTAAGCATATTTTATTTACGTGTTTTACGCTGTTTAACAGTTGTTATCGGATTTTGGCCGTGTAGTTCAATTCCTCACTCAAAAATATAATTTTCTTAATGCCTGTTACACTTGCACGGCAGTATAACCCTATGCTAGTAAATCATTTAAAACAAGCAAATTGAATTGAAATAATTATTACGAACCAATATCGTCTAATGAAGCTATTTTAAATTATATTTTTACCGTAGGTATTGTAATTTGTAATGTACTTACCGCAAATATAGTTTTAGCGTCTTGCACAATAAATATTAATGAATTAATGTCATTATTGTAAGCTACAAATCACATCTAAAATCTACATACACTCACCAATGCCCGTGACGCTTTGTACAAAATGCAGAAGTTGCTGTTATTCGACTGATCAGATAAAATAATAAATTAGGTCTATATTGATAGGGGAATACCCTACTGCGATTTGCTTAATATGTAACTTAATAAGACCTTATCTTATATTTTGTGTTCTGGAGATTTGGCACCCTACCGAGGTCAGTAATTCGGTAATTTAAAAACCACAAAGTAATTCAATTACCTCGAATAATTTGAATTACCACAGCTAATTCAAATACTTTAGAGTAATTTAATTACACAAAAGTAATTGAGTAATTGAATCTAGTAATGAATTACTCTTAAAAAGTAATTTTCAAGTACTTTTTAACAAAAATGGCAATTCCCAATTACAATTACGGCATTTTGAAAAGTAATTCAATTCCAAGGCAAATAAACAAAAAGGAATTTAATTAGTTATTTAATTACAAAGTAATTAATTACTGCATAGCTCTGGCTGTATATAGGTTTTTCAGTCATATTTCTACGTGTATTATTTCATCCAATGGTGTTCAGGCAGTTGGCAGTCACAATTTTAAGCAACTGTAACGGCCCCTTTAATTTTCTAGTTCATAATTCTTTGTTTTGGCTTATTTAGAATTTTAAGATTTGGCACACAGCCTCGTTCTAGAAAGTTCGTCGAGCCGAAATTACCGCGGGCTTTCCTCGAGTTGTGATCGGTCACAGGTGCCCAGATCATGCGGCTAACTGGTTCCTCCCGCACGTAGCAAGCCTAGCGCCTCTGGCGAGGGCAGCGTGGCTTAGTTTATGAAGAGTGTTTTACGGGCCGTGACAGTGAAAGGTCGTGCTTCTTGGGTGTTATAGTGCGTGTCCGTTATCAATAACCGCCGCCGCTCGTCCATTTTCGAAAGTCTGAATGGCAATTTGTACCGCCACATGGTCGAGATCCCGTCTTCAGAACGTGCAATCTACAGGTCTCCCAGTCTTCGTTTGTTGCCCATGCGGGCTCTGCATCGTTCCCTGAATATAAGGGGGACTCATTGGACATCGTGCACACCCACGCATCAAGTCGCAGCCCGGCTGTTCTAGCGATCAGTGCCCGACTTTAACCGACCCATCAAGGCAAAGCCGCCTAATTAAGGTAGTGTGCGTTATTTTTAATTAATCATTCATGTTACAAGCCAGCCGACAGTTCAGGCTATTTTTAATTAATCATTCATGTTAACTGCTAGCCGACAGGTCAGGCTAATTTTAATCAATCATTCATTTTAACTGCCAGCCGATAGCTCAGGCTATTTTTAATTAATCGTTCATATTAACGGCCAGCCCACAGCTCAGGCTATTTTGAATTAATCATTCATGTTACAAGCCAGCCGACAGCTCAGGCTATTTTGAATTAATCATTCATGTTACAAGCCCGTCGACAGCCCAAGCTATTTTGAATGAATCATTCATGTTAACTGCCAGCCGACAGCGCACGCTATTTTTAATTAATAATTCATGTTACAAGCTCGCCGCCGGCGTCTGTCGCTTGCATTGCTGTAATTCACGCGCTTAAACATCAGCCGCTTGGGCTGTACGAAAACTCTAACAAACTCGCTTCAAGTCGGATGCGAGCCACCCGCGTCGGGGCCGTGTACCGACATTCCCGCAATATTGTAGTAGTAAGGCGACCTCACAGCTGGACTTTTAGCTGTAGTGCCCATTTGTTTTTCTTCTATTTTCTGGCGCTGTTGTATTGCATTGAACCAATAGAGCGATTTACTATGCGCTGCTTAATGATTTCTCCTACGGGCCTGCGCATGTTTATTTACAGGTTAAATACTGTGTCAGATTTATGTGAGGCCTGAGAGCAGTTTATAAGCGTCGCAAGTAAGTTAGTGCGCTTGTCGTTGCAGTGTTGGGAGTCGTGAGGCTGTGCACATATATTCTACTCTCGTTTGGCTTCTCGGAGTTCTTCCGGACATACAGTCACGCTTGCCTTATGGTGTACCGTTTCTATGACCACGCCCATCTCCCTGAGCGTATCAAGCCGTGGCTATTGGCCTGTTTTGTGAGATTTTCAGGGTAAGTGTTGGCGTTTCCCGGACATGTTAAAGCAAGCGGCACTCCTCCACCCTTGAGTGTCTTTATAATCATTTGATACCGTAACAACAGTTATGTATCCATCTTTTCTTCCTTTCTGATACATTCTTTTTCATACTCTGGTTTATGATTCTTTATATTGATTTTATTATTATCGGTTTCTGTGCTTAACTATTTTTGGCAGTTTTTCCGCTTTTTCTTCTATTTCCATTTCGATATCTTCCTCCCCACAGTAAGGTTTTTTTAAGTTCCTAGTGCTTTCTTGGCTGCTAGATGCATGCATTCTTGAATATGTTGATAGTCCTATTCTTGGTTTCGTAAAGGCGCTATTGTTCAGTTTGTCATCTAACCTTTTTTATAGGGCATTCTCACGCTTTCATGATCGACTTCCGTCGGTGGAGTACTTGTATTGTCCTTTTCTTTTTTTGTTTTTTTTCCTGTCAGACTATTTTTACCCATTCCAAGTAATGGTCACTACCACATCTTGGACTTTTGGAATTTTGTTTTTTGTCTCGTTATAGTGTAATAGTTTGTTGAGTCCATGTATATTGGTGTATATCTCGGTGTTGATAATATGCATTATGAACTCATAGCTAATTCTGTTCGCAAATTGTTATCAACTTCTGTCCATTATTATTTATAGTATCCTCACCATAGCTCCCTATAAAATTGTCTTAATCTTTTTTCCCTGTTCTGCTGTTTAAATCGCCTAGAAGTAGTATCGCGATAGAGTCTCCAAGTTTTTGTTCACTGTCCATTCACTTGTTCAAAAAATACCTCTTTAACCTGAATAGGTGAGTCGTCATTAGCAGCATACATTCCTAATATAATTATTCTGTGTCCGTGCATTTTTATAAAACGTTCACTGATAGCTTCCCATGCAGTTATGTATTTCCTTATACCCCTACGTATGAGGATCGATACTCCTTGCTGACCTGTCTTATGTTTTGGGGCACCACTATAGAAATAATCATAGTATAAAAGGCTTTTTGTCTCTGTGAGTACAGTTATAGCGAAACTTATTTTGTTTTTGTTTTACCATAACTTCGTTTAGTCTTCAAGAAAGACCTTGCACATTCCATGTTCCAATATTATTTGTTCGTTTTCGTCCTCGTTTATCTGTCCTATTGCGAGACTGCTTGGGTTTTTTAAAATTTTGTTTTTTATAAGTGCCGGAATGCTGACCCGATTATTCAATCCTCCTTCTAGGAGGACCAGGATTTGACTTTGAGGTTTACTCCTCTATCTAGTCCGCCTCCTCTACATCTAAGGAGCCCTTTCTACCCCTTTTGTATTTATTATGTTATTTTATACCACCCCTAAAAGCAGGGTTGCCACTTCCGCCATCTCTGATGAGGAAAACAGATTCCGTAGGAAGCTGAAAGAAGCTACATACATAGCGCTGGCAGTAGAACCAATTTGCCAGGCTAGCGCAGAACTAAAGCCTATTTGCATGCCACTACTGCGCAGAGAATTACAATAATAGTCTACTGCGCATACAGCGGTAAGATATATATAAATTTACAACTAAAATATATAACCGCCCTGGTGGCCTAGTGGTTAGAGTGGCAGACTAGCGATCAGCGGTCGCGGGTTCAAACCCCGGGGGAGGCACAAATTTACGTAGAAAAAGATATAATATCAGTCCTTCTCAGGACTAACCAGGAACACCTGAAGACGGGAGTAGATCAAAACTCCCGAAACTTTGTGTGATTTACACCCTAGATAGTGGAAAAAGTCCGAAAAGCATATCGTTGACATATTGATGAAAATTGTGCAATAACATGACGATTAAAAGACGTCAACTTGGCAACCAGACGTAAAAACGCCTTAAATAGTCGCCAACAGTGTTAAAAAATGACGTGTTTTGGATCATGTTTATAACGTCCACACATAACGGTGTTGTTTGTTTATATGTCAAATGTTAAGAAACCGTCATAGGCTGACTTAGAATCAACCACATAGCATTGAAAAGCTGTTTCATTGTTCGTTTAACGTGTGTACACACTGGGGACTTTCAGCATCCTTGGGTATGATGAAAATAACGGAATGAGTTGTAGTAAACCTGTTTTCTGTAGCTGTAGCAGAGAACTTCCAAGTAGGAGAGATCGCCTTAAAAAGGTGAGACCACTATTGTATATGGTAGAAGGGTATAAAATGCTTCTGAAAGATAAGATTCATGATAACTAAATATAACCACGTAACACCTAATTATTAATTACTTGAAAATAAGTGAAAAGTGGTATTTACAGGTACTATTGAATTATGAAGTTAAGTTAAGTCTTCAAGTTCGGGGCGGTCGGCACTCGGATGGGTGTCCGACTTATAGTGGTAGTAATATTCCAGCCAGCCGTGCCTCGGAAGCACGTTAAGCCGTCGGTCCTGGCTGTCATCTCGTTGACAGTCGTTAGGTTACGTTAAAGGCTCTCGCGCAACCGGAAAGATCTGACACCAGGTTTCCTACCACAAGCCATATCATACAACTACAACCATGTAAGAGGCGGAAACCTACTGATTTTTAGACAAAAAATTCTAATCCAAAAAATTTCCCAATTGTATAGATAACATTTTTTTAAATATTGTTACAGTTATACTAATGCCATTATTTGCAATCACACTAGAAAGAACCGAGTTCATATATTAATCGTCATTTACCTAAAAATAACCTAGCGTTATCATTAAAATTTGAGCTCCTATTTAGGAAAACTACTTCAATTAAATGCGCGTATAATCTATGCTGAAGAACATATTCAGGTTTCTATTTCTTTGCACCAAAAAATATATAATCTTAAAAATTATTTAAATGACGGCAATTCCTGGTGGAGATCTTTTGGAAATTAAACTGGGCACTTTGCAAAAGCTTGCCGTTGACGGCTTAAAGCATTCTCCTTTATACAGATTACAGATATTCGCAGTCTTAAAATAAAATGACCTCCCAATGACTTTTAAGAAGTTTTTCATCCCAGTTGGCTTATTCATTTAGGTCCTTCACTGTCCTTCTGCGCCAATCAAGTGAAGTCCTTTGTATGTCTATCCTCTATTTCAGGTTCTGCCTGGCCTCATTTCCTACTATTTAGCTATATATATATATGTATTGAAACCCCTGAGGGTTTCTAATTCTATCTCATAACGTTTTACCGCCGATAGTTACCCCTCTCGTGTTCGCTGTTCTCATTAACTGCATTGTTTTGAACATGTCCAAGGCTTAAATTTCTAGCCACATCTAGCTGCATTGTCTTTGATTATTTAAATCATAATTTGTCGATGGGTCACAACACGTTCCTGGAAACTTAACTAAAATTATCTCCTTACATTGCTGTTGTAATTCCTCTTCTTATTTAGTTCTTGTGAAAACCCAGTTCGAAGTTTTTCACTTAGTTTATTAATTAATTTAGGCACGCAGCGTCATCAATTCGCTATAAAAAATAATAATTACTTTCTAACAGAACATGATTTAATGTTACCTCTAAACTGATAACCTTGTGTTGATACCATAAATACAAGGCTCGATTAAACGACCTTCTAATATTCATGTGGCCTTTGCCTATCCGTCGTCGTAAATACTGAATTATCTATCCCTTAAACCCCTGTTGTTCTTAATTTGTTACAGCCGTACTGAAAAGTATTTTCCATTAGAGGTAGGTTGAATTAAACTAAAATTATCAGAGACGAAATTTTGAGATCAAACATTATTGTAGTCACGCGCTATTTCCTGTAACCCCAGCACACCTCGAGAAAAGCCATTGAATGGATATCTTGCGTAACTAGGATTCTCCGCAATTTACGCATTCGTTAAATGTTGTTCCCTCCACTTGGCGTTTTGCTTCCTTGGTTTCTCTACACATTTAAACCCCGATGCCGACGTCGACATTGCTTAAGCACTGGCTAAGCCGGCTGCGGTTAATCAACCAAAACTAGTCCGTTCATAGTTTTGCTTTAAATATTAAGAGATTATTTAGTTAGTGGTCAGAACATATACTAATAACTTGAGTAGAATTTAGAATGCTCAATTCATATTCTTAGAAAAGGAAAAGCGCGCAAGCTGTTGTTATATAAAGCAGTTTTAATTGTTATTTGCTATTTTTTCAATATTAGTCATTGTGCAAGTTGCTTCAAATGTGCTTGGTGATAGTGGAAAAATTATTTTCTTGTATAAAATTGCAATATTTTTTAGCAAAGTATCAAAATTGCAAAGCAGTTTTATTGTTCGTCTTATAAATTACCATTATAAATAAATTTCAAACTTGCGTTATTTTAACGTAAACTTCTACTTGATTAATATTACAGTACAATTAACAATTTTATATTTGTAAAGGTTTTGTATTTCATAGGAAAAACATAAAATATCGGTAGACCAATAAATGCCTGATAATTTAATGCATGCAAGACCCATACATTATGATACTATTGATGTTTAAATGGCTCTGTGGTTCTGCATATGGAGTTAACTGAATAATTATACTAAACGGTGGATACCTTATATTGATTTGCTAACTCAATGAAAATGCAATTTCGTTAATACAGTATTATTTAGATTGTGATTGATTAATAAAACTAACAATGGAAATATTACTTAGCATGGGACTAAAATTATACAGTTTATTTTCAGTGGATAGTTACAATGAGCTAATTTACCTTATGCTCATTCTCATAAAGGTAGATCGATTAGTAGAGCAGTAAAGGCATGACAACCCGCTAAGTGGCCTGTAGTGAGAAAACTTGTATGCAGCATAAGAAAAATAACGAAGGAAAATGTTGAAATGGAATTTAGTTGGATAAGATTGCAGCAGAAATGAGGAAGACTGAAGTTTTGGCATATGGACTTTTGAATGTGCAGAGGAGAGCTATAATGTGTGAATTTTTGGGAGTTCTTAGTTGTACAGATTTTACGAATCGCAGTAAGTTCTCGACTGTGTAGTGTATCTTTGGCTCTTCGTTCTTACGCATTCTCCGATCACATTCACCACGCCACGACGCCCTAGCTAGACGCATAAAAGTTGAACCACATTCGTTACAATTTTTTTATAATAGACATATAGACGTTAAACTGGGTCGCTGAATCCGAAACTATCAAAAATGTTATATGTTAATAAACTTTGCATTATCTACGTTATGCACAAAATAATAATAAAAGTAAAATTAAATATTGTAAGAATATTACTGAAATTTGGCTGAAAAGTGAATTGATCGTTTAATAGCATCAAGGTTCATAATCACACTATATTTACTCGAACTACGCAGATATCAACAAAAAACCCATCCTATCTGACAAGAAGCATTTTAGGTGCTGGTAATAAGTCAACACGTAACTTGAAAGATAAAACGCAAGTCTGTCGATAGGCCTTCGAAAAACATGTAAGAATAAAACAAAGTATCTATGTATAATCAAAATAATGTTTAACTGCCTTTCGCTACCTGTCCTAGGCTAAAAAGAAACTCCTTCTGCAATATCTTACCCACAATTCATAATTTACGATATAGGTCCCGGGTGGTGTAGCTTAAACAAGCGTCCACGTTCGATCAGCAGAGTTAAGCAACGCTCTCTCTGGTCAGAACTTGGATGGGAGTACCACGGCTGTATCTCTCGGCGCCTCGTGATACGGCTGTCACGGAAATAGTTGGTCCCGGGGGTCATAACAACATCATGACTGTCGTTAGTGGGGTTGGACGTCCCCATAAATGCACAGCGACGCCTATAATTGGCCTAACGGCTGTTGGCTGAGTGCGAAATAAATAAATAAAAATAAAAATAATTAAATAAATAAATAAATAAAATAGCTGTAGGATAGTGCTAATTCCCTAACCCAGCCACAATTATCGGGTTTTCTTGGGGAAGTACCGGTGTCATTGGGAAAGAAACTCAAATGTCGATGGAAATTTGGATGCAAGACATCTCTTGGCTTCCTCCTTAACATTTGGAATAAGAAAGTATGAGCACATATTGCATAAATTAACATATTTTCACTGGTTCAATATGAGAAGCAGACGTTACTTACAATTTGCTACTCTTTGTCATAAAGTCATTAGAACCAAACAGCCAGCTTACCTATATAATAAAATTACTTTCAGAAGAGATGTGCATCCCTAAATTTAAGATCCAAAGGAATAATATCACCACCTTTACACAAAACTGTTTTGTTTGAACGACCTCTTCAATTCCAAATTTATAAACTCTATAACATTATTCCACAGAATTTGAAAGAATGCACTCCGGTAACCTTCAGAAATAATATAAGCTACAAACAAACTAAATCTTACAGTTATTTTTATTCTTTATTTAACGTTTATAATTAACATTTATTACATATATTGTTGGAATTATTTGCACAATCACAGAACAACATAAATGTTTTATTTTACTTATCTTTTGCATTTGCAGTCATTATTATTATTTTTTAATTGTAAATAACTTTAGGCAAACACATCCGTTACGCAAAATAGAAATATCCTGGTATCAATGGAAGATCAAGGGTAGTTTTGCACTAATCATTTGAACTGAAACCCTGTGGTTTCCCAATTCGACGTTATTATTCCTCGAACCAGGTTCCATAGGAGAAATAAAATCCAGAATGCGGGCGCCAACGAATGCAGCAGAGCGGGTTTGGCGGTCTCTAGAGTTTCCTATCGCACCAAATTAGTACATCAAACCAAACAAAAAAAAAACCCTGCCTCAAGATTGATAGCAACCAGATTCACGTGCATTGAAAATTTGAATTCCACAGTCTGCATTTTGGAGAAAAATACCACTAATCCGCCTTTAGAAAAGCTATGAATGCCTCTTAACACTCGATGACTTCGAAAAATGACATGGGGCTTCAGATACCTATAAGGCCCCACGAAACGTAACTTACTTGGTTTGCCAGGAAGCAAAACGGAAGTAATTCAAATCTTATGCAAAATTTCGATTTTGCATCGCTTTTAACAACCACGGTGTGGCTCTACTTCCTAAAATTCTATTAAGCTAATAATAAAAAAAGGGTAGCAGTGCAACCACAAAGAGAACCTATACCGCAAACGTCAAAGAGGGCTATTACGGTTGTAAAAATTGCTATTCGTGATATTGAAAGGATCTTTAAATTATAGTGGTAGTGGTTGCCCGAACTATTTTTAAATTAAATTGCTGTAAAATAAAATATCTAACAATTCCATTCGACTACACTTGTAGCTTTTCATCCATTACTATTTTAATAAATGTAATTGTATTAATAATCGTATTAATGTAAATTCCATGTAACATTGATATACATTCCACCGTGGATTTGTTATGGAGCTGATAAAAAGCGAACGGTTCTACATTCTCGTTACGTGGTTTTAGTCAAGCCTGAAGTTAGTGAAACCAATAATTAAATCAACTTTTCATGCATTTTAACTAAATCGCTCTATTATTTGAATTATGGCAGCCCTTTAATTTAAATCTGGAACAAGTATTTATATTTACTACAAATATCGGATTTCAGTAGATTTCAATGAAACTTGTTGATCATATACTGACGGAAGCAAATAAAGTTATTTAAAAACAATTTTATCAGACAAACGTTTCTGTATATATGTTTCTTTAATTTTGCTATGTTGTTCTTAAGAATGTAATTATAACAAGTATTTGAATGGATTTTACCAGAAAAATAGAACAGATAGAAAATAGTGGCTCCTAGTAGTGCATTTTTACGACCGATTATATACACCCTGTGTAATAGCTGTCATTGACTCGATATTCTGTAGACCGTTGCAAAATAACTTCAATGTGTATTATCAAAGTAAAAGCAAAAAATGCATAACATTTGCACTGGTGTTCCTCCAGAGAGAAATGGGCACCGAGCAATTGTTTTTTTTTTCAGCAACGCACAGATGTATGATTAGTACAAAAAATCGGTAATTTATATAAATGTAAGGAAGGCTATCGACAAAAGGTGGTTGATAGACACACAAAATATAGCATAAACTCAGAGTACCAGTAAAATGGTGAGGTAAAACATCTAACGACATCTTTCCGCTCTTCATAATTATGTTACAGGGTCTGCGAATGCGGGCTCTACTTTGAACATTTCGCTTAGCCCCACTAGAAAATAGTAGTCTTGAGTATCATTCTGAAATTCACCGCTTAGCAGTTACATCATGCTTTCAATGGATTTTTGTCGCCATTCTGACTGCAAATCGATACGTGTTGGAGTTCGAAAGCCGACTATTCAGGGACGTTTACAAGGAAATTTCATGAGCAACATGGGTGGTACGTCACGAAATGTGCCGTCTCAGTGCCATGTGTACTTGTGGCCACTCTCAGCGGCCAAACGATCGACAAGATAGAGATCATTATTAAAGTAGGATAGCCAAAGGTGCCGTCGATTTTACCTTTGAAGGGGGCAAAAACTCGGAGTCCAGTTTTAAACTTTGAATCCACTACCTCGTGAAAGCTACTAGACGAGTTAATATCTTGATTAGTCTATCGTCGCCTCGCATAGCGATACTTTAAAATGTGATCCGAGACAGCTTTTCGTTGTGCCGTTGTACAAAGAGTAGTCGTAGTGGCTTGTACTTTTCGTTGTGCCGTAAACTATAGCAACTTTTAGTAGTTTTGAGTTTTCTTCTGTCGTTAGCCCGTAAATTAGAATTGACCGGCGGCATCTGAATGTTGTGCCAGTTACAGTAGAAGTGGCAAATAAACGTGTCAGTATGTTATGTTAAAGCTATACAGTATAGGAAATTTGCATTGTGTCATGTCGTACCGGGCAGCTTCCTAATTATGCTCGGACAACTTCCGGATCTAGTTGAACGTTGCCAAAATACTGCCATTAATTAAAGAAAGCACATATGTAGGTATCTCCTTGCCGTCGCTTAAGCGGATATATCAAATAGCTATCAGTACCCCTGGAGTCTTCGTTTGACTAATCTGATGTCTGCAAAGTATGTTCACAAAGACCAAAGCTATAACGACATCAATCCCCTGTTTGTAAAATCATCCCATACTAAAGCCAACTTCGTTTAAGCACAGGCATTCAGCTGTAATTTAGATAGTTAGGTGTTTATACAAAGTACAAATATTTCAACGTGGGTCTAAACAAAGTAACGTTTATTGGATTAGTAATAAACTTTAACTTAATGTCATTTTATGTCGTTATTCGCTTTCATCTCGTAATATACTTACGCGGCCGTTCCTAATAGTTTTAAAGAAGGTTCCACGTATGGGGCGCCATAAAATTATAACATAGAAACAACCCTTTTCGTTGGGTGCCATAAAATTACATATTTAAGAAGGGTTAACTAATTTAAAGTATTCCGTTTCCTAAAAAAAATGAACTCCGGTTGAATGTACATTTTTATGTCGTACTATAATTTACCGATTATTTTCAATTTAATGGAGTAGGAAATAAAAGTGAAAAGGGTGATGATCTCTGGAATTGATTATGTTACCGATTATTTTATATCAATAATTAATTCCAGAGATCATTACCGTTTTCACTATTAGAAATCTCATTTTAGTAGAAATAATATGCACGAAACCCTTACTTTAGGGTTGTCAATAATGTAAAATAATCCGTAGCCTCACTTAAGTTTTATCGGGTTACAATAAATATACAAGTAGTACACATTACTTGAATACAAGCTCGTCCGTTGTTTTCCACGTCCAAAATCTAGGAAACAGCAAGCCAAATTGAAGGCACTATTTGTGATTATAGAAATATAACTTTGATAAATACTTTATTTGCCTATATTTAATGTTTATTAACGATAACCTCATCCAGACGACACGTTGGAAATGAAATATCAGTTGCAATTGAAAACACTCATTATAATTGTCACAAAATAAATAAACTTTACAGATGAGTATGTGCACTTCAATATTATTATTCTAACCTCAGTTTAGGTTTGATTTGAAACAATTAAAAAATAAAGAAATAACATAACCTTAAACTATGGCTACAAATAAACGTAATGTCACGTTAACACCAATTGATAGAACACTCATATAGTTGTAGATGTGATTCCGACAGCCTCATTTATCAATTTTCGTTCAACTTTTGGTTACAAATGTTACGAATTTTAGCTTGTTGGTATGCTAATCTGTTTAAAACCTAAGTTACTTCGGTTGTTTTACTATAAAAATTATTGGCAAAACAAGCCAGACCAGTCGGATAATAATAAATTTAACAATCCTAACTTTCGTCTTATCGATTATGATCCCAAAGAGAAACTGACTATAATTCAATAGTTTTAAGTGTTACTAGTTCTTTAAATTGTAATAACCACTCTACTTAATGCGAGAGTATACGCAAAATTTAAAATGTTAATGGATCTTCATCCGAATGGCATGCAGTAATAATTTAACCATAATTCGTATCGCGTGTAAAATTTTTCTTTCGCTTTTGTTAACGTCTATCCACAGCATTATATAGACAAGGTGACTTTAATGGTTTTGCAAATATTTTAACTGGTAAAAGAGGATGTTTAAATTACATGATTAGTCCAATAACGTCTTATGCAAAAACTTTTAGTTTTCGAAAAAAAAAGTTTAAATAAATGTAACAATTAAAAACCAAAAAAAACCTGTTTTTATTAGCATATGTATTAATGTCATGTTAATATATGTTTTTGAAATGTAACAAGAAATTAATTTCAATAATGCTAATATTAAAACCATATCGGACCTCTTAGCTTTGGTAAAATTCATTTTGTGGTATTTTAAAAAAAAATTAACATGGCATTAAGACAATTGCTTAAATGAAAAAACTCTTATCGTTTTTAATTTTTCATTTTTTTAAACTTATCCCTCAAACTTTTTTAGAAAAACTTTGACCTGCTTTATTTCGAAAACTGAAAGTTTTTGCATAAGACATTTTTGGACCAATCATGTTATTTTAGCGTCTTCTTTTACCAGTTAAAATATTTGCACAACTGTTAAGGCGATGCCGCCTATTACAGCAGTGGGATAACATGAACAACAAAATAACGGGTGTTCATAAACAGTCGTCATCCCAGTAGGTTTTGACTTCAGAAACGTATGTCTATTAAAATTGAGAAAAAATGCTTTATGACAGTACTCAATGACGTTTCATTGTGTTGCACGAATTAATCAAAAACATAACATTTTGTTTTTCAAAGCAACTGGGATGACGACTTTTTATGAACACCCGTTAGAATGTGTGAGAACGAAAACCATGTCTATACAGAAAATACTTTAGTAGGCATGTTTAGTTGACATATGTCATAATTAAAAAAAGCGTTAAGCCTACTCGAATATTTCTTTCTATGTTTATCTCTTTCTTACACAAGCACTGCAATATATTTTCTTGTTCATTTTATCTCATTACGGTTTTTTATAATTTTGACACAATCGGTATACAGGATGTAGGTGTTATGTTTTTGTCGACGTTTACCGATGATTTGTTTGTATTATGTGTCAAAAACCAGTTCGATATGGTACATTCAAGGTTTAATGTTTGGATTTGTACACTCGAAGTTGAATATTTTGAGTCGAGCTGTCTTCCCGTTGTTTATAGAGGCTCTTCGCCCTACCTGATTATAACAGGATATGTTTTCACCGAATTGTTTACTTGTATTTTCAATTTTCTAACTTGTTTCTTGTATTGCGTAACTAAGGTTATATTATAGAGTGCCTGTTTAATATTCCCAATCAGTTCTTCAAACAGTTTAATAAACGCCATTTGTAGTATTTTGGATTTTCTTGAGTAACAGTGTCAAACATCTAAGCACCCTGCATTTAAAAGTTCTTTTTAACCTTTGATTAGTAAGTTGTTACAGATTGTTAAAAGCAAGTTGCATCTTAATAGTCCAAGCAGTTAAGCATTTAGTTGACAAACACGTAAATATTTATTTTGCACTAGATCCAGTCAGCTTCACCCGTGACTGAAGTGGACATTTCGAGCTATGGGTTGAATTTGTTGTGATTGCCCGCCAGTAATTTTCTATATTGACTATCCCGAAACAGAACCAGACTTCACAAGTAACGTGGATCTCCCCTCCCCGCGAGCCTGCTGTCGAAAATCGGGGGCTTTAATAACTCTGCCTCCAACGCAATTTACTCTTGTCGTAAGTGCGATCTGGCGTTGTCGTCAAGTCAAATGTAATTCAATTACCACAAATTAAGTCGAAATTTCAAGATATCTTCATTTCTGAAAAAAATTGCCCAAATATCCCTGATAGATGCATTATCATATCCTAATAGATATTATTCTACATTGCAGGTTCCTGTACATTTTATTTGACTTAGCTGACCACAGCAGCCAATAATCCTCTTTGGTACCTCATTTATAACCAGCGAAATTTTGGTAAATCTATATCGATTTCAGGCAATTTGATTTTTCATATCTTTAGTAGTTTGTCTCGATAAAAATCCAGGCATGCTAAATAAAGCGATAATTAGTAATGTTGCAGAGAAATATTTTCGTTCAAAACAACATACAATTTTGCTAATCATGTAAGTCATTATCTTTATGCATTTTCATCTTTATGTTTAGCTGTTCACTCTAGTCTTTCATACGTAATAATTTTCTTGTCTACCAATTTATAGAACACGAGTGCCACTAAAAAAAAATCTAAGTAACTGCGCCTTGTTTTTAAAGCAATAGGTATAATATAGTTTTTTGCACTTCAAGGAACAAATGACGAAAAGATAATTCGATGAAAGATACTATTAGTGATAAATAGTTACACTAAATATTCAATATTAACACCATTTGCAAGGATCCAAAGATTAACTACACGCAAAAACTGCTGCTACACTTCTGCAGCGTTACGAATTAAATAATAATTTAGGGGTGTAATTTTCTCCGTGATAGTATTTTGAATTCGTTTCATTTTTCAACTACCTTTGCCGTTAATTTATTTTCTTATCTACAATTCTACAATTCTTTACTGAGAAGTTTATTACCTTGCATTTTTCTTTATTATTTTATTTCTAGCTTTAATACTACCTATCGATTCAGAAGGTTCTTGTATGTCATTACGCATATCCATCGTTTCTATGTATCTCTTAACCCTTTTCGTGGTATTTTTTGCTATTTTAACTCTTCGGTTTTTATGAATATTTATTGCTAATACTTTTCATAATTTATTTTTTTACAATCTGCTCGTTTTCTTTCTATCCGCTGAAACGTAGGTTCCTCTGTTTCCTTACGCGTCCTTTTCACTCCATACGGTCAAAATCAATTAAGAGTTAAGTCTAGGATTTGGTTATTAGAAATAGATTAGTTCCTACGGTGAATGCATATACAGTTTAAGGATTCGATGCAAATTGTGATGACAGGTTTGCTATTCGAATTGAAAGATTTGTAGAATAAGACATACAAATTCAATTAAATATTCAAATAAAACTCAAACTTTAGTGGAAGCGTTGCAGTCGTATGTGTAAATACAATATAATTTCATGTGTATGTAATGTTTGTGTAATTTTGTGTATTCAGTATCATATTTTCTTGCTAAACTAGGGGCTTAGTCGCAGTAAGCAATAATAATTAAGCATGGCTAAATCACCGAAAAGTTTTCTTACTAAGACTGTGCTGGTTATGAAAATAAATACGTATCCCACGTCTCCTAATTTTCTAATCAAAGAATACACTGTTATCTGCAAAAACAAACCCATGTAGAGGGAAACCACTCATACTCGAAAACATAAATATCTGCTGTTATGTCAAGCAACCTGCTCGAGCAGCATACTTGCGGGAGCCAAGTGAGTATGGTATGGGGTTGTCAATAAAAGTATAGCGCAATATTTATGTTAGGATACATTAGGATTTATTACGAAACTTCGCTTTATGTGCGTTTTCACATATTCCCCGTTTGATCAGGTTTGGATGTAAGCGGAATTTATATTTGCGAATATAACATTTGTATTACATTGCAAATTTAAATTCACAATTTTATTGAAGCATAAATATTTTAATGGAAGCGTGAGCTTTGCATTTGACTTAATAGTTAATATTAATGCTACGTCTGGTTAGTGTTAGTAGGTTAATTATAGTTATGTTAACGCTAATTGCGTAATTAATAGTGTTATTATTGTTTGTTTAAAGACAGCCTTTTTTTAAATTTCGGTGTATTTGAAATATAAATCTTGCTGCATGCATAGGTATTCATTTATATAATTATATAATTAAATATGTATTGGTGAAGATTTCTCATTACTTGACTGCCGATTGTGTACTTGAAGGGAAGTGCTGAATGTTCTCTAAGTGTTACTGAGGATGCAACAGCGAATAATCAATGTTATAATATTCACAACGCTGCTACACTATGTAAAGACAAACTATTTGCAAGCGTGTAGAAGCAAGAATACATAGCGCACTGATCATCGTTCTGAAATAGAAATCAAGAAAATGTGTTGAAGACATTGAAATGATGTTTCTACACCGACAGAAGTAAATGATAACAAGTTTCTAAGTGTGGTATTTTTTGACAATTTAGTTCAAATTAAAGTGATCAATTAGATGCTTGCATTTCTTATTTTGGCAATATTTATGAAATTTCATAGTGACAATGTTAACGTTAAAATACACAATCATCTGATTTGAATTTTATACGACCAATATTATAGGATTTTACATGCAAGGCACATACAGTGGAGATATTGAGTAGGAATTTGCACAGATGATGCTTAGGCAATTTTTTGACAGTAGAAAAGTTTACAGGCGCTTGTAAAGGAAAAACATCCATAATTATCTGCACACACTGCATGTTCGCAAAGAAGGGTTTGTGGAGAAAATAGTCTAAATATGCGGTTGATAATAATAAAATTCTTAAAATCAAAATCTTTCTTTAAACTTTCTAAGGATATGGCGTTACTATTTACACAGCAAATTTAAAGCGTATTTACGAATCAAGAAGCTAAAAGCAATCTTCTTGGAAGCCGAAAATTGTGAGAAATCAAAAAAGATTCAAAACCACACAATAAACTTGGTAGATATATTCGGAAAATCAAATATGTTAATCTTTCAACTCCAGCGATGAAGCACACAGTAGAAGTTAGTTACAACTAAATCCCTTTTTTGCATAAAACTAATTCGAACGTAAATGTAAAAGAATTGATTTGATTATTTTTTGTAAATTTCAAAAACAGGAGCAAATGAATATTTTATTGAGAGCTCGATTTGTCTGTATTGGCCCAATTGAATGTCGTCTTCTTGGAAACAACATACAAGTTAACAAAACTAGTTTATTGCGTTGTCTAGTGAAGTAACTGTACTATAATCGCTTTTGTTTTATTTAAATTATACGGGATAACTTAACTAAAACCTGCCTTCCGATTGGTTGCTATCGGTACGAAAAAAATAATCACATTTACACCGACGCTGACGAATTTAAACAATATTACCGGATGTGCTTTGCTCAGTTTATTTCAACAGGACTTTTTTTCGCACATTTATAGAACTTTACAGAATACGATTAAATTACATAACAGACTTTTGGAATTGGACCGTGTTATTATTGGGGTCGAAAAACTCAACGTTTCTCTCACTTTTATAAAGGACCTAATCAGAAGGAAATGCAAAAGAGCAAGGTAACTCAACATGTAAACCACGCCAGAGGCGAAACTCTACTAACGAGTTTTTTCACCGAAATCAGTTTGCCTACAGAACGGGGTTATCAAAAGAAACGGTACCCCACCATCTCACCAGAAGGGTGGAAAAACGCTGCAGAACAAGGAGGTCCTTCTAGGAACATGATAACAGGTGGGGTGCTATACGTGTCGATATTGGACGAGACTCTGGCAGACCGGTTGGCAGGGGGTTATCCACAGGGAAAACCTTATGATAGACTGGTTTCTGAACAACTTCAGTAGCAAAGGATTTATTCTCTTATTATACAAGGATGACCTGGTCATCATACTTAACAACACAGCAACCTTACATACTGGGTCTTTAACGGTATAAGTAGGTGAACCGATGCAGAGTTCCATTTAAGCGAAAGAAGGATGTAGAGGATTTGGGACTTCTCCGCCTTGGCCACAGAAATCAATCGCTCGGTCGATGTAAAATATTTGGTATCCAAGACTTCAAAATTACTTGGATACAATATTGAAAACAATGAGTTCGAAACTACATTACTCAAGGAGTCTAATACCAAGAATGGTGCATTGGTTACGCATCAGAGTAGTAAGACTAGCAATAGCATGTGCAACCTTAATACGATGGTCCAGTCTGATGCAGAGAACCACCAAAATAAGACTAGTCAAGACTCAAGAGGTTTGTCTGCCTTGGCATTGCGGGGAAAGTAAAAACAACGGGCACCGCTGCAACGTAGTTCTGAAGATTCTTGCGAACTCAAAAGCTTCGCCCAGACTGCTTTGGGTAAAGCTACGAAGAGCTCGAAGGCCTAGCTGAGTAGTACACCGTGGCTTTGGGTCCCAGATCCAAGAGGAATTGAAGACAACGAAAAAGCCGATGAACTCGTAACGCAGGAATCCATCAATTTCTTGAATGGTACAGAATCCACAGTGGGAGTCCTAAGAAGCGTAATTAGCTGGTCTATTGCTGACTAAACCTGTCGCCGGCATAAAACCTTCTGGAGTAACAGACCAGAACCGCGGATCAAGGTGAGCTGAAGAACTGCTACTTCTAAGCAGGACGCAATTCAGGATCGTCATATGGTTCGTAGGAGGAAATGCGATTACCAAGAAGCACTTCTGAAGGATTCAGAAATTCCATCCTTTTTATTATATCTAGTACTTTTGTTCTGAGCCGTATATCTTCATTTCGTATCCTATCTCTTAAGGCTACTCCTAACATCGCTCGTTAGATGGTTTTCTGTCATACCCTTAACTTTTCGGCACTTCTCTGTGTGAATGTCGTGGTTTCTACCGCATACGTAGCCACAGGCAGTATGCACGTTTCATATACTTTCCTTTTTAGATTGATTGGGATGTGTTTTCAGTATATGCTGAAATTTTTCAAAGGTTGTCCATGAGACCTTTACCTTTCTTCTAATTTCGGCCGTTTGATTCTCTTTACTAACCGTAATTTTATGACCCTGATAAATAAACTCCTCTACTTTCTCTATAGGTTGGTTGTTGATCATAATGATTCTATCGCTGTTTGTCATTACCTTAGTTTTGTTTATATTCATCTCGAAGCCTACCTCCTTGAACGCCTTATCCAGCTGCTAGGCTCTAGTTTTCCAAAATCTTTGGCAATTAACACTGCATGATCCGCGAACCTCAGGTGGTTTAAGAAGCATGCACCAACATTGATGCCTTTGTTCTCCCAGCTTATCTGTTTGAAGACATCTTACAGCGCCAAGGTGAACAGTTTGATGGACAATGTGTCCTTGGCGGACTCCTGTTTATTTTATTTGTCTGAAGGTCTTCATCTATCGGTTTGTGTAAAGTAGCCTCTTCATACATATTTTTGATCAACTGCAAATACCTGGAGTCGATTCTCGATTTATTCAGTGCTTTGATGACAGCGTTTATTTCGATGGAGCCAAAAGCTTTCCGATAGTCCACGAATGCCAGGTGAATTGGGGTGTTGTACTCAGTGGTCTTTTCAATAAGTGTTCTGATGGTCTGAATATGACCTAGGGTACTAAATCCCTTCCTAATACCTGATTGCCTTGCTGGCTGGTAGAAGTCCAGTTTTTGGGTTAGATATGATATTAGTAAGTAATTTATATAGGTATAGGTATATATAAGTGTAGACTTACGGGACCGGAATTTTCGATGTTTGACGTTTCCTCTTTTTTGAATATAAGAATTACATCGACATTTTTCCACACCTTTGGTATTTTTCCTTAAATTAGGCATTTGTGTAGCAGTATCTTGATTATTTTTTCTACTACTTTACCCCCCATTTTTCGCATTTCGCAAGTTATACGGTCTTCCACTGAAGCTGTTTCATTTTTCAATTTTTTGAGGGCCTGAACGATCTCAAATCTGGTAATCTCTGGTATTTTTACAGAATCCACATTTAAGATTATCTTGTTACCTAGGTTGGTTGTGGGTAAGATCGATAAATATAGCTCAGTATAAAAGTTCTCAATTGATAGTGCTATATCTCTTCTATTCGAGACTATTTTGTCCTTTGGCAATCTAGATCTTAGTACCTTCATATTTCTATTGTCTTCTAT
This sequence comes from Agriotes lineatus, assembly GCA_940337035.1. Taxonomy (NCBI): domain Eukaryota; kingdom Metazoa; phylum Arthropoda; class Insecta; order Coleoptera; family Elateridae; genus Agriotes; species Agriotes lineatus. Next base: position 123,940,979 of record OW679195.1, read on the forward strand.
TGCGTCTTAAATTGTTTTGTCTTATAGGCTCTTATATCCTTCCTAATCGCACTCTTGACCTTGTTATTGATATCTTTCTTCGATTAGGTTAAAAGTTTCTTGCTTCAGTTTGTCATTTTTATGTTTCTCATTGGCACATATTTTCTTATCGGATGTTTGGATTTAATTTCTTATTTTCTCGTTTAAGGCATCTGCGGCCAAGATATTTAATTGTTCTTTCGCTTCCAGTATATTCTTAATTTCTGTCTGATACTGTTCTTGATTGCGACTCAATTCCAACATGCAGTGTGGAAATAATGTAATGGATAAATTCATTAACTTTGTTAATACTAGTTTTTGTAAAAATACCTTGAAGGGGTATAGCGATTTTAATTATAGGACATACACTACAATCACCTTTATGTTGCTAAGGGCCGGTTTCTGGAAACTAATTTATCGGGCCAGTTAGTTTAACTGTTCCATAAAGCAGTAAATGGGTTTCTGAAACGTCAATTTGCCTTTAACTGTGCGTTTTTGCACATTTAAATTAACGCAGCAATGTGGTCAGTTAAATTAAGTGACAGCCCAGGTTAAAAGTGTCAAAGAGTTTAAAAACCGTGAAACCGTTGTTTTGGCGTCGTTTGGTATTGTTCCTGTTCAAATTTAATATAGATCCCAAGATTTTCATGTAACAAAATGTGCCTAGACCACCAATAATACAAATATGTAGCAAAGCATAGGTTATCAGTAGCACTTGCGTTTGCGCGGCTGAGACGGAATTAATGGTTTCTTTTGCACGAGGTAGCGTGTATCGAGACATTTTGGTGTTTTTAACAAGAACTGAAATATTTGAAGACTTTCATATAACAGAATCGGTTCTTTTGGCAGCACTTTGGTACTCGCGTGTGCTCAGAATGTATTTTTCTGAAATTATCGTACAGCGCATGAAGCTGCTTGACAGTTCTATGGACCATTTGATTTTGCGAACTAAATTCTCTGGCAATTTCTTGCCAAGCCAAATTTTTTCTTGCGGTAATTACCGCATCGGATTGTTTATTTTCCAATTCCAATATCGACTTATATTTGGTGGTAACCACCTTGAAGAGGAAAAAATGTCCCCCTCGGTGAAATTCTTCCACTCATTCGCTTGGGGTCCATAATTTAACAAAAATGATTCACCCAAAACACAAAAAGTTTTGAATTTTCTGTCAATTTTGACGGAGGCTATAGTAGCGCATCTATCGCATTTTTTGATAACTATTACTTCAGTGTAGAACCCGTAGTTAGTTAACCGGTCTATAAACTAATGGAGATTGTTTTCAGAAACCCGACGTAATTTTATGGATCAGTTAAATTAATGGGCTCGTTTGTTAACGGTCAGTTAAAAATTTGTTTCAGAAACCGGCCCTAAGTCATTTGTTTTAAAAGTTATGACGTCATCGACTCTTTTTAAATGACAACCGGTATTTTTTATTATTGATCTTGGTAGTACTTTTTATGTTGTTTTCAATGATATAAAATGATCTTAAAGTTTAAATATTAAATACCAATGAAATGAGCAGAATAAATCTAGTTACCTACGTTTGACGGAAAGTCATTAACGACACATTCCTTTTCAGTGCAATTTGAAAAAACTATTGAAATATTCAATAATAAAAAATTTTATTTTCTGTGTCTCGCTTAATTTTACCATTTTTATTAATAAAACAGTTTGCTAAAGGTAAATTCTAATTTATAAAAAGCAAAGGACGCTTATTTTGTTATAAAATTTACAAATGGTTTCATTCTGACATGTAACTAACCTTTTTTTGTTTTATCCTCCGGCAACTAGATTTATTTTGCTGTGGTTTTTGCATATTTAAACATTAAGACCATTTTTCTCGATTTTTTTCAAATTGAACGTATTGAAAATGTTATACCGTTGTTTAAAAAAAAAGTCGGTGATGTCATATCATGAAATACAAATTACATAAAAAACTGAAAATCGGCTGAAGCCCTGTGGTCAAAATTTCTACACCCCTTCGAGATTTTTTCATAAAAATGAATATCAACGAAGTTAATGAATGTATTGTTTGAGGCTTTCGCGGTTACTCGAATTATTCTCCTTAGCATAGAATTTCGGCTTAGACCGCGTAGTATTTGTATATGAACACCCAGCATTTTCTGGCTTAATGTGCCTTGCACCTTGTGAAGTCGAGCAAAAACCCGCGCGATGGCCATGCTCTTTGGTGGCTCGTGTTGTTTGAGTATCTTGAGAACGAGGATACTTAGGCAGATTTGGCCGTTTTGCTGTTTGTGCATCCATATTCACTAACGTTTCGCAAGACCTTGCAGCTTGCATCATCAGAGTGAAAGTCGCACTAAGAACCGAAGGTCGGTGTGTACTTCCCGCGAGTGATACGTGAAGCCATAGAAATAGAAAAACATCCAAATAATATCAACAGGGAAGATGGCTTTAAGCTTAGTAAAACGTGGACCCCTGTGATACACGTTCTAAAGCGTTACAACCACTCTGCGTCATACGGCCACGCCCCACGGATTACGTTGCACTCGGACGACCAACCAGCGCCAGCGTTACGCCACTCCGCGCGCCTGGCACAGAGGACTATAAATAGCTCCACACCGACCTTCGGTTCTTAATGCGACTTTCACTCTGATGATGCAAGCTGCAAGGTCTTGTGAAACGTTAGTGAATATGGATGCACAAACAGCAAAACGGCCAAATCTGCCTAAGTATCCTCGTTCTCAAGATACTCAAACAACACGAGCCACCAAAGAGCATGGCCATCGCGCGGGTTTTTGCTCGACTTCACAAGGTGCAAGGCACATTAAGCCAGAAAATGCTGGGTGTTCATATACAAATACTACGCGGTCTAAGCCGAAATTCTATGCTAAGGAGAATAAGAAGTTAATGAATTTATACGTTACTTTATTTCCACACTGTATTAAGGAACTTTGGTTGGTGTTGTAACTTTTGGCTTTCTAACTTGGGTTTTATTTCTAAGACTGCTCTGAGCACTCTATGGTCACTGCCTGTATTAAATTTATTCAGTAGTGATACGTTCTTGCTTATTGTCATGTCATTTGACAAAATGTAGTTCATCTCATTTTTTGGGTTTTTTGGTCCGGACTTTTCCACGCTTACTTTCTGCGCTGTGTTTTTTTTTTTAAACGTGTTTAGGCAGTAGAGTCTTTCGTTGCTAAGGAAATGTGTTACGGATTAGGTGTGACGAATTATAAGGGTGAACGATATAAGCCTTTTAGGTTTCAGTATGTCTAAAATCTTGTAGATCGACACTGATGCACAAACAAAAAACCTCGTGTATACATTGTTATGCATACATTGTCTCATTGAGTCCTGAACAATAAAATGTTAAAAAAATTACAATCGTATTTAGAAAATAAAGTAGTTCATTCCAAAATTACATGGCGGTCAACGTAGAGGCCAAAACTGGAATAATATACGCTACCACAACGCATATAAAAAATAAAAATTCACTAAACATTTGGTAAACATTTCGCGGAGACGTCTTATTTCATGAAACAGAGACATCAACAAATGATTGTTGGTAGCCTTGATCATGCGATTAAACACTGCTGAACATTTTCCCTTGGGGCTACGCGAAGGAAATAGTTCACGCCAATAATGCACAAAAATTCAAGCGCTCAAAGATAATGTTCGAGCGATTAGCGGAATTTTTAACTATGCGAAAGCGTGATGCAGAACTTCTTTAAATGGATGACCATTTGTTGCAGAACCCGATGCGGCCATTTGCCAAATATCGGGTTCCACATTTAATGGAAGGGATTTTACTTTCGATTGAAATAAAAATATTGAAACATTTTCAACAAAATTTTTTTTTATTAATTAAAAGAACACCTCTTAACGGAAAACTCATTATTTTCCAGCTGATGCTACTTAGCCAAACAGAATATGATATAATAATCCCATTTATTTTTTGAATTGTGGGGTATTTTTCTCTTAAATTAATTTCTACATTATGGTTTACTATAATTAGGAACAGTAGACAAGGTCTCCTCATTATTATATTTCAATTTAGTTGCGTATTTATATTGTCCTTTCAATACCTTGTTTTCCTTGCTTGTGCCGGAATTCATACAAGCGTAACCGACGTGAAGCGCAGGAAGCTTGAAATACAGCATTATTTATTTACACGAGATTGTTTTTAGCTTGCACTGTATTCGTTTTTAGACAAATAATACAATATTTATTAGGTTCTTCTCGAAAGCACGCACAGCACGCTCTTCCCTTTTATTAAGGAGACGATTGTATTACTTAGGACCAGTTTATCTGACATGCTTTGACTTTAAATTAGACTTAAACTACAGATTTTCGTAAGAGTTAAATTTATGTATTACTCCTGAAACTATAGTTTCAACTAGTACTGGAGGACCAAACCTTACAAATCAATTTAATTACGTAGTTCTCTAGTATCAGATATCGATACCAATTAAGTCATAAATTGTTTAAACTAATAACTTAAACTGACTAAGTTTGATTGAAATTATTTATATCAACACAAAACAAAAAAGACTATTTCCATTTAAATAAGAGTTTAAACTGCTATGCGCAGCCCATTCAGCTGTACTTCCCAGTTTTAAATGGAAATAACACATTTTTCCAGCGAATAGCGCTGGACAGACACTTTTATTTCAAATTCAAAACTATAACCGTATAGAGTATATACGGCATTCTGAAAATTATATCCCCTAAACAATAATAAATACTCTTTATCAGACGTTCGTAGTTTATTTATTACAATATTTGAAACAAACAATTCAATTTATTGAACAGATTCAATCGTTTCTGCAAAGAAAGCGGGCAATGGAGGTGAATAACCCCTACTTATCTCACTTTTGCTCTGATGCACGTAATAAAATTGATGTATGTTCCACATCAAAGTATAATGGACCAACATCAATAAGAAATATTACTTTTATCTGAATTAACTTTTTATGCGAATAAAAAGTATCACGCCCACACCCATTCTTGCACCAACAATGTTTTCCTCCGAAAGGGCAGAAGACACAAAGGTTTAGGGTTTCGACGCTAAACATGTTAAAATAGGTTTCCTTTCAATTAAATCTCTGGATAAACGAGCGAAATGGTGCACCATTTCGGCTTTATTGCGACAGTTACTTCCACGGAATTCTAGGTGGAATTACTTTGAAGCTAATTTTTTCATTGAACTGCTTCGGAGCTTCAGCATTGTTATTGGCAGCTGTTTGCGTGCAAAATGTCCGATTTGGGAAACCTGGGAGAAATAGTAGTTATGCTGGGCGTATGTCATGTGCATATAAAACTGTATAAAAAAATACTGAAATCAGGTAACTACTCCATACAATATGACAGTAGAAGCATAGGATATGGACTGCTCCTTATCGATCCGTCTGACATGTACTTGCGTGCATTCTGTTATGTTCTTTCTAAGAAATAATCCCTTGCTAGTGGAATAGTAATTTTCAATGACTTGCTTTTGGCTCTTACGTACACATACTATTTATATATTGTAGTGGGCGCAATTTAAGATTGCTAATTATTTATATAAATAATTATTCCTAGTATGGGATTATTTTTGGATGAATAAATTAGTTAATAATTTAAAAGTACTGAAAAGAATTTATGGAGTAAAAGAATAACATAAATATTTGAAAGTTAAATAATGAATAAGAGATTGGATAGTAATACTGTTAAGTGGTCAATATTTAATCAGAAAGGTTCTGGTATATGAATTGATTTGGTTGAGCTAGTTGTTTGGTAATATAATTATTTGGATGAGAATTTTTATTGATTGATAATTGAAATAAGCTACTGAAGAATGAAAGTGAAAGACAGACTCAAATGATTATTTGAAAGAAGTCGATTATAAAGAGTCATAATAAAACAAATTTTATCGAAACGTATCCAGAAGGTAAGTTGGTAAACATTTGATATATTTATTGCTAGAGAAAATAGGAGGAATTAAAATAACAACTAATTTATTTTCTAAAAGTGTAACATGTTTTTATGGTAAAATTAAATTTAAAGAATAAAACCCCTTTAATAAAATGGTATCCATTGTCTGGTAGTTGTGTTAAAAGGTTTGTTTAATTAAAATTAACTAAAGAAAGAAATAAAATGAATTTTCATATATACTGAAAAATGAAATGGTTAAGAAACGGTACAAAGAGGAATAAGAATATCTAATACCAATAAAATAGTGTACATGGAACAATAATGTCTGCAGTGTATTCGGATAAACTACATATAAGTCAATATTAGGTATCCTCTTGAATTTGGAACTGCATATTAGTTGCTGTCAAGTGATGACATCTACACTTAATCTGGAATTTAATGCATACTTCATGTGAATGAGTGTTTGGACTGGGACAAGCTTGTAGCTGGTTTGAAATTGACTTGGATGGCATCAGTGTTCTTGTGTGAAGTCTAAATTGTCCTGTAATAGTTAGATTGGATTAAGAGGGAAAGCAGTTTTTGGATAGTTAGTGGTTTAGTATCTGTTACAAGGAGGACCATTTCAGTAGACTGAGATCTTTGCAGTAGTTGTGTCTGAATTGGAACTATACAGGAAGTGATCAGCATATGCAGCTGAAGTAGAATTGAATCAATCCTGCAGAGGAGTGATTATTTGGTGTTAAATAGAAGAACTGATCTTCAGTGTATAGACATCTCAGCAGTTTGGTTGGTTGGAGCTTTTACCGCAGCTGTAAGTCAAGCCATTCCTGCTTCACATTTAGTCGCAGAGTTGGCAACGTTTATGGAACTATAAATGGAATCAAATAGATACAGCTACAGTAATGAAGGTTGAAATGAGTTTATTTGCTTAGCAGTTCTGGCGGTGCAATGTGGGCAGCTTGTACGAGAACTGGACCGGAGCATTGGGCTGACGCATTGGGTGGAATTTGTAACAGGTATATGTAAATAAAACATTTTAATAAGTTCTTAATAGTGAATGAATTACATATTAGACAGAACTACTTACTATAATAGATATATGAAATAACAATAGGAGTAACACATATTATTTGGTTGACATTTCATTTAATGAATTATTTGACTTTGACAGTCGGATAAATGCCATGAGAGTTCTATATAATTTCATTGTACTAATCAACTATCACAAATTACGGATTGTCAATACATGAACCTCAACTGAGTTAAGAGTCTTTGTTCTCATAGAGCTAGCAAAAGCCAAATAAACTAAAATAAAAAATGTATTAAAGGGCAAATATTTTACATTGATTTATCTAAACAAAAATAATGCCATACAAGCTTATATAGTCTTTGATTTAATTAGATAAGTTAAACTAAATAGCACCGTAAGAAAGTGTATAGCAAAGAAATTAGGCTCAGCATTGTGGAGCTATCACAATATAAACTAGATGAGCTGTTAATTTAATTGACTAATAAATAGTGCGAATGGTACGCGGAGGATTAATGCATAAAACCAATCATTTTGACTGGTGACACTGTCAAGTTAATTTGTCAATGTCAAGAATGAGCTGAGCAAAACACCAGCTTGGTATTTTACACTGCATATACACCAACTTGGTGTTTGTTCAGTGTAAAATGATTGCTATTGGCCCAAACTCAAATTCCCTTGGCTTGTGATTGTTGCAGAAAGAAACATTATTAGAATTTAAATTACTAATTGTATTTTGTTCAAATATTACACATTTGTGAATAAACAACTTAGAATTTTTACTATTTGTTTTAAAAATTGAAAACTAATGATCTCAAGCATCTGCATAATTTAATGCTTTTTTTCAAGTTTTTTGCTTAATCTGATGTTCTATTTCTATTCTTCTGCTGTAGCTTATCCTGATAACACAGTGTACGCTGCGTAGTAGTCGAAAGTGTTGCGCAATTATTTTTTGTATCAATAGCATTTCGAGAGGTGAGGGTATGAATGGATTGTTATTATTTCCTCAAAATATTAAACTACTGAGGTACGAGCACGTTGCAGCACCTGGGATATAAAGGTTAATTAAAAATCGTTCATTTAAAATGGGCTACTAAGAAAACCGGCAATAACTTAGAAAATAATGTCTAATGCTCCAAAACTTAACCGGTGAAGTAACCGAAATAATAAGAAAGGTAGTACTACAAAAAGGAGTTAATTAAATTAAAACAAGAAAATGAAATGTATGAATATGAATGTATGTATGTATTATCTGTAACCTCATTTACCTTGCGGTGTAGAGGCTGGTGCCTTATGCGCTGGCATCTGGCGGTACAATGCTCAACTTGCCCCGGATCATAAGGTTGGAAAATTAAATTATAAGAAAGGAGCTAAAAGAAGTAAACTGAAGACTGAGACAGCTTAAAAAGGAAAAAAAATAATGTCGTGGTAATGGGAATAAATATGATCGCAAACAACGTAAGTGGCTTAAAAGAAAAAAATTGAAAACTCCTTGAAACAAGTTCTAGAAGTAGATGTACATATAAAGGCGGCCCACAAATTTGGACAAGGAATATGTTTGCTGTAGTTGAACATACAATATAAGGAAAAAGTCAAGCAGAACAAATTCAATTTAAAAAGCTAGGAAAACAAATATTTATCAACAATGATTTGACAAAACAAAAACGGGCAATTGAAAAGAATAGAAAGCAAATGAAACGAAGAGAGTAAAAAAGGACAAACGTCGGGTACAAGAAGTTGACGATAGAATACAAAGAATTGAGATGGAATAATTAAAAGGCCCTATTAGAGGAAACAACAACCTATAGAAGATGACTAGAAGACGATTTAAAAAAGGATATAAGGAAACAGGAACAATGAAACAAAAACTACGGCTACGAAATGGAATATGGAATTAGACACTAATGTAGACAACACAATATAAATAAAGAAATTATATAGGAGAGCAAAAAAGAAAATTTTATAATTGGACTACCTAGGAATATCAGAAGCAAAAAAGATAAGTAAAGCAATACGAGAATTACGAGAGGGATGTCTGTTGTATTGGTTAGTAGTAGAAACTACAGAATGGGAAGCAGGTGGAATAGGACCAATAGTAAGTTCAGATAAAATAAAAAACATAAAAAAAGAAAATGTGAGAATGAAAGATTGTTAGGTATTCAATTAAATTGGGATGACAAAAATAACGTATTATAATTTTAGCCTATGGGCCAAATGACAACACAAGGAACATCTAAGATAGGATTGAAACAAGGGCTTGTACTTAGCCTATCCCTATTTTTAATAGTCGTCGCTGAAGCCATAAAAAAATACAAAAAAAGATGTTAAAACCGAAAATATGGCCTTGGAAGGTGAAAACAATACAATAGAAAAAGTAAAATGCAAGAAAATATAAACAAAACCAAAACGTTGATAATGGCTCATAGATCAAAAGGTATAATTATCTGGGAACAATTATAAACTACAACCAAAACGTAGACAAAGAAATAACAGAGAGAAATATGTAGGAAGGCTGTACAATACGCTCAGAAACACGTTCTTCAGAAAAAAGGGAAACTAAAAAAATTTAAACTCAGGTACATGAGGAAGTGGAAATACCATCTCTAACCTATATGGTTACGCGTACTGAACCATAACAAAAAAAAAGAAATAAAAGCAAAATCAAAGCTACAGAGATGAGTTTCTTAAGAAAAAAGGGATTACTAGAAAGGACAGAATAAGAAACGCGGTAATAACAGAAGAGCTCAAGGTAAAATGCATAGAAATAGTAATAGAAGAAATATAGCTGAGTTGGCTAGGTCATTTAACAATTTAAAAATATGGCCAATAAAATATATACAGATACACAATATACAGATTGCCTTGGAATTTGCTGGAGTATGTAGTAAAATTTTCAATATAGTTCATGAGCAAAAGCGGCGGGGGGGGGGGGGGGGGGGTACAGAAGCGCCATTGGTTCAAGGCAGACCTAATCAGAGGATCTAGATGGTCGTAAATTTCAAATGATATAATATCCAGAAACATCAAGAAGAAACAGAAGTTACTTCCTTACACCCACAGTATTTTTCAATCAGTTGTAATTCAAAGATATATTTCACAAATAATCAATTAGTAGCTCCATATTCCTATTAGCATGCGGATATAAAGAATAAATACATATGACTATTTCCCTCAGACACTTTAAGCCAATGAAACCTTTTAAATTTTTGAAATTCATTCAATCAGATCCCAATTATGCAATAATTTTGGACTACTGCAAATTATTGATAATTTTCCCTAGTTAGTGCAAATTACCTCATCATCTAATTAGTGAAGTGCATCAATGGATTAACGATATTCCCACTGTCCCTACTTACTATCTAGTGTAAACACTGCCAAATTAGCGGGGAAAGAAGACCCTGTTAACTTTTGTTCGAAAAATAGTCTGAAAAATACCCCTCTTACATACGAAATTTATTCTAATTTTAATTTTAAAATTATCGGCAATTTGGGATGCACTAGGGATATTATTTATGATAATCTCCTAATTATTATTACCTTATAACCCGCACATCATCCGCAAAGGCATCTGCGCATAAGTCACGTACTATAACTCTCTAGGCGTTGCCTCATTACTGATCATCGTGGTCTTGTGTGTTTCTTACTACTTCTTTCCGCTCTTTTTCCACATCACGGTTTTCAGCTTTTCTGAGAGACTTGCAAAAGATGGTACTTTTTGGACTTGGTCTGACCACCGTGTGGATGATCGCCTACTTAGTCCTCGTCCTGGTACATCATCAGCGATGATTAGTCTCGAAGATGTGTCCAAAGAACTGAAGAATCCGTTGTCGACATACAGTGGAAAGTTTAGCCCTAAGCTTTATTTTTGCAATTATTGGTGCGATTGTGCGGTGTGCCGTCCACGATATGCACAACATCCGCCTTCAGCATCGCAGTTCAAACGCGTATAACAACAACATAGAACGTAGCAAGCAAAAAGGGAGTTCAGTAATCTGTTGCATTGTAAGTCTTCAATGATCTGTGATATGTATTTCATACGTGGAGGTCCTGGTTCGTTTTTTCCTTCTACTCTTCCTTCAATTATTGTTCTTATATATCTTTCACGTCGCAGAATGTGCCCAGTTAGGGTATCTATTCTTTTGTTTTTCGGTCATTAAAGCTCGTCTTCCTCCAATCTTTTCCAAAACCTCTATGTCTAATATCCTCCCATAACCTCTTTTCATATGTGGCTATCGTCCAGGTTTCACATCTATATAATGCTATGCTCTATAGACAAGTTTTTCGGAGGTGTTTTCTTTTATTGGTGGAGACTTGATTTCAAGTTAGTAATTTCTTTTTCTTAGGGAAAGCCACTTTTACTTTAGTTATTTTGACTCCGAGGTAACAAAATCCTTTAATTTCTTCCACTATCTGATCCTCTAGGTTGATATGCGTTCTCGGTGCCGAAGTGTTACTCCATACCAGAATTCTACTTTTCCTCATATTTTAATTTTTATATTATACTCTCGTAAGGTTGTAGTCATTTCTGTTAGTTTGCGCATATATTAACACATCGTTATCTAATTAGTGTCATAAAATAAGACTAAAATTAGTAAAATTTTGCAAAACGACATGTGATTTGTGTTGAAGGCAAAATTGCTTGAATTCAAGCAAGATCGGAAAGTCAAGTGAAGGACGTAGAATTGATCCGCTACCATGCGATAACACTTGCGCTTAGAGAAATGTAAAATGACTCACCTTGTACCATCCGGAAAGAGGCTGGACACAATCCGTTTGTCCTAATGAGTCGTCAGTGGCGACTTTTCTGAGTGAGGTGCAGTCGGAGTGAAAAGTGTAAAGAAGACTGACGGTACCTCGGTATGAGTTACGATTACGCAACTATTACTCGAATCTTTTGCATGTGATCTACAATTGACGGTTTCGCTTGACTATTGCTCGAACAAGTAAGTGAGAAGTCTGCTTGACGCTAACGTACAGAAGAAAAGTAGAAAAAGGGTAGATAAACGTAAACAATTATGTAAAAGGTGAAAAGTCGTGCCGGTTTTATATTAATCAATCATACGTCAAACAGTTTGCAAGGAGAATGCATTAGTTCATACCAGGCGTCCGTATCTGAGTTGATTCTTAATTATCGTTCGCTCCTGGCTTAATTAGTCATATCACAACAAACCACACACTAATATAATTGCCAAATCTGATTACTTACGATTTTAAAGAACAAAATCTTCTCTTAAAGAAAAACAGCTCCAAAAAAAAAATGTCTTACCTAGCGGGAAGGAATATTATGAATCAACCAAATGGCAACAGGAAATCACTCCCCTCATAAATTGACACCTTCCAAATAGCCACAAACCAAATGTAAACCAGAAATTACCAAAAATCATCAGCTCAACGATTTCAAAATTTTAAATGCTGAAGTAGGAGCTCGGCAACTAAAACTACGCAAAAATCCTACACTCAAAATAAGCAAACAAACAAAGAAATTAAAAAATTAAAGAATATAATCAGTCCAAAGAGAGTGTGTATTTCGTTTATTTCAGAAATATTTATTAGATTGTTTAGAAACAGCTGTTAAGTAAAATTCTTTTACTCTCTTACTTTACTATTTATGTTGATTTATCTCTGTATTTGGTGATTTTTTACTCAGTCTTCTTCCCACTTCTATTTTCTAAACGTTTTTGTTTTAAATTTGTTGATTATGGTTTATTAGTCTTATAAAAACTCGATTATGTAAAACCCGCTGCGGCCGTACCTGGGTCATCGAGTTGTTTCTTTACAATATAATTGTATTCGGTATTACATCTACAACAAGTAACCTGATATTCCTTTTTCCTCTAGCTGTAGCAATGATTCTATAAACAAATTGCACAAAATAATTCGACATTAATCCGTATTATACAGGGTGTTAATTAAGTACGTAGACAAACTTTAAGAGGCGATTCCTTGATCAATTCTAAGATAAAAAGTTCATACAAACATGGGGCCTAAACGGCTTCCTTTTCAAGATACAGGGTGTTGAAATTTAAACAAAAATTACTTTTTTTCAAAAATCTGGAAAACGCCTAGTGGTGTTGTAATGAAACTTGGTGTATATTAGTATTTCATAAAGTGGCATTGTTTGGTCAAAATAAATGTAATTTATTTCCACCAGTGGCGTGCATCGGGGCCACCGCAGCTACCTTATTTCAAAAAAATCTGGTACGCCACTGTTTTTTAGTCAATACGACAAGTTTTTTAGCTTTATCCATTGAAACTATAGAAAAGATGTATCTTTTATTTTTTTGATAGAATAAACATTTTGCGAGAAAAATGGAAAAATCTGTAACAGCAATTTCGTACATTGGACGTTAATGGGACCTAAACGGCTTCGTTTTCAAAATGCAGTTTAAGGAAGCTTTTAAAAAATGTTATTTAATAAAACACAATCTTACAAAAGCTACAAAACTTTTTTCTACAAACAGTGGCGTATCAGATTTTTCTAAAATAATGTAACTGAGATCGCCCCGATGCACGCCACTGGTGGAAATAAATTAAATTTATTTTGACTGAACAATGCCACTTTCTGAAATACTAATCTACACCAAGTTTCATTAGAATACCTCTATCCGTTTTCCAAATTTTTGAAAAAAAAACTGTTTTTGTTTAAACTTCAACACCCTGTATCTCGAAAACGAAGCCGTTTAGGTCCCATGTTTGTAGGAACTTTTTATCTTAGAATTGATCAAGGAATCACCCCTTAAAGTTTGTCTACGTACTTAATTAACACCCTGTATATTATGGCTTCAATCCTTAAATTAATGAATTAAAATACTAAATCCTAGGCAAGTTGAGCATTGTACCGCCAGTTGCAAGCACATAAAGCACCAGCCTCTACACCGCAAGATAAAACGAGGTTATACATATATACAGGGTGATTTATGACATGTGTGCCAAACTGTAACCAGTGATAGGGGAGGCCATTTTGAGTAAAAAAATTTATAAAAACATATGTCCGATATGCTTTTGTTACTGAGCTGTAGCGATTTTAAAATTTTCCTTTCTATCAGTCGGTTTGGCTTATATTTAGCATGAATACTAAAACAAGTCGTCTAATGGGCCAAACCACGGTGGCAAAAAAAAGTTCAGATTAAGTACGGTTTAATTACTGGTACTTATAGAATTATGTACAAGAAAAACAAAATTAAAACTTTATAAATCTAATTTAATTCACTTTAATTATTTTGACACAAATTACATCAAGTAAACGACCCCTAATTTAAGAAATAATAAAATAAAAAATATTAAGTTAGGTTTGTAAGCGGTGCTCAAAGTGACCACCATTGTTGCGAACGCAGACTTGACAACGATGAATGAACGAATCACTAATGTTAGGCACATTGTTAACTGTTTCCGCTATGGAATTGTTAATCCTATCCATTAACTGCTGCCGCGTATTTATTTCTTCGCTATAAACCATTTTTTTATGTGCCCCCAAAAATAAAAATCAAGTGGATTTAAATCTGGAGACCGCTGAGGCCACTCCACTGTACCTCCACGGCCATTCCATCTATTTCTAAAATGCATATTCAGCCATTCTCTTACATGTCTTCCTGCATGAGCCGGTGCGCCGTCATGTTGTAACCACATCCTTTGACGGATGTTGAGAGGAACGTCTTGAAGCTTTTCATACAGTGTGTCATCGAGAAAATGTTCGTACTGTATTGCGTTTATCCGTTCATTTAAGTAGGTAATTGGAAGCAATTGATTATTGAATATACCGCCCCAAACATTTACGCTGAATCTATTTTGAAAACCGGTTGTCTTATCAAGTGAGGATTTTCTATAGACCACACGTGTTCGTTGTGTGCGTTATTTATGCCGTTTCTAGTAAATGTCGCCTCATCTGTCCACAGAGTATTGTACACAAAATCAGGATCATACTTGGCCTAATATCCACTGGAAAAATCTAACTCTTCTTTCTGCATCTCCAGGATGTAAAGCTTGCACACGTTGAAAATGATATGGATGAAGAACCTCATTGTGTAATGTACGCCATACAAAATTTTGTGATAGTCCCAAGTGGACTGCAATGCGCCGAGTACTGACTCTGGGATTATCAAGCACCATATCAACTACATTTACTTGATTTTGAATATTTATTTCTTGGGGTGCAGCTCTACTATTCCGATTAGTTGACCCGGTTTCCCGGAGTCTTCGAAATGTTCGACTAAATACAGCCCGCGAAGGAACTCTTCTGTTAGGAAATCTGCGCTGATATTCAATACACGCCCCTCGACTGTTTCCATTACAAAAACCATACACATATACCATATCTGCATACTCTATAGCACTAAAATCTTCCATTGTACCTAATACACAAACACCTAACACTTGTATCTGTCAAAATATTTATTTACCTTTGTTATTACTCGTAGTTTGATTCATAGGTAACGTGATAATTGCTATAATAATAGTCGATTAAAGAAAATTTTAAAATCGGTACAGCTCAGTAACAAAAGCATATCGGAGATATGTTTTTATAAATTTTTTTACTCAAAATGGCCTCCCCTATCACTGGTTACCGTTTGGCACACATGTCATAAATCACCCTGTATACAGTGTGTCCCCCGGATAGGTGAAAAAACTCTTGTGAAAGGTAAAAAAATTCGATTAAAATTTTCATTTTTTGGGGTTCAGCTCTGCTTAAAAAGGCGAATTTCTAACATAATTTCAGTTTTGAAAAATCAAGTATGCCTTGGAAATTTTCAAAAAACCTAGTTTTCTGTAGAGCAAAGTGCCTTTTATGTGACAAATACGACAAAAAGTTATTAATAAAAGTTGTTTAGAATTTTTCTTACAGCAATACTGAGCATTCAGATCTTCTGAAAATTACATTTCAATCTAAGTACGCCATATGATAAGAATTACAGGCCTGAGAGCCCCTGGTGTGTAGGCCTCACTTTATGCATATTGAGTTACTAATTATCTGACCCATTTCCAAAATTTGATTTTTGGTAATCAGTTTTTGGAAACCATTTTGGCATTCGCCATTTTTGTGCTGTTAAAGTCAGGTGCTTCGAAAATTCACGTCTTGGAGAAGTAACTTTATTGGAAATATTCGGGCCCATCTTATGTAGAAGGTTGCTTTTGTTGTGTTATGCATTCCGCGACGGCCTGGAATAGAACCCGGGAATGTTATTTGCGGTGATTTCCAGCCCAAACTTCGTTTGGGGATTTTGCTTTAGCAAGCACATGGTCCACTTCTTTGGCGAAGCGCAGCCGTAAAGATCTAAAACGGGTATGTGGTTTTTCTAAGCTTATTCAGTTCGATTCTATGGTTACTTGCCCTTTTTAGCTTTTATTCCCCCTGGGAACATACCTACAGTATTGCCGTGTGGCTACGTACATGCAGAACCCCCTTCGCTTGGCGACGTGCCAGCAGCCCTACCTACTTGGTGGCGAATCGAGCATTGCTCCGCCAGTCGACGCTGCTGACGGTGGATCCTTCGAGCCGGCGATCGCCTTGCAAACCTCCTGCGACAGCTACTCGGTTGTCGCTTGCTTATTGACCTCCCCATAGCCCTTCGGCCACTGCAGCCGGAGAGAGAAGTCCATCGCAAAGGTCTGTCAGATTATTGTTTGCGTTTCGAACTCCCGAATCTCCAGCCCCCCCCCCCCCCCATGAAGATAATTGCGTGACGGTGCTGCAATGTGCTCGATAAACTTACGATTGCTTTTAATGTGTATTCTTAATCGGTAAACTCACTTGTGGAATAGATTTGATTCTGCCAGTGTAACATTTAGCGGTAACTCTTTTGATCGATATTTAGCTATTTAGGTTATATGTACGGAGATGCCTCCGATTTCGGACTAGATTTTATCGGTAATGTGTTTTGCCTTCGATTTCGGACTAGATTTTAGCGGTATCGTACTTTGTCTACGACTTCGGACTAATTTTTAACGGTATTGTAATTTCGTTGTGAAGTCAAGTGCATGAAAGTATTCTTTCATTTTCAAAAGTTCACCTATTCCACCGTTGAATAATACCACTATTTGCGCCCTGCCGTGCAACAGAACTATTGGTAATGCTCGCACCACTACCGTTTTAATGCAGATTGCCTTGCATTATCGTGAATTCGACCTTACGGAACCAAAACAAGATCTTGTAGGCCCGTGATAGCGTCGGTATAAATTAATTAATAATTAAATAAAGGTTAAGCCTTGCATACTGGGTGTTCGATTGCATTCAACATGCATTCTAAATTTTGCCTTTAATGTTAACAGTTGTGTCGCAGCCACGATGCTTTCGAACTCTTACTAAGTGTTTATTCAGTATTTCATTTGGCCAAGTTTAATATCAATCTTGTATTCTCTTTTTTTAATACTACTATTTAGTAACAAATACATACCGTTTATGATTATTTATTTAATTTGGGCTTGCTTGTCAACTACGCTTTTATGCCCATGTAAATGTAACTGGCAGTATTGTGGTTTAGCCTTATGCTTTGTTTGGTAATATTAAGCTGTGATATGATCTCCCTATTGAGATTTTGTGATATGATTCGGTAGCCGTATATTGTGTGTGCGTATTTTAATTGTCCCTGTATTCTTTGTTTGCCGCAATTATACTACCTTGACCTATTCTGCGTATATGATTTGTGCCTTTGCCGTTACCTTTTATATTTTCAGGTTTGGTTAGTAGCGCCTTCCGTAGTGTATCTTTTGTTTAGCAAAGTGCTGGGTTACTAGCTATTTGGCGCCCATATTTTTATTTTTCAGCTAAAGCTTTTGAGTCTTTTGTTTTACCCACGACCAGCTCCGGCTGAGAAGCCGTTGGGCTTTGCTTACTTCTTTTTTTAGTCGCCTTAACGCTAACAACTGCTTATAAATTGTGGTATTAAAATTAACTCAATTGCATCCAATTCCTATTATTCTTGCTTCTTATTCTTGTTAGTATCTAGTTAAACCATATTCCAACTTCTCTTGAGTAACTATTATATTCTTCTTTTAATATTTCATTTGCTTTCACGTTGCAGATTTAAGTATAACCCTTTTATCTAATCGGAATACATTTTAAATAAACAGGGCTAAATTTCTATTTATTTTCACCAAAAATACCAAATTACGTGTTGTTTTTAAATCTGATATTTTTTCAATAATCATAACAAAATTTTATCTCTATGCTAAGTTTCAATGATTTCTGCCATCTATAACTTTAGCTTATCTGAATGCTACCTACTTTATAATTTTCTTTCAATAGAATTTGTCACATGCTACATGAGCTTGTATTTATCTTATTCCTTATAAAACCATCTAAGAATACTCAAATACTATGCCTTTCATCTTAGTTTGCATCTTATTTAAATTCTATTAATGACTTTCAATTAAACATACAATTCTTTTATAATTTTTTCCAATTTGATTATATTGATCTAACGACTTTATTTAAATTAATCTTTAACACTGACTTACATAAATATCAGCCTTTATGTACCATTGCAATGTATAGACGGAAACCCTAAAGCAAATAAAATCTCATTTACTGTTGTTGGTTAAAGTGGGCTTTCAAAACTAAAACAAAATTTAAAAATTGCCAATAAACATCTACATTTGTGACGTAAGTCTTAATATTGTAACGAACAGACTTGTGGTGTCTCTACGTTGTGTATGTCACTTTGTAAACAGATTTTATGAATTAGTTAAACAGGATCTCGTAACCTGTGGCCCCTTTAAGGCTCTTATAACCCTTGTAACTGCAAGTTCTTCATTTAAGTAGGATCACACATACACTTTCATGAAATAAAACGCCAAAAACGCTTAAACATTTATTAAACCAATAAACTCTATACTTTCGTATTTAAAACTAATTGTGCAAAACCAAATTGTTCCGTTTGCCTTTCTGAAATTGGGCATAGTCGAATGGGAAATTGGCTTCTCTTCAGTTGTTGATGTAGTAATAGTAATACTGCGACTTAGACAGTGCAAGGAAGGACTTGATGGTTGGAGAGGAAATTATCGGTGAAGGAAATTGCGCATGCCAGCCTTCAATCGGCTGTAGCGATTAAATCGCCCGCCGACCGAATGTAGCGACAAACACGTAATTAGGAATAAGGAAAACTACGGCTGTTAGCCTTCAACCTGCTGTAGCGATGAGATCGCCCGCAGATCGAACGTAGCGACAAACACGTAATTAGGAATAAGGAAAACTACGGCTGTTAGCCTTCAACCTGCTGTAGCGATGAGATCGCCCGCTGACCGAAGTAGCGACAAACACGTAATTAGGGGCAAGGTAACGTGCCCAAACTGTTGTGCCCTGACTCTGTCGAGTTAATAATTACCTACCAATGTCCCTTTACCTTTGCTTAAATATCAGCCAGTAGTGGCTATCCCCTCTCGGGAATACCCATAGTGTTTCCACCATACAGCCAATCACAGCGTTTCCGCTGGGTAATTATCCAATCACAATGTTTCCATTATGACGCAGGGAGTTGAACATTTTTTAGGATGCAAATCGAAACAAACAATCTGTTGAGATTACATTCCTAAAAATTTTAGAAGATTTTTAAGCTAATTTTTGATTTTAAAAAGTTCATTAATTACTAATGGTTTTTTAAAATAAAAACCATCAGTTGTGTCAAAATTACAATTTAGTGATTAATTTAATGTTACGTACGTTTCGCTATTTATTACAGCTTCTTCATGACATATTTCAATTATTTGATACATTTTAAAAATTATAGGACACACATATAAAATATAAAACAAATAATTTTTAATCTAGAAATAAGCATTCAAAGGTTAGATTTGTGAAATTAATAAACCTCCAATTATTTTACCTTTAGTATTGGTTTTTTTTTATTACTTTTGGTTTTGGTTTTATTTTGATTGTGAAACTTGGATAAGATCCAATGGTTATTTATGTAAAATTGGATTCCAAAACATTTAGTATGTATTGGTTGTTTGTAATTATCTAAAACAAAATTATTTTGTATTAATATTGGATAGATGTTTTAAAATAGAATTTTTAATTAACTTACATTGGTCGGTTGTTTGATTTGTTTTCAAGAATTTGTTTTAAAATATTTCTTTCTCATTAATAAATTTTTGTTTTTGGAGTTTAGTGGGATGGTATGTTTTTTTTATCTAATTCAAAAGTATTGAAGGGTTTTCCATTTGGGCCTCGAGGTCAATAAAATTATGACGCAGTATTTATTCCGCAGTTTAAATCGTATTATAATATTTTCGGTGTTCCCGATCTGGATGGTTAGCACCCAGAGTCGTAAATTGCCACTTTAGTCCCTAGCTTTCGCCTGCTTGACGAATTTCCAAATTAGACCAAGCCCAAATATATCCACTTCCCTCTAAGAAAAGTGTGAATTATGTGGCCGCATAATCCACTATTAAGCTGAAAGCAAAAAACTATGAGTTCCAAGGCCCTGTGTAAAATAATACGTCCGCAGTCGCAGCTGCAAGTCTAAACTCCATCTAGCTATTGATATTGCACGTGCAACAATTCCTTACATTGGGTAAGCATTTTTACATATCGAAATCACCAAATTCAAAAGAAAAACTTAAACATCTATTATTAATTGTTGATGTTTGTGTCCATTGTCATAAGCTATAAGTCGCGTATTCTCAAAATATCTTAAGAATTACAAAGCCGATAACCTAACATCGTATTTCTAATCGCGACTTGAATGATTTTACTAGCAATGATTTATTTACAATATTGTTCACGTTGGAAAATCTTTAAATTAACTAGAACGATTTATAAGGAATCGAAATTAGCTGCCAGCGACGTAATTGCTCTCTTCTCTTTAAAGATTTCTTTCAGGAGGAAATAAGCAAGTTTCCATTGCCGGAAGTACTAAATAAGTGTCAGCAACGAGTGCGATAAGTGCGATAAAGGCGAACTTTAAATTTTTTATTTATCAGCCCTATACACAAGGTGGCAAGAAGGTTCAGGTAGATTTCGATCCTATGTACAATGTACAACCACTCGCATTCTTTTTAAAGCAAATTATTATATGAATTCAAAGCAATTCCTATCGAATCATTTCAATCCACTGGGTTTTCCCCAGAAATATTATAAGTCTTTAAGGATTACAGTATGTTATAAAGCTTGTTTTATTAGTTTTTGCTTCTATTAAATAATGCAATTAATGAGAGAATCCGTTCGTTGGAAATTTTGCCTTTGAGCACTACATTGTAATGATTTTTATTTAACAACCATATCATGTAGGCTGTATTACACGAGGGTAAATTTCCAACACGACCCGAATGGGAGTGTTGTAATCATTCAAGTGTAATGCAGTCATTATATACAATATTTTATCTACAACTCCTCTCAAAACATTATTCCTCTTGTAAAACTTAGAACATTGATTCCGTTGCTTCATCAGAACCTCCATTTTTCAAATT
This sequence comes from Agriotes lineatus, assembly GCA_940337035.1. Lineage (NCBI taxonomy): Eukaryota > Metazoa > Arthropoda > Insecta > Coleoptera > Elateridae > Agriotes > Agriotes lineatus. The sequence continues at coordinate 123,962,302 of OW679195.1, forward strand.
GACAATCTTAAATTGTTGTTGATATTTGCATCGGTTATTATTAAAGTTTTTGTATATACCTGTATGTATTTTTTAGACACAAAAATTATATTTTATAGCATTAATTTCGATTCACGTAATTTTCTGGTTACTAAATGAACAAAAGTGAAGTTAGTCAGTGCACTCTTATTGTATCCGTTATTATGTTAACTTTGAAGTATGTCGTTTGGTAATACACAGGGTAGTAAGAAGAAAATAGGAAACACTAGTAAATATTGTTTTTAGATCATGTAACTTTATATTTGACACTTATTTTTAATTCTAAGCAACTTTTTCAAATGATATTTTTATCTCTTTTGAAAAATAAGAGTATTCTTGCGCCACTTTCATATTTTTGAACATCTCCTGTATACGAAAGGAGATATTTAATTGTTAGTCAGCGCATTTTTGGTTTGAAAAGATAGAAGGACTTTTGTTAGTAATAAAATTTTCTGATAAATGGATAATAAAAAAACCAATATGTACTCAAGTTATATATTATCACGAGATTGGGAAAAAAAGTTCTCTTTCACGGCGCTATAGCCAACTATGGGTCCATATACAAAAAAATACAACTTGATGTTATAACTACAATTTCAAAACCTTTTCTGAAAAACTTACTACGCCACTGCATTCTTATCAAAAAAGTGGCTCACAAACTTCAACATTACTTTTCTCTATTTTTATAAATAAGGTATAGCTACTAAACTACAAGTTGAAAAATATAATTTTTGTTTAACTCGAGAACAAAAGACGGTAGCCATATTTGGTTTTCACCATTACGCTTTCCTCGAAAAAAGAGATCGAGGGTGGGGATAGATTTTTCTATATATTTTATAGTTATCCAGATTCCCTATGAAAACATCCAAATTTGCCCACCCTGTACAATGACCGGCATAAATGTGGATACATGCGGAAAACCTTTTCATTATCCATGTATTAGAAAATTGTATTCTTGATAAAAGGCCCTGAATCTTCTTAAACTCAAAATGCACTTCTCTTTCGTATACGCGGAGGTTTAGTAAATATGGAAGTATCCTTAGTTTTCCAAATATTAAAATATTTTATTTTTCAAAGTTGTTTACGCCAGAAATGAGGTGTCAAATACGAAGTCAAAGCCGCCTTTTCCGAAGAACACTGTATTTTAAACGTTTTTACAACTCTGTATATTACGGAAAATTAAATTCTTCAAAGTTAACTAATTACCGGACGCGAAAAAGATGTACTGTCGAAATTGAAATTAGTGCTAAAAACCTCCTTTTTGTGTCCAACGTAAGACACACCTGTATCTGAAAAATCTGTAAAGGGCTTTACTTCAAACTTCCCTTGCGAATGGATGCCGTGACACCAAACATTTTGAAAGATCAAAAGTAATTAGGGGTAAGAATACCTTAGCGTTCCTGATAATATTGAACCAATAAAACGAAACACTTGGTAATGCAAATTACATCAATTTTTCAATGAAAAAAGTATTTCGGAAGGAAGGCATTTCAACGGGAAGCAAACAAGCCGCGCGCAGCGCACGCATCGATGTCATCCTGCGACGGAACTGTGCCTCATATCGACACGCAGCGACTGCATTATATTCAATAGCTTATTATTGTACATTTTCTTTTTCAAAAATTACCCTGTATCTGTCGGGCAACAGTTTTGTCAAGGTTAAAGCCTGAGCTATTTAGTAATTAATACTATCTATTTTTCAGTTAAAGGAACAGTAAACACAGTTTGGTTTCTAAAGGTGCTCTCCCTGTATATTGTAATGATAACTGCGGCTCTGAAACTGCTAATTATTATTGGCATAAAAATAAAACTCTGGGAAAATCACCACACATTTGTAGGTTTTACCGGGTTTCAATATTTGAATTATAAGCCAAAACTCAGGGCCAATGAAAAGGTTGTTATTATTATTATCAAGGTAAATGGTTTATAGCTCTCTCTTTATTTTATTTATTTTCATTAAATATTGGGCTAGCTCCGGCAGACATGAAACAATCTTACCTCAAGGGAGTAGGTTCAAAAAAATTTATGCAAAACTCTGTATAAGAAATAACTTCACTGTATGACAATTTTACTTAATAATTAGAACAACTGCTAAATTCGCTGTGACAGATTAATAACCTTTTAAAGTTCAGTGCTACTACACAAACTAGTTTGGGAGTGCAAGATTAGCGCAAAATTAAATTTTCAACACCGAAATGGCGAAAACACATCAGGTAATTACCATTGCATGTGACGTAGCGTTTGGATAACCTCCTTTGTTTTACAGATTAATAAAAACCCACGCGCGATCTGCATTTGTTCTACTTCCTGCAAACCATCGAATTTAAGGACGCCATCTGAATTATTTGAAGTTGGATTGACCCAGCGAACTGGAACCACGTCGATGCCACGGAAAATGTCTAATCTCGGGGAAAACTGGCTTTCCCAGTGCTGCTGCAACTCGCTTCCTGCGAAATTCTCACCTTTAGTGGAGCTGCTCTGCTGCTTGCTGGCGCAATGAAGAGACGCCGCCGCTCTCCTGCACTTGAGCATGTCTTTCTGGTCCTACTTTCCATTTCCACGGACTCCTGATGGTCTCTTCTACTCGTTGCACAACCAATCTTGGCTGCTGATGCCTCTATCGTGACGATGTCGGGTCCGAACCTTCGCCTCTCAACCTGGTCGCACCTGGTGGAATCTTCCGGTGATGATAGCAGTGTTTTGGAATCTATTACGGCTTTAAAAACTGACTCCACACAAGCCCGGTACACTACTAAATAATTGTAACCACTTTCGACTGAAAAAATTATTTTGTATTAACAAGCCTCTGGAGCCTCTGCCCACACAGGTAGCAACAACCACGCTTATTTTGTCAAAGTTTTACAATTGCCAGTCGCGTTGCCAAACAACTACGATCTGTTTTTGTTTAAAGGTAGTAAAGTTTGATAACGTAAGTAGCTTAAGGACTATAAGTTTGATATCAAGTTTTTCTTAACTGCTAAAATTGTCTCTTGCTTCGCATAAATGTCACTGTTCACTTGCTCTGCTTTTTGGATTTTAATGCACTAGTTCATTCTTGTGTATTTACCACTTCACTATTGTCTGTGTTTTTCGATCGGTCGCTTTATTTTGTATCGCTCTTTGCAATAACTTCCTTGCTAGCACTGCTTTCAATTTACCTTTCAGTTTTCTTTACCATTTGTACGGTTATAAACGTTTAATACATAACGCCCATATAATCTTGTTCATTACAAATCATTTTGCATTATTTTATTCTCATCTCATTCTTAACGTTATTAAATCAAATCTGTCAGCTACAAAACGTATTTGCCATTCCAAACATTTATTATTATTAATCTCTCAACTTAATCCCTCTGAAACTTGTCTTATCTGATGGTAACCTTTTTTCCCTCAATTAATAATTATTGCTGCTCATCTCAAACGCAGAAGAAGAAGAAGAAGAAGAAGACACCAGACCGTAGGCATAAAACCATCTCAATATATTTAACCGAAATTTTCTCGGTTCCATGCCAGGGAGAGATATAATCCGCATGTAAAATATCGTCTTCCTACAAAAAATAGTTTTTGAGTTATACCGGCAAGAGACAAACAGAGAGATGAAATTGAGAAAACCTGTTTTTCGTCATCCAGGGACCCTAAAACGTGAAGATCGGAAGAAATCTCGAACAGCAATTTTTTTCGCGATTACGATACGTCGTCTTTTAGGCAAGGGAAGTAAAAAATTTAACAAACGATCTGACCATCAACAACATTTTAAAAGAAATATAATTTTCAAATGTTATAACAAATATTTTGAAATGAAACTATTACACATACAAAATAACAATAAAAAAGAAAGAAACATTAACAATTTCATTCTAGGTGCCTCCTCCTAAACATTTGTTATGACATTTCATTTAAAAATTATAATTGCTTTTATTATTTTTTAATATACCTGTGTGTTTTTTTACTTTCAACACATAAAAATTTATTCTTTAGCACTAATCTCAATTAACGAAATTTTCTGGTCCCTAAGTAAGTAAAACTCAAGTTTGACTGTACATTATTACCGCATCTAATAATAATTGAACTTTGTAGTATCTCATTTTGCGTAATGACACGGCGCCGGCGGCAAGAAAAAAATAGGAAAGAGCAGTGAACTGTGTGGACAGTGTTTTCGGAGTAAGTGGCTGTGGCTTTGTATTTGGCATCTTCTTTCTAAACAACTTTTTCCAATAATATTTCATGGATATTATATTCTTAACCTATTTTCATATTTCCGAACCTCCCTCGTATACGAAATAGGATATTTAAATTTTAGTTTGAGAAGATGCATACACTTTTACAAAAAAAAAATCATAGTAAATCGGCAATGAAGAAGTTTTTCATGTGTTCAATTCTCACTATTCAAATAATCGATTTCAATCTGGCATAATATGAAACAATTTCTTATATTTCGCTGATACAGATGAGTGTTATTATTGTTATTACTACAAATGTTTACAGGGCACCAACTACTATAGCTATTAGGCCCGGGAGCTATGTGTGCCGTCTTATTTAGTTGAATTAGATAAAACGTGATCATTAGTTGGTAAGCATGGCATCTAATAACTTTAAAAAGTGCCACAAATTTTGATTGTAAAAATGCAATGTTTACAAATCACTATAAATTTAATTATTTTGCATTGGAAACACCATCAGATTTTTTGAAAATAATTGCTTCGCTAATCTTGTGAAATATATGAAAATAAACATTAAAACGTTACAAAAGTGCCTCAGAGGGTATTTACATCACAGGGCTATATTTGGAATGATTGCTTGGAGAATAAAGCTTTAAAAAAGTCGCTAATTTCCGAAGGCAAATTGCATAGGGTACAACACCCTTATGAACTATAAACGGGGAAACGAACCTGACATGGTTTGAATATTCATATTCAGATGACACGTGAACTGGATTTCGGTTTGGGCATGAAATATTCCCGATTACGGAGCAGTAGTGTTAAAGGGTGTGTAGAACTCATGCCATAAAGGCAGCCGACATTCGGGGGCATCCGGACGTCGTCGTTAAGAGCTTTTGGCCAAGCGCAAGCTTGAAAATCCTGCTGGTGTCGCAATCCCAGGCAGCGCCAGTGTCTTCCGCGTCCGCAATGTTTGCGTAAATCTCTCCCGAAATGCGTGCTTTTCGTACTCGGGGACCGCCAAAATCGCGATCGCGATGTCAGAACCGCACCACGCGCCCGTAGGACCTCTCGCAGGGGGCGAGCAACCCCTTTGCCCAGAAATGTGCTACACTTAACTTTGTGGAACTGTGCGCGTCTGCTATCAAAATGCTGTTTGTGCCCCTGAAAACTTTCAGAAGTGCTCGGAAAGATTGTACAGGCAAGGTGGCGCACTTTCTTTTCGTGTGGTTCGGTGCGGTTTGGTTTCAGGGTGCCCTCGCCACGACGGAGGATAATCCTGGTACTTATTATGTTGTCTTATGGTGAATGCATCTTATGCCGAAGTTTTAATTAATTTCCAACGCGTCTTTGTATTCTTATTGACGAGAATCTTTATACAAAGTTTTCGCTTCGTAAGCTCCGAATACTGAAGTTTAAGATCCATTCATTTCATTATTAGAATAGAATTCAATAGGTGGATTAATGATCTACCGAATTATTTAATTAAAAAAGCGCCACTAACGCCAAGTTCTGTTTTGTTATGTTTACTGATTACCACGAATTTTCCTAATGAGTTTAGTGGAGAAACTAGGCGCTAAACCGCAGTGTTTCTTGATCACATTTAAAATTTGGGCGTATGTAATTCTACGTTCTTATTTAAAGCTAACATAAAAAATTTATATATGTTTCAAGCACTAAAATCGTAAGCAAGGCAATGACTTTGAGAAAATACAAATTCTAAAATACAAGGTGTAGTTAATTCTGATTAGATCTGTACAAATCATGAGACCTTAATTTGCATATATTGTATATTTTGGCATATTAACGCAGATAAACAAATTGCATGCCTATTTTAGAAAATGTCCCTATAAATTCAAAAGGTGTTTTGTAGCCCTTCAAGCAATCACTGGTTCCTTAATTACCAATAATAAGTAAAATTTAATCTAAATTATTATTTGAGAAAGGACTACAATCGAGGACTACAGGCAACACATTTGTTTGAGCTTGTAATTTGCGGTTCTCCCACAGTTAGTAAGTGTTTTCTAATACACGTGTGACGATATTGACCAAATATTCAATTTGTAGAATGGAAGCTCGGATCGTATCGTTGTTAATTTAAAAAAAAATGTATCGCAGCACATATTTTACATAGGACTGATTTTCGAGCTATGCATCTTTACTATTCTTGATTTAAAAAAGTATGACATTTTAAACTAGGTATAGTATCTCAGGCAGATGTGAGCCACAAGCGATTTTTAAAAATTGAAACACGTTTCAATTGGAGTGATAATTTTCCTCCTAATATTCTAATTTAATTCTACCTAATATAAGGCGCTTTAATTTGACCTAACCCAACCCAAAGTTAACTAACCTCATTAAAGTGCAATAATATACAAAATTCCATTCATTATTACACAAACTATGAGAAATATCATACGAGAAAATATTAGGAAAGCTGCTGTTGCTAATTGTGATCGCTACGTCGCTCATGTTAAGAGATTCATACCTGATGCATTAAATATAATAGATATGACTTCTTGACTCCTTCATATTCATCGTTAATCTTATTCGTATTATTAGTTAAATAATATCTGTGATCATTGCAAATCGTTCTGGACTATAATAAATTGCATTTTTTGCAATACATTCTTTATTTATTACATTTTTAATCCAACACGTAAGTGGCCTCCTATTTAAAATAAAATTTGCGTTATAAAAATTCAATTGTGGAAATTATTTAACTTCTGCAATAAATAAATTATACCTTGAGAAAAACTACTACTACTAGTTCAAATAACACTTGAAGGGTGCTCAAAATAATGTACAAAAAAATGTTTTAATAGTTATAACAATGATGAAACAATAAAAGTAAACACATAGTAAGGAAAATTACACTAATTCGTAAATAGAAGAGCATCGAAATCGGTAGGATTCAAATCTGCATTTCCGATTGCTAGTTAGACCCTTTACCCGCTCTGTTAATTTCCTCAATCTAACGTACTTATCGTTGCATTATAAAAGATTGATACAACCGATCGTAGACGATGACAACGTGACCCGCACGCCCTTTTATCTAATACATTTCGCCTCAATTGTTGAATTGTATCCAATTTCAAACTATAATTGAATGCAAAAGGCAAGACACCTGTGTTTAGAAGCTTTTAATGTTTAATTGTTCTTAATGTAAGTTCTTCCTGATACGCATTTGAAAGTATTGGCAAAATATTAAATTTTTGGAAGGAAATTGCGCAAATGTTTTACATAGGAGTAATCTGCGGGTTACATCTTTGCTATTCTGATGTTATAAATTTATAGAATTTTATACTATAGCATTTCAAGCAGTTCTGAAGCCAATAATTGTAAAGTTTTGGCTGGCTCCCAGTGAGTTATAATTTAATTTTATTGAACCTAGCACACTTTAATTTAACCTAACCCATCCCAAACTTACCAAACTGATGTATTATTGAGCACTACTTACTACTGAAGTGCAACATTGTAAAATATCCATTAGTTATTACACTTTGGGCTTGTCAACAATGAAGTTTATTAACACCAATAATGGTTTTAGAAGTACACGTTTGAAGTACTTGCAAACCAAAGAAATTAATATACAAATATCCATAGTTCATTATTGTTTACGTGTATAATTGACAAAACTCCGTTGGAATAGCTAAAATCGTTCTTAAACAAAAGCCAAAGGTTTCGAATCGTTACCAATGTCAGTCAAATTCTAATAGGCAACTAGTTATATATTTTCAGCCTTGTACACTCAAACTTTACAGTACTACATTATTACGTATTTATCAAAATAAAATATGCGCTGCCTATATTTATGCATATTTTAAGAAAATAAATGCATATATTATGGATTTTGTGTACATATGTATGCTCATATCTCATCCTTTGGTGTGAATATAAATCTGCGCCCCTTATTAATATTTATTAGATAGAATTCTAAAATTTTGAATACGACCCACTCATGATAGCCTCGAGGCCCACACTGCACTAAACTGTAAACACAATTCAAATCCAGAAGCTACCCAAACTTTCCATTTCGCCTTTTTGGAAACCCAAGACGCTTCATAAACCCGATGCCGCGACTAATTAAAACAGCTACCAAATGAGACCCGGGATTTAGTTTCCTATTGAAATCTAGTTTTTGATGCATTCCTCAGTGACATCTTTGCTACCGGCTTTCAAAGGAACCACGGATATTAATTAAATTTGTGGGGGCTTGTTCGTGCACGCTGAAGCGGAACGGAATTTTTCTGGCGCCTACCGCTTCGTCCGGTTACCTCAAACGACTTAATTAAATGAAACAAACTTATCAATTAGCATAATTAATATGTCGACCGGGCTCAATTTTTGAGGGGGCGGCGTCGGTGCACTTAGTGCACTTAATGGCAGTCCTGTGTCTGGCGGAAACGTTCGGAAAAAGGTTAAAAGGAAGTTAAATAATTGAAAATGAAACGGAACGTTTCGAATCGAAGCGATAGGTGGGGGCCCCTCGGCCAATTATGAGCTGTCGACATCTTAATTCCAACTATAATAATTATTTAAATTAATGTCCGTCGTTTAACTAACAGCTTTATTAATATCCGCGTCAATCAGCATATGAAGACGCGTCCGATGAGAACACGAAAGACCAAAATAGCTTCTTTATTAAAATTACGATCGCTTTCAGACAGTGATACGAAAAGTGTGTTATTAAAGCCCACTTGAAAACTATGCGGCGCTGTTCTCCATGTCGGCGGTTAATTGCTTGTCAGAGAGAAACATTACCACTGTAGGTGCGTAACAGCCGAAAATTACTGGGGAATTTTAATTTACTTATGCCCACTTAGAGTCTCATTAAAATCAGATTAAAGATCAGTCGTTTTGTTTAATTCGATCGCAAAACGCTGCTCCTGGCGCGAAGCTGCCAATTAGCAGGCAACACTTAATGTTGCTTTGATGGAAGCCGTATCGAGGAGGCGTTCTGCTACACTGCTAAACAATTTGTGGCACAAATTGGATATATTAGACGCGGCTGGAAAAACTGAAGAGTGCTAAAAATATGTTTAGTAATAATCTATTAATAGAACTTCGAAGTGCTTCTTGCCTCGACCTTTTTTGTCAACAAAATTAACCTCTACAACTGCCGAAGTGTTTTATATCTAACCGTTTATGCATAACATTTTCTCCTGAGCGCTGTATAAACAACTTGATTGGTTTAGAAATCACTGGAGCTCAACGTCGCGTCTCCAAAGCAGTTGACATCTTTTTGTGGATGCAAAGAGAGAAATAAGCAGGGAGTTTGTAGCTTTTATCAAACCACCGGCCTTATTTGCACCTATATCAAGCACTATAAATTAAAATTTGCAACTCGCTACTGATTTTAGATAGTCTTTATGACTTGTCTTGTTAGAAGTTGAATAGTCCAACACTACAATTAGTTGCACAAGTGAACCCATTTCCTGGCAAATTTTGCTCTCTGCTCTTATTTGTTCGTATAGGAAAATTTTCTATTTTATGAACCAACTTTAAGTATTAGTATTTTATTTTAACTCCTTTCAGGATCCGACAATAGTTACGTACAAACCCCAAAATCTATACTTAGCTGCACCAGCAGTTCAATGGGTTCAGTTCAGTGCGAGTTCAATGAAAATACCTTTAACACTTCTTGCAATACAGTGGGTGACCATCTTTCAGCTAGAGCGTTTAATTTACAGTTGGCAGTTAAATCTGTCAATATAATAATAGAAATCGATTTTTTAAAAAGATGCTAGGATTTTTAAATATATGTCCAAATTAAGATTTGATGTTTATATTGAGTTTAGTTGTAGTGAGACGTTATGCAGCTTGACTTTTATCGTATTACAAACAAATATCGTCCGCATTCGAATTATTTGGAAATTACATTAGAGCTACGTGCAGAGTTTCGGAAATTTGGTGTTTTATTGTCTAGCTCATGGAACTACATAACTTTTGCCACCTCTGTGGCCTTAAAGAGAGGAAAATTAAGTAAAGTGAAGTATGTCATGTATAATGGATGTAAATATGATACTCGATGAAACTTTTGCAACGATAGCAACCACTTTGGCTATAGACAGTTGAAAAACTAATTAAAGTCACAGAGAAAATAATGATAACAGGGTCAGCCACAACAATTTTGGTTGTATAAGCGATGAACCACCTTTTTCTAGAGGTCGCTAGTTCTGGTCACCTAAATAGCGGCTGTAAGTTCAACCTATTCGGAAGTAAACCCATTTTACGGATTTCTAACTTTTCGTCATTTAACAGTGTTTTGGGATGAAAAAATCTAAATGCTTTCCGCAAATTGTAAAAACTGCCATGCGGATATTATCCCTTTAACTGACATCCGTCCTGTCAAATAGATGGTATATTTTTCTACCTACCTCGTAAGAAGTGTATAGCATACGATATGGTATTGTCATGATCTTACTATTTGCCAACAGAGACAAAACTCTTCGGTGTACATTAATCTGAAATGAGATACAGTGATGCATCTGCAGCGCCCTCTATTCACGTTTATAATGGAATAATTTTGCAGTAATATACCGTGTGTCCACAGGAGGACGCACCATAGGGATAACCTAATAGAATAGAAAGATCGGCTAATGCTGTGATCGCCGGCACGCTAAAACGTTGTTTTCTGGCTTCTGACTCGCCACTGTATGAAACAATATTGTTATAAATGGTACAAGAAAAGCGACGGTGGCCACAGCACTGGTTGATATTTATATTCTATTATCATTATCTTATCTCTATGGTGCGTACTCCTGTGGACACACGGTATATAGGCAACCCATTATCAGTCTTTACGCTCTAGTCCATAAGGCTGAACCGCTTTGCTTATTTTACTGTATGCTAAAGTGGAGCATATCACGTGGGATAAATTTATCCTCGCTAACTCGGGAGCGACATAACCTATCAGTCTGATGTCTTAGTCAGTTTGTGTGGAATAACGTATATAACAAAAGTGTTGAGAAAAAGTTTCTAATAATCTTTTCTATTAAAAGTAAATCAATCAACTTACCATCGGATATGGGGTATCTGTCAAATGTTCTCTACAGTTTAACAATATATTTGTGTTTAGAAAGTATTGCAAAATGTCTTACAAGCTGGAATTGGAAAAGGTATTTATTTACAACTTGGTTAGGCATACGCCTAAACGTAACATTGTCGCCATTTATAGAAAACTAAATATTTCTGTGGCAACATTTTACCGCGTCATTAGGGAATGTGAGGAAGGTTTACCAGAACGTAAGCTTTTATACAGACAACATTGAGGACGTCCCTAATGATGTTAGATATTAAAAAAAAATTGAGGTGCGGTGCGTCATTTCGGAAACTGGTATTTCAAGACCTTATGTTGGGCGAGTTGGAGGTGAAGCTTAAAATGGAGAAATTTATATTCGAAGATGCCTCCCCAAATTGGTCAATTTTATTCAAGCGCACAATGACAATATTATGTTCTGGCCCCACCTGGCATCGTTTCATTATGCGAGAATAACCCAAGTTTGTTTAAGACAACAAAATGTCCCCTGTGTACCTCGAGAAGATAACCCCCCAAATGTTCCTCAGGCGCGCCCTACAGAACAGTTATGGACTTTACTCGGTAGAAAAGTTTACGACGGTGGGTGGGAAGCCCAAAATGAAGAAGAACTACGACGAAGAGTCTATCAAAATATTCGAGAGTTTAACCTATTTACCGTCCAAAAGGTGACGAGAGGCATCCACAATAAATTGCGAGTCATTGAAACCCATGAAAATTGTAATTATTGTTAAATATTAAGTGTATAGGTTTGTGTAGTATAAATTTATACAACATTTATATAACAATTATAGTTTGTATTATTAGATTTTAAAAATTTTCTCAAAAAATTATACATACGTTATTAATGCAACGAACTGACAAGCTTTTGGGCGAAATCGGTTGCTTTTCTTTCTACTTATTTGGAGATTTTTTGGTACACGGACCACCAGGAATAGAAGTTAAGCGATGGCGTCAGGACGGCACAACCGCTGGACTGCCGAGCCTTTGGTCGAGAGTTCAAATCTCGATCTCGGTAAGGGTTTGTTAAATCGCCGACTAGATTTTAAATCGATTTAGTAAGTCTAGGCTTCGTAATAGTTGGTTTCCGTTTGCGGATTCTCTTTAGCCGAAGTCGTCGCACATATATGTTACGATCATGTGTGTAAAATAATTTGATAACGGCCATACCACATTGAAAACCCCGTTCAACAGATTCCGAAAACTGAATGTGTCTTCAGGCGTATCCCAAAGAGCTCGTGGCAAAATCCGCTCCTTGCCAAATTATTGAAATGGATTTTCACCGTCTTCTCATGTAATTAAGGCACAAATTTGAAATTCACAACATTGGCTTTGGTGCAAATATAAATTAATTTTAGACAGGTGGCACTGCTTAGCTAACTATTATAATTTTCAATATAGTCCATATAAAAGTATACTGTATAACTAAAATAAAAAACTTTTACACCGAGTACAAAATATCTAAACCGTAATAATAAATGCGATTAAAGCAACTTGCATGACTATTTTATTTTATCTTCTGTCTTACATTTTTCCATTAGAAACAAAAAGAGGAAGTCCATAAGTTGGCATATTCATGTTTTTATTATTGTAAATATTACTTTATTCCAGTTTCTTAGCTTTGTTTCTGTTCTATTCAACATTGCTTTCCGCTAAATTAATTTTCCTCCGACTAAAATTCACCTGCAATTTTTTTTACTACAACAAATTTCGTCATGGATTGAAATTTGCATTGCCATAATTGTGGTAGTCTGATATATTGATACCTTACATCTCCAATTTGAAATTCTATAATATTTCCGGATTTTGAAAATAGTAGTGCGAGTCTTTTAACGTAAAACGAGGCACATAATTCAATTATTACAGTTTTTTATTCACATGCAAACTAATTCTGGGCATGTCGCGCTTCTCTCTAAGCCAACAAACCTGAAATAAGTATTGCCAATTCACAATATTACACTAAAATAAGAAAATCTGGAGATTTTACGTTTCTAAAGTATTCTTCTTCCCTTTCACAAATTTTTACGGTAATTTCAGCAACTTTCAATTCCTATTCCTATATAGGTTTTTTAAATTCCCAGAATTGGTAATCCTTTGAAAATTTCCAAGTGAAAACTTCAGCATAGAACTGCTACTCGTATTTTGGATTTTCCAGTTTACTTCCGGTGCCATTTTTGAAGCTCCTTTTGGTGCCTTTTGAAAAGCAGCTGGGATGCAACTTTGGTATTATGGTTTGATAAATCGATACATCTGTCTGATTGAATCAGAATTTAATGCTATTCTGAAAGTGAAACCACTCTTTTGGCAACATACGGTGTCAGGTCATTTTCAAGTAATGCTTTATGTCTTCCATTTTATTACATATAATCTTTTCGAATGCTGATGCAGTCTTTCATGGCGTCGTTCATCTGTCTAGCTGCACATCACACTCTGTGGAAAACCATTTAACCTGGTAGCAAGGGATTCCTTGTCCGATTGCGATTCTGTCAGCCTTTCGACGCAGGTGATCGCCACTGCACCTCTCGCTTCAATTAAAATCGCATAACTTGTAGAATTACGTTTTATTGAAATTATTTATTGTTGCTTTCAAGATGTTGTCAGTTGTATCTAGTATACAACAATCAGTTGTTTACAAACTGCACTTGTAAAACAGTAAACGGCCGAGTTTCACTAACGCTCGTAATAATTCGACAATCGTGGTGAGGAGGTTTCTTGAATACGATTTACAGTATCCTATTTGTAATTGCGTTTATTCAGTGGTGCCTCACTCCCAGATCATTTTAGTTAATAGTTTTGAATACTGGATGGTGCTTTTTCAATTAGAGCTTTCGAGCGCTATCATTTAGTAATTGTCTTTAGGGCTTAAAATAAAACCCCGTATGTTATTCATGTATTATCTATTATTAAGAACCTGCATTATTTGTCTTAAGTCTGGGTTTTCTTAATACAACAAACCTGATGTTATTTGTATGCTAATAGTTGGAAATTAATTGGATTCCTGAATTAGTTTTGAGATTTTGTTGTTATGTACATATTGCCCATATTTCTAAATGTATTAGTTCAACCTCTCATGATTTTTTATGTATTCTGGTCCTATTTAATTGTGATTACTATGTGTCTGAGTTAAAACACTAATATTGTTGGAAATATTTACCCTCTAGCAGTTGTAATGACCTAATATTTGTGTATTTTGGGTTGAAACGCTAATATTGTGTGAAATTTGTATTCGTATTTTTACGAATTTCTGTTTAAAAATGCTTGATTGTATTACACCATTCAGTCTTGAAACTATCCATGATTTGCTATTTTCCTCAAGATATGGCTATTTTTGTTAGATTTTAAGACTTTTTAAGCACAAAAATTGTGCAGTGTGCTCTCGACTGCAAAATTATTTTTATTTAAGTTGTTGGTTAGATTATTTCCCTTATTTTTAAACCAATAGCATTCACCACCAATAGTGCTTCAGGTTTTTATTAGATTATTGGCACTCTAAAATGTTATACTTTACTAAAATTGCAGTTGGATTGTGACCAGCATCTTACCAGATAAGTAAGATTTACCTGAGTACGTTATACGGCGTCGGTTACGTAATGTGTTACATAGACTAGAAGTTGACCAAAGTCACTTTATAGAAATGGAAAAGTATTTCTCTGATTATATAATAACTGAAGAAAAACGAACTCAATGAGCAATTATAATAATTTGAACCGTGTGTTTAAAACGTTAAGCCTGAATAATTTTCTTCAACTTTTAAGTTCTCTATTGTTTTGTGAATGTTAACTAACCGTATTTTCTGCAAACAAAGCTTTAACAGAAGACAATTATCTACCTCCTTTCCATTATTTCTATAAATTGATATCAATAATTCTATAATGTTTACATTTTTCGGTTGTAGCAATCACATACTCTCAGTTCTGTAACAAGTATCAACTTGAAGGCTTGCTTTTGTATTTTCTGTTACACTACGTAATATTACTTTCACCAGTGCAGCCTATTTTGTTAAAATAAATTTCGTCAAGGGTTGAAACTTGCAATGCAATTTCGGTGCTTTTTGAGTATGTTTTATTCCAATTCTCTAATATTGAATTAGACATTTTTTTCATTTACAAAGCAGTGACAGTATCGTGAATACTTGCCTGTTGATTAAACTAATATTGCACACAATGTGCATTTGAAATCACGTTCATTATGCGAATAGTACCATACATCAATATCATACAACCGCATTTTGATACTGACACGGGGGTGAATTAGCTGCATAATATTTTGAAACAAACGAAAAAAACTTTTTTCTAGAAGCCGTAGTGAATTATTTAATTAAAAATAAATAACAAACGGAATCGGAGCATGGTTTAGAATTTCTCCAACCCAAAGACTGCAACTTTACTTCCGTATTATCCAAACTTTTGTCTGCTATAGACACAGCTGAGCAAGAAACTCGAACAGTTCAACTCCCGAACTGCATTTGTTTTTGCAGAGAAGAGCGAAAACTCTAAACAAGGGATTTACTTTTTGCGCGAAGCAATCTCGGTCTCTAATTTTCCGAACCGGCATTGCAAAAATTAAATTTCTTAAGGCAGAATATGAAATATCAAAGTTTATTATAAAGCCCCGCTCGTTGCAAAGGTTTCCTCATAAAAATTCCCCGCAGCAATTAAGAGCGCCTCCGTGTTTTTCTTTCGGAACAAATCAGGGGCTTCCGAAGGAGTCGGCGTAAGTAACTTTACAATCGCTAATTACGGGCAATTTGTATCCTGTAGCAAAGGGGATGTAACCGGAAAATTTCCCCTAATTCGACCGGTAATTTTAATCAAGTGGAATGCTGGCGCGGACCAATCTCGGAAAAATTGCGATTTTATTAGCAGCCCGGGGGTCATCTTTAGCGGAAACGCGGATCCTTGAGAGCCATAATATGTTCATCGTAAAGTCGTTTTGACCAGCTACACATTCGACATTAAATTTTGCCAACCCGTTGCAATATTAAATTTACTGCATTTCCTTGCCACGTGCGCTCGAAAACTTTGCTGAGAATGATCGAAAGCTGCAACTTTACTTGGTTTACGATTGAATTATTGTAGATTTTACGACATCTTTATTGCATCTCGCGAGCAATAAAAGTAACGGCATTGAAAAACTAGAGCTGGCAGTCTTTTAAGCTCTAAGTTTTCCGGAGACATTATCCATAAATTGGCATGTTCGGCCTGAATTTAGTTTTTGCCCAACTCTGCAAGTACTATATATTTAAATTTTCTGGTTTTGACGTTTTCAAATTTAAATTGTTTAGCGCGCTAAGCCATTTCGTTGGTTTGCCGTTGTAGTTCAGTGATATATTAGCTTTATCGCCGTTTGTATGCACAAACATTTATGTGCATACTACTACGTTTTTGAAAATTGATAGCTGCTCTAAAACTGTCATTGTGGAGATTGTAATTGACCATTCCCAAACCTTTGTGTTTGTTTTGAGTTTATAAGCTTCGATTACTGTTCAGTGTTCAACCGACGCTTTGGAACAACTCGACTAAAACCTAAACTAAGCCGCTTCAGTATTATTTGTGACGTTGCAACGTTTGCCGCCGAAGTGCACGCAAACGTGATGTAGAAATTTATTTAATTTCTCATTTTATAGTGCAGCTGATTGCATTGGCACTCTGTAAGAGCGCCGTTCAAACGGTCTCCGTAGCTAAGCAACGTTCATAATTTAATAGATGTTTCACTGTACCTGTTCCTGCCAGAGCAATACAGTTTTAGTTGAACTGCTATTCAAAATCCGTTTAAAAATAAGAGCAAACCAAATACTTAGGTATATCCTTTTACCAATTCCAATACATTTAGAATACTCCAAAGATATAAAAATTGTATCTAATAGAAATGTAGACATTGAATTTTATTTTTCACCTACCATTTCATTATCAATTAAGCGTTGAAATTTGTCTGTGCTTGTCATTTAAAATATCAAAGAAAACAAAGTAGTTTACATGTGGTTGTAAAACAGAGACTCTTTTTGGTTTTTACATTCCACGTTGCAATTTACGTTCCTTAAATCACTTGATAGTAACACCAGTATTGTTAATACGTTCTAATAGTACCAAAATCATTAAAACAATCAGTAGGAATGTGTGCTTCTTTGATTTATTTTAGATATTTTTAGTTTAAAAATGCTGGGCTCCATAGCTCAGTGGTTAGGCATTCTGCTGCTGATCTAAGGATCGAGAGTTCGATCCCTTATCCCGGTGAGGTTTTTAAAAATAAAAAAATGCAGATCAAAACCTTTACAGAATGCCATCACTCGAAAGTGATGTAAAGCGGTGGGTCTCATGTTACTACGATGTGTAGCATGTAAAAGATCCCTTGCTAGAGTTGTAACTCCTTAGTCTCGGCAAAATTCTAAGTAGGACTAAGGTACATGGTGCTCTGCATGCCTAGACCTTATCCATGGGGTTGGCAAAAAGGGTCTATGTAGGCCTACTTGCCTGACATCAGTCTCCCAACAACTGATATTAACTATCTAACTAGATTATTAATGAGGAAAAATATTTTACACCAAAAAGGTAAAATCGACGTGCAACTAATGCAAAATTAGATGATTGTTACCTTCCCAATTTCCAATTGGAAAAATAGAATTTTATAGTATTGTAGAACCAGGTTGTTTATTGACAGGAGATGGAACTTGGTGGTTGCAATGGGGGTTGGCCAAGCCTTACCAACCCTTCACAGACACTCTTAGCCTTCGTCTATCGTTACAAATCAACATACTTCGGGTGTTTCAAGTATATTGATTTAAAGTAATAATGCAGAAGCTTATATACAATTAAATGTGTGTCGTGTTTTTTAACCTACTATTAACGTAAACTAAAAAGCACGATAGTATGCATTTAGTGTAGCCTAATCGT
The DNA here is from genome assembly GCA_940337035.1 of Agriotes lineatus. Classification (NCBI taxonomy): domain Eukaryota; kingdom Metazoa; phylum Arthropoda; class Insecta; order Coleoptera; family Elateridae; genus Agriotes; species Agriotes lineatus. Next base: position 123,980,406 of record OW679195.1, read on the forward strand.
ATACATTGTTCACAATTCGACCTAGTGCACTTCGCATAATGTAAACCTTGGTGAAATGCTCGCTGTAGTAATTTGTAATTTGACCCAGTGCGTCGATAAAACTGCCGAGTCTTTGTTTACATACTTATCTGGTACGCGTTAAACAGCTCTTTGTGTTTACACAATTTCAGTTAGTTTTACACTTTTTTCTTAAATCCATGGTCAAAAAAAAGTTTGAACAATGATTTTTAGCAACCAATCAACTGTCTTCATTTCCAGAAAGGCACAAAATCGTATACTATTTATAATAAAATAGTAGTTATATCTTCTCTTAGTTACTTACAATTAAAAATAGAAGTTGCAAATGAGTCGTACGCTAAAGAGATTGATCTATTAAACATGGATTCCAGGGCCGTAACTAGGTATAGGCTGAATAGGCCAACACCTACAGGCACAAGCGACAAGGGGCGACTAAATGGCACTGGGATAAAATAATTTCTTTCATCTTAATGAAAAAAAGAGCGAAATCAATGAGTGGGAAATTTTAACAACAAATTAATATGTAATATTAACAATTTGACCCTAAATAATTCTAATTATAATAACGCGAATTGCCCCTAAACTGGTCGACACATTACACTTCATGCTAACGATCATTTTCTAAATTATAACGAATTATGAATTTTCGAAAGTCAACTATATGTCAAGACAGAGTGTCTCATACAGCCGTAGTATCTAATCAGAAGTCTCTCACAAGCTATCTCATTTAAACCATATATTTCAAATTTTACGACACAAAAGTCAACAAAAATTTCTAACTAAAATAAATACCAATAAATTAAGCTTTTGAGGTGAGGTGAAAGGTATGAAAATTTTCAAGCAGCTATAAGTATTATTATTTTTTATGTTTTGTGTTCATCTGTTACTAAGCATATGAACTTATTGAAAATTGCGTTTTATGTTTCTTTTTATTTAAATTCCTTTTCTTTCTGTTTCTAATAATACTGAAAAAGTAAAAGAAAACACTTAGTAATGCGAGTTACATTAATTCACAAAGAAAAAGAAACATCCCACTCGGTGGGATTCGAACCCGTGCTCCCAGGGGGAATCTGATTTATAGGTGGACGCCTTATGCGCTGGACAAGAAATGAGGACCAACTGCACCTGACCGGGGACGATAAAAACGTAAACGATACTATATATCACCATCTGCTGAATTGTTTGACAAACGTCACTGTATACGGCCTGGGCATATGTGAAGTTTTGCGATTCTCCGCAGAGCACTGTATACCCACGAGCGGGAATTTCAAATTTGCAATGTAACATCAGTTACTACGTTGACTACAATGAAAATATTAGATTAAATTTTACGATGTTTCTTAAAATTCTACAACAATAATATAACCCTCCTGTGTATTTTGTACTTTGATTTTCTATTGTGTTTTTTGATCAGTTTCATGCTAGTTTTTTCGTGAATTTTCTCATTTACATTATTTACGTTCACAGTATAATTTGTTGATTAATTTATTCGTTATTATTGCTTATGATTTCGTTTGGTATTGTTAAAATAGAAAGCGGTTCTACAACGTGCAAATATACCAATTGTGGAAGATCTTATCATGAATTTACCTCCAACTAAGTTTTACGAAGAAAATGGTCTGAAAGCTTAATTTAAATTATCGTACTGGTGCTTCAAACAACGTACCTTTTTAGCGATTTCTATTTTCTGTTTCTATTTAAATAGATATCCATAAACAACGGGAAAGAATTGTAGCTTGCAAGAAAGATGTTTCCGAGTAAGTTCTTTTGGGCGAAGACTATAAAATCATATTGCACTTCCTTTAGTACATTTTAAATTACTACATTTACAGATAGATATCTAATATAACAAATAACTTTTAAATGTTTAATTTTAAATTTTTTACAATAAATTACACATAAGCTTACAACCTTGCAATAACACACAGAATAAAATACTTCATTATTATTATACCACCTAGAACATCTTCCAAATTTGTAATAAATACGATTATCTGCATATCATGTGTTATTTTAGAGCAAATGTGTGAGCTATCCAAAAAATACCTGCCTGAAAATATGAATCCGTCTTCAATTACGAATTCTTGAAGTTCCACACCTCTCTCAAGAAAAATATTAAAACTATAGATCTCTAAGGTACTTACACGACACTAAATAGATTACAGCATTCATATTTATATTACATTCAAAACAATAGGTCCTTCTCATACTGATACTGCATTTAAAAAATAATTTCTAAACACGAATTAGTCTTGACAGCAGTTGTTATTTAAATGTCATCGTGGGTATGTGGCGCCGAACAGCCAAAATTGGCGTTTTCTCAGAAATGAAAACAACAACGGATTTCAAAAAAATGCTCAGGCCGTATACAGTGACATTTGTCACACAATTTAGCAGCCGGTGCTATATATAAGTAAATATCTTCTGTTGACCTAATAATAATATCTACTCCCTTTATTAAAATTATAGTGGTTTATGTTTTTCGTTTCTTTCTAATTTTCTTTTGTTTTAGACGCGTTTTTGTGTGTTAAAATTCAAATTCTGACGGTTTTACAATGTTTCAAAGTGGTGGAGGCAACTCACCCATTACCACAATGTGCCGGAGGGATACAAACAGTGCAAGTGTGAACCTTCCTTGGCCCAGTGACAGCGGCACACGGTTAAATGCAAAAGCAACAGAAACTTACTAACCGTGAAACTGCATCTGTGATAATAATAACAACTGTACTCGCGGGGGCTGACCGCCCCCTGGTCCCTTCATACTTCTGGCAGCTTATCGCGCAGTTCACTGGTTAGGTTAGCTGTCGATACTTTTTGCTAGCACTGCCGAGTAGTCAGCTGCTAGATTAACTATTGTTGCAACCCGTACAGAATCAGTAAATGCCCGATGCCTACTGGTTTTTCGCATTACAACAATTATTGCAAATCGGTAAATCCGCTCGGTTGCTACCCTCTGCGGAACAACATACCTCCGTTAACGCACTAGGCAGAGCAACGTGTCTTCGCAGGGTCCCTAGCTAGAACAATATGTCTCGCGAGATCCACTACCCTTAATTATCATGTATCCATCATGAGTAAGAACCTTTAACGTTCGTCACCTACTGTATGCTGCATGATGAAACGAACTACTAGGTGCATTTACAGTAGCTACCACCAAACACATTAACAAAGAATACGCATAGCAGCGCTTACAAGGTTGCATTGCATTGTTGCAACTCACTTCGTTATAATTATTAGTTCGCATAATCGCATACGCCAACAACTAGGGAAAACAGAATACTTTTAACAATCATACTTCGCGCCACTGGAAGTACCCCGAACATTCTGCCCCAACTGGAATTCTATCCCACCAGCACACATTCTTTGACGTGGTACATTGGTTGCACCTGCACTTTGGTTCTGTTTGCTAAGATTGTATTATATTTTAGGGTTAAAAATGTTCCAGAAATGGTAAGCATATTAACCAAAACCTAAAAATAATGCACATTCACAAACAACCAAATATTTTAACCCTAGCATATGTTATTTTAACAGTTACATGTTTATTTTTAAAACTTTTGAAATAAAAATTTTGTATTTATGGTTGAATACCTATTTGCCTGGCTTAGAAATAAATATAAGCAAAACAAAAGTTATGACAAACGAAGGTCAGGATAACGCTCAAATAACGCTTAACAACACAGATATAGAGAAGGTGGAGAAATATGTTTACCTTGGACAGGAAATCAGGATGGGGAAAGATAACTTAAAAGCTGAACTAAATAGACGTGTTAGACTGGGATGGATGGCGTACGGAAAATTGGGTTACATAATGAAGATGAATATTCCACAAAACCTAAAAGCCAAGACCTTTAACGAATGCATACTTGCTGTGCTATTGTACGGTACAGAAACCTGGGCCTTCAACAAATCAATTGTCAGGAAAATGGCTGTCAGACAAAGAGCTATGGAACGCAAAATGGTGGGAGTAACTATAAAAGACAAAAAGAGAAATACATGACTACGTAGCGTATCAAAAGTGGACGACATAGTGGAGCGAATGGCGAAGCAGAAGTGGGAATGGGCAGGCCATGTAGCAAGATCGCAAGATAGATGGACAAAAATTTTACTCAATTGGAGACCATGGGGACAGAAAAGACCAACTGGAAGACCACAAACGCGTTGGTCGGATGATATGAAGAAAACGAGTGGTTTCAACTGGCAAAACATAGTGCAGAATAGATCGAAGTGGAATGATGATAAGGAGGCCTATGTCCATAAATGGACTGAGGAAGGCTGAGAAGAAGAAGAAGAAGGAGAAGAAGATTTGCCTACTTGTTTTCAACGTACATCATATGTACGGAAATAAATGCAGAAGTCATACAGTAAAATTACTATTTTATATTACCTCTATCGTTAGTGTACTGAGAGGCTTTTCTAGAGTAATATCATGCTTAGTTACAGCCCTGATGAATACTACCAGATACTACTATGACTAGTAACAGTCACAACAGTGACGTCTTGTGAGTCCCTTCTCTAATATTTTCATGTGACAGACAAACTGGACCAATCATAATATTTATAGTTCTGCCAGGTACCCTTGTGTTCTTCTTCCCTCTTTCCGCATCAGCCAGTGTTTACCTGAGTATATTAAAACGGGTTTGATAGCCATTTAACTATAAATTCTGTATTTAGTATCGTGTTTCATACGTAATATATTTACTTATTATTCCATATTCCAGGGACGCTGCTAATTCGGTGGCTTAAAGTACTGCTTCTTTTTTGCTATGCGGCTAGTGAATGCACCTCCTAAGTAAGGATATTTCACAACTTTTTGAATCAGTGAGTACAGTTTGCAGCAGGTGGGCTCCTTTGCTATAAGCACAGATATCGATTTGCTAATTGAGATTTTTGTCTTCCTCATTACTAGATTAAGTTAGTGGGCCAAGCAAATGTGGTTGTCTTATCCCAGTTCTATTGGTGTGGATGCCATTAAACCAGTGCTTATTTCTATGTATATACTTAGTATGTCATTATCTTTATTATTTGCTTTCCGTCGCCGTTTGAGTTGCCCACATACGTATACATTTCGTTCATTCTAGATTTCTATAATTCGGAAATACCCGACCCATGAACCCCTTTTCTTGATATTGACGAATTTTATGCATTTCGCTTTCCACGTTTTCTGATGTTCAGTATTTTTATACATTAAAAGCAAAGTAGTGAAAAATAGTTTAATGTTTTACAAATAAATTAGATGTAAACTGGTAGAAAAAATTAAGAATAAAAAAAAACACTAATATAAAGCAATTGTTCTACAAATTATAATACGTGCGCTTTATTTAGATATAACATAGTTCAACTTGTTTTAAGCTAGTAATTTTCGTAATATATAATTTTTTCCACCTGTTTATATGTTACTGTGAAAGTCCGAATGTTAGTTAACCAGTTGCTGCATTTTAGGATTCAGAAATATCCGACTTTCTCAGAAACACATGCGAAGAGTATGACACCAAGCTATATCATAAACGCTAGGGCGTAGTATATGGGCAAAAATAAAAAGTCCGTAAATCAGATAAGTTTATTTTCAACCCTTACGGAGATATTAGAGGTCGGTTAAAACTTGGTTCTTATCATTTCACTAAAAAGTGGCAAGTGACATTAAAATGAACATTGGCAGAGAGTGTTTTTACAAATAGAAGGCTTATTTATAAAATATACTCTTAATTTTGTCGTATAGCATGAAAGGGTTGAAATCACCAACCCATAATGTAAAATTTTTTATACAAATCAACTATTGATTTAATAATAAGTAGAAGAGCTAAAAAAGTATTTAAGGAAATCAAGCTTTCCAGAAGGTTGCTAATTTCAACCAATTTAAGTTGTACGTAAAATAAAAAAACATATCAGAAACAAGTCTTATACTGGTGGAGAGGATCGGCCAATTTTCATTTTAATATGTGTTATCAGCTTTCAGTAATATGATAAAAACATTATTTAAATCCCTCTGTAGTATCTTCGTAAGGGTTAAGAATTAAACCTACGTTTATTTGGCCTTTTATTCTTAAATTGATCTTAGCATACGACCCAGTGTTTACGATATATAATGATGTTACACCCTGTAAATGTTAATCAATAACCTCTCCAAGTTTCTACCATGTGAGAGAAATTCATATTTAAAAATTACAATTATAATGATATTGCTTAATACTTTTACTGCTAGGAATATTGAGACAGTATAAAATGTATATTATGTTGTTCTTCTCAACCATATACCTGAACAAATGAATGGGAAATACGAATGCAATAATAGTAGCTGTTGTATAACAGTTATTATATATTTTCTTTTTTCACCTTTGCCTAGGAAATCTCCCCTTTTTAATTCATGACAGGGAATATTTTGCACTTTATATGGAGAACAAATATGTGTGTCCTGGTCAGATCGACTTTCCTCAGTGTATTGGATCGTGAGTTGTATTAACGAAGTGGTTCTTGGTAACTACTAAACATATGGGCGCTAGTTGCAGTACAGCGACGACATTAAATTCAAAATTAAAACTATCACATTTTAAAGAGGCCACTTTAATAATTGTAATTCCACGGCGAGTGAATATAGGTGCTTCAACTGGTTAAATTGGAAATTATTTGTAATATAGTAAATAACATCAAATTCTTTGATTATTATAATTACCTAACAGCATATGCGAATTATGCAAGGACAAAAGGATTTCATACAATAGGAACGCTAGGAATTGATTCGGGTGAAATTTATAACCACTAAGCTTGTCGTATTTAAAGACTTAGTTCTTCGCATAATCGCCGAGTTCTGCAAAAATGTCAGTAATATTGCCCGTGTACTATTCTTGGAATATAGAAATTATAATGTGCAAATTCGAAAAATGCACAAACTAAATAAAACCTAGCAAACCGCTGATGATAGTTTACTAGTTGCAACAGCATAATGAATTTAAAATCTACCATAAGTAACTTCTACAACAAACCTAATTCGACAAGCTAACGCAGCGGAAAATCAAACTGCGCTCAGGGTACTTACAAGCCAGAATAGAAAACTACACTAACCTTCGGCCGCAGGCCATTTAAGTAGAAAGACTGTAGCAGCGTGCGATTTTTAGCTTAAGGAACGGTGGACACCAATGTACGGTTCCTTCGGTATTCTAAACTTATTAAGAGTCCCTCAAAGATAACGTGGATAACATCGGGGTTACTTTAAAACAAGAGAAGGATAGGCTCAGTGTTCAAAATGTTATGAAAATCCTAAATCAATCAGACAGGTGCAGCAATCCGTAACACCAAATCTGCACACGATTATTAACGTTTTTCAGGATAAATCTTCTTCCTCAGCGGACCCAGAAGGAGCTGCACTTTGCAGCATCGAGTAATAAGATTGAAGATTTCCAAAATTGGGAACTGGAACTATAGCTTTATCCTGACATGTCGTACTGAAAGTTTTCCAAAGAAAGATATGCACATTGAAAATTCAGAAACTTGCAAGAAATTACATAGGCAGCCTGATATAAGTCCAACGACGTATACATTTGTAGAATATGGTAAATAATTTGGAGGGAAATATTCTAAGACGTTTTGTTATTTTGTATCTAACATTAGTTACTTATATTTAATATTTGGTAATATTGTGTTTAAGAGTAATAAACTTACACTGTCATTATCAACTTCAAATCTATTTTAACAAAGTAGCCGGTAAAAATAAAACTAAAATTGTAACGCTCTACGAGACCAAGAACTAACATTTTATATATTACAAGCATCAGCGGCCATTACGAAACCTTAAGTATGGTAATTCAGCTAACAACAGCAATCCACCGTTTCTCACAGGACGTTATCTACGAGATCTAGTGCCTAAAATAACATGTCCCAAGTAATCGCATGTCGAAGAAGCAGTGTAAACTCGTCTGCAGGAAATATCGATTAGAAACGCCTTTTCTTCTTAATATAACTTCTCGGTGTTTAACGCTTTAAAAGGTTCGACGACACTTCGGCAATAAGGCAAATATGTCGTCATTGTTATTTTTCCGATCGGTTTATCAGCTTGCGTTGTCACTTTTAGTCTGGCGATTTTCTTCTGCGGTTCTCCATCTGAATAGAATCTAAGCGAAGCTCCCACCTACCAATAACTGAGAACACCCACCAGGTTACATATACGCAAACTTCGGAGGGGTAACAGTTTTATTGTTATGGTTGGAGAGATACCCAACTCTTATTGATTTTAGAGTAGATTGTCGCCCACTTGTTATTTACCTCGAAAGATCTAGCAAAAAATACCTCATTACGATCTTTCAAATAGACTCAACATTAAAAAATTTATATATCTATTATTTATAATTGTAATAATAATCACGCGATGAATTAAATTGACGCGTAATTTATAATATCAACAAATTAATTACATCGACCTAAAACACTTATTCTTACATTCATGAACAATGTTGAATACAAAGCATACTATATTTTCAACAAAAGATACACAGTTTGTCTCACTTTGTGTAGTGACCTCTCGGTGAAAGTTAATAAACTCTGAAGCATGCAATTGTGATGATTTATTATCCATAGTAACCCTTATATTTAATAGATAAGCACCATATTTCCCCCTTTATTAGTGTAACGGTCTTTCACCCCAAGGGTTATTAGTTATTAATGTAAGTCAGATTAGGTCTATAACATATCTTTTTCGCGCAGCAAGGCCAACTAGAGACCAGACCAATATAAATTTTTGCAAACAATAAGTACAAAATACATACAATGTGTATTTTGCTACCATAAACAAAGGAAAAGTGTAATTTACCGTTTCAAAATGGGTAAAAAAAGTTGAAATCCTGGCTAACAAACTAAAGGCTGTCTAAAAATTCGCCAATAAAATTGGCTAAAAAACCTTTATTAGTCATTTTTGGATTAAGAACTCCGTCCTTGAGTTTCTTTGTGTTAACGTAAATCTCTTCACAACTATTAAAATTTTATTATTTATATTATTTAAGAACGATGTTCTCTTCATTTGGAACCAAATATGTCAACATGATACAAAAAGTCTCATAAACTTTTTTTTTAAATGCTTGCCTGAAGAGTAGCGGCTGATTTTCTTATTATTCTCTTGGATTTGTCAGTAGCGAAGATATAAAAATTAGGTTTTATCTAGTGATTCAATTGGGAGATGATAATAAAAAAAATACTAATTATGATTTTACTTGCAGCGTTTAGTGGTGAATCTAAAAAAAATCTTTCAAGAAGTACATTACATAAATCAAAATTTTACTGAATAAATCTTGATATTAGTACAGTACTTGGTGGTGTGTCGATTGCAGTAGCTCGTATCTGACAATACCAATGAAATACCTCCTTACCTACACTACATGTTTCCACATTTGAGCTGATTTTCAATCTAAAACAGAAGACATTCGCCATATATAGCGAATTCCACTCAAAGCAGAACTGAAAACGCATTTCAAATAAATTTTACATAATTTAGTAAAGTACACAATTCTTTAGCACGCCAAAAATAAGAAACTGGAAGTAATTTGACAAAGAAAAAACACACAAAAATCAAGCGTCCAAAGAATAGTGCAAGTAATCCCACAATATGGAGAAGCAATAGAGCAAAATAAATAGCAACAAATGAAAAGTATCTGAACAAATAAAAATGGAATGTGGTTTCAGGGCTAAATCGCTAAGAATTTCAAAACAGATTGAGCGTGAGACGTGCATGAGTTTTAAAGAAAAACGTTTGCATTGCTCAATTACTGAAGAGTAAAGAGACTAATTTTTAGAAGACAAAGAAACATATGTGTGCTTGCTCTTGTTAATAAGTCTTGTCGGAGCAATAGTCTAGTTTATCAATTACTTGCCTACTTTTGCATTATGAATGTATACAGTAGTAAATTGAGTTAAAAAGCGAATACTAATCTGGTATAGTCCAATCTAATGGCTCCCTTAGGGGTATCTTAGTTTGGGCACCAAATTATAATGAGGCTGTTTTGGATTCTACACTTTCGTAAATTGCTTTGGCCCTTTTTATTGCCGAAATAAACCAAAACGTGACCTGTTGTACTAGTGCTAAGTTAAAAATATTACCCTCTAAAATTTACTCAAATTTTCTAACAGACTGGAACTCTTACTAATAACAAACCTGAACACCAATTCACGAAGCAAAGAGGTAGTTCTACTCTGCATTTATATTAACAGTGATGTCCTTCAACTCACAAAAAGCTGTCTTTGCGAGGCATATATATTAGCTGTGATTAAATGACCCAGCCGACAGTTGTTTGAACGTCTCGTTTATGCTACTATCCCACTACGCATACGTCACAGCGCTGATGCACTAGACAGTAATATTAAATCAACCTAACAGCAGTTTCAAGCGCCGTTTGTAGCGACAGCCTACTGCTAATATGCTTAAATAAACTGCGCTTCGAACACACGATGGCACGCAATGAACCGTTTGGCGCACGATGATGCTAAATGCTGGCTTCTATGACGACTCTTGTGGCGCCAATTACAATATAAAACCACCCACCTGCAGTGATAGATAACGCATTCCATTTGCGAACCACCTGGCTTGGACTCCAGTCGCTAAAACCGGCGATGCCTTCGCTATTGTGTCACTCAAATACACTGCCGTTTCCTTTGCTGGCGTGCAAGCCATAAATAACGAAATTGTAATATCTACAGAACTTTTATACCACTGTATAGCTGTTTTAGCGATGCTTTTCGCTTGTACTTCCTCAAGGAATACAGAAACCTCGCTGTTACCTAACGCTGGGGAACAAGACAAGCTCGACGTCATCTGATGCACGAAGCACCTTTACTCGCTGAGCATACAGTAAAACGCTAAGGTACATATACAAATTGTATAAATCCAATTCTGCACATAGCGAAATTTAATGAGTGCAACAAAGATATAATAACTTTATCATTCTTGTCAGACGTTTGCTTGTTTGCTTGCTATTAGCGCGAGATCTAGATTACTTACATTGGCTTTCAAAATGTACCTAGCCATAGTTGTATTATCTATTTGTTATGCTCACTTTGTTTATGTCTTCCATGATGCACTTATCAATTTTCTATTCTCAGAATAGCTGTCTGTCGAAATCGCCTTAAAAAAAACGAGGCCAGGCAGGTCAAATTTCCATTTAAAAACTTTCCTCGTACTGTACTGTCGATCAAAATCGGATTGTCATATATATCTTGTATTTTTAAACTCATATACTAATTATTATTTAGTAGTTGGATCTAAATTACTTACTATGGGTACAATCGCAAACGTGATAATTATTCTTCCATCATATAGCATACACTCTTTTGTAGTTGTAATAGTATGATGCCGACGAACAAGTGTGTAAATACTTCCAGTTGATTCCTCTTTGTTCTGTCATTTTTGGATCCCCTGCTACGTTTCATTCTAAGCTTTAAAGGTTTTAAAAATGCGATCCAAGAACGTAACTATGTGTCCATAATTTTTTTTAAATTAAGATGCTTCAATTAGTTATTCAATTTGTGTCTCCTATCTGTCCGTTATATATTATATGTTTACACTTACTAAACTATTTACCCACCTGTTTTGAGGTGCAGCCTCTCCAATAATGAATTGCATTTTAAGTAGCAGCACCAGGCGGCCGTTGACAATTCACGGAAGTTGAAAGAGTCAAATAACAATCCATTTTGAGCACTTTGTTTCAGTTACTGACCTCATTGGCAATCTCATTTCTATTGAGGGCACATTGACCCTTATCGATGCCAATCCCAAACAAAAGCGCCGAAAAGCAAAACTTAAGATACCTTAAACGCTTCCGTTGTTCTCTAAAAGTTACAACACTATTTTTATTGTGCTCCAACCAATATTAAATAATTCTTTACTTAAACTTCATTTTCAATTACCTTAGTTTCGCATTCCCAGTATAAACTGTGCCATACTAAAATTTGGGAGAACGTTACGATGGAAAAGAATTCAGTACTTGTAAAGACGATCTGGCATAAACGGATAATCTGTTTTCTGTAGCGCCTGCCAATTTCTTATCAATGCGATAGTGTCTTCCGCTTTCGGTATCCTATCAAGTTGTTCCTTGCTGATGTAAAAGGAATTTTCCAATATTCTATTACAGATACACGAAGAAAGGTGTCTTTTCCAATTATATGTCAGATATCAAACTAAAGGAATGGAGTGAAGCTATTATTAGATTCTAGCATGCAAGATAAGAAGCGCTCTCGGGAGGAAGATAGATAACTTTTTGGCCCGTAGATGCACTTGTTTATTTAATATCCTCTTAGGTTCTAACTTGGTATAGCTGTCCTCCTTTATAATGTAAACTTTATAAAATGGACTAAATGTTAAACTAGAGCAACTAATGGTTAGGCCATGTTGAAATAGATGTAGTAGCAATATTCTACTGCTACTCATATTTAACTAGCTCAGTAAAGTGAATATCAAACCAATTAGAGGATATGAGCTTCTATAGATTAAGCTATACGAGGGCGTTAATCTAAATTATTTTAATAAATCACCCAAGAGCTCGCTTTAACATAGCTAAGTAATTCTCTAAAACGGGAACGTGTGTACCTAAGTATGAAAATTTAACAAAATCGAATTAGCATTGCAGAGTATACGCTCTACAGTCATTTGCAATTGGAGTTGTTATTTTCAGGTGTGGTCTACAACTGCTTTTTTTTTATAAGAAATGATAATTGAACTACTTAATTGGAATCCAAACTGTATATCTGAATTGTTACCCTCTTCTAGGATGTTTTATACTATGAAAATTGTCGCTTAGTTACAGTCTCCTAAGTGCATTTACATTGGGCTACTAGTTTTTATTAAAATTAAACCGATAATTGATTGATTATTGCTAATAATTATTTATGGTACAAGTGTGCCATACAGAATGTCATCCAACGAATCAATAAATACAAAAAAAGCTATTTTATACTGACAGCGGTGAAAAGTTAAAGTGTTCAATGAGTGAGCTAAAGTACCGAGAGACCAAATAAATTTATAATCAAAGTCGCCTGTGATTCTTGATATACGTTGGGCAATACTGAAGTGTATTGTTGGTGGCACTGTCGGTTCATGTCAAATTCGAAGTTACGAGGTCGTTTTTGTTTGTTACTGGACACATTTTTTTAACGTGAACCGTCCCACTACGCGCTCGTGTAAAATATAGCTCTGCAGTAACAAGTAAAAATTGTGAAAGACCATGGAAGTATTTTAATAATTTTTTAAATCAGGGTCAATACACATCTGATTAATCGACTCTTATATTTAGCGTCGATAAGTGAGTTAATTGTGGTGGATTATATTGCTCCGGTGTTTAAATTGAGGCATTCTGTATCATCTGTTTGTGGGGTTCAGTGAACCGAGGTCAGGAACCTAACTAAGCCAGGTAAATATCTTATCAAAATGGTTGATTACTGTAGAACGTGCAATTCAGAGAGTGGAAGAACAGCTGCCAAAATAAACTGCAAATCTTGCAATAAGGAGTATCATGGGAGCTGTTTAGGCCGGTTTAGGCTTATCGCAATCTGATGTAACATGTTTAAGCAATAAGGGATCTTGGACGTGTAAATCCTGTTCTTCAACGGGAGCAACTTTATCCGAAATTATGGAAAAACTAAATAGTGTCTTAAATGAACTTACTTCTGTCACGGAGCCAGTGAACTTATGCCATGCCAAGATTGACGATACCAATAAGCTATTATTAGACCAACAATCACGTTTAACGGAATGCCTAAATAAAATCGACAACTTGGAAACAAGAAACAAGGAGCTTCAAACCGATAATCTTATACTGAGGGATAAAGTCAATGATCTGAAGCAGTATTCCAGAAGCAACTGTGTGGAAATACATGGTATTCCCGAAACCAAGGGCGAAAATACCCTAACAGTAGTAAAATCAGTGGGATTTTCTGTTGTTTTTAAGTTAGAAAATCAAATGGTAGACGCGGTACATTGCTTGGGCAAAAACACCAATGATCCAGTGCGGCGAATGGATAAAGAAGAGTTTCTGCGATTGTAGAGAATAAAACGGGACCTCAGGGTAATAGATATATCATTTAATGAACTGCCAGGAAAAGATCATAATGTATATGTTAATGAATAGCATACCCAACAAAATAAAATCCTGTACCCCAAAGCACGAGAATTCAAGCACGAGAATAAAAATCAAATACCTCTGGTGTCGAAACGGAACGATCCTTATGCGAGCAACTGACAAGAGCAAAGTGAATATAATAAAATCTATCGGCGATCTGAAAGATTATAATTTTAACTGAAACGTGGCTGAATTCAAGTGTTATGGATAATGAGTTATTCGATGATCGCTATGTTGTATTTCGCCGAAACAGAGACTTAAAAAGTGTGGGCAAGTTGGATGAAGGAGGAGTTTTAGTAGCCGTTAAAAAAAAAACGTATGTGTTAGACTAAATGACTGAAAGCAATCTCGAAGATCTTTGGATACAAGTTAAACTTGGTGCGGACATTTTGTATATATGTGCTGTATATTTTCCACCGTCTTGAGTGTCAGCTGATTATATGAAGTTATACAATGCGTATGAATCAAATTTGGACATAATTCAAAACTTGCGCCATTTGTATCCTAATATGATTATTAGAAATACCACAGTTCAAAATGATTATTTAAATTTTATTAACTTTTTCAATTTTAAACAATTTAACACTATTAATAATTCACTGGGAAGAATCTTAGATTTTGTTTTATCAAATGTCTATGTCTCTGTTGTTAGGTCTAGTAATTCTTTTGTTCAAGAAGATACGTTACATCCAGCTCTTGAATGCTCCTTACAGTGTGCCAGAGCAAAATCGAACTTCACTTTTGGAGGTGAGCAGCAACTATAAAAGGGTAATTTCTTAAAAATTTACTATAGATTGCGTAATACTGATTGGACTGTTTTAAATAACTTTTCTGATATTAATTTAGCTGTTGATAAATTTTATTAACTTTTTGAATTAGCTCTTAGTTCTTCCATTCCTAAAACAAAACCATTAAAACGTAAATATCCTTCTTGGTTTACGATCAGCATCATTAAAGACATAAAAATAAAGATATACTGCACAAAAAATATAAAAAAGCCAATTCAATAAGGTACTCTAGAATATACAGATCTAAGAAAAAGATCAAAAAGGATATTTATAGATCATATAAAAATTTCTACAAATCTGGCTAAGAGTCTATTCTGATTGAACCTGAAATATTTTGGTCTTTTATTAAAAGTAAACAAGCATCTAAAACAGTTGATGACAATATGCATTTTAATGGCAGATATTTTAATAATAACTTAGAAACAGCAAATGCTTTTGCAGATAATTTCCAATCTACATATACCAGCAGTGATGCAGATTTGGACTCCGATGAGGAAGTCAACGGGAATATGTTTAATATTGACTATATATATATATATATATATATATATATATATACTCGTATATATATACAAGGCGTGCTCAGAGATTTTGGCGGCACCTTTGATGACAAGATTATTCAATGTCTTTGCAAACCCTCACCTATCCTGCAAAATGGAAAATCAGTAAAGTCTCCCGAGTTTATAAAAGTGGGGACAAAGCCAATATAATAAATTATAGACCTATCTCTATTATTCAATCAATATCTAAAATTTTTTAAACTGTTTTATATATTCAAAAAAACGTTTTCTTATATGTACAACATCAAATTTCGAACACACAGTATGGTTTTATGCCCAATAGATCAACCGTTACAAATTTATATTCATTTACACAGCAGATATCGAAAGCCTTGGACGATAATTTACAAGTAGATGTTATATATACTGACTTCGCCAAGGCTTTCGATAAAGTTGATCACAAAATTTTAATCAAGAAATTGAAAGCTGTCGGACTTTCTTCTCGACTAAGTCAATTTTCAGCTCTTATCTTAAAGACAGAAAACAATATGTGGTCTATAAGAGTTGTGTGTCAAAGGAGTACAATGCCTCATCAGGTGTCCCTCAAGGTGCCAATTTAGGACCTTTATTGTTTCTGATATTTATCAATGATTTTCCCAACATTATTGAACACTCTCAGCACGCCTTGTTTGCCGATGATCTCAAAGTATGGAGGGTTATCGAGACTACTGATGACTGTCAGTATCTATAAAAATCAATGATTTGAATAATATCTATAATTGGAGAGAAGAAAATCATTTACAGTTCAACATTCAGAAATGCTCTTCTGTAACTTTTACTAGAAAGAAGAAAACCAAAAGGTTGCCGTATTGTATGAATAACGCCTTGCTTTTAGTTAATAAAGAAGTGGTGGACCTAGGTATTATATATAACAGCTCACTTCCGTTTTCTAACCACATTAATTTTTTAGTAAATAAATCTTTTAAGATGTTGGGAAACTCTATAATACGTATGTTCACTCGAGGTTGGAGTACTCCTCAGTTATATAGTAGCCAACATACAGTACATATAAATTAAAACTCGAGAGAATTCAAAAACGTTTTATAAAGTTCTTACATTACAAATCAACTGGAACATATCCTGTACTTACACCTTCGTATTCTGAGCTGCTAGATATTTAGAAATTTCAAACATTAGAAAAACGCCGCTACATTTCTGGTTTGATTTTTTTACATCATATAATTCATTATAAAATTAACTGTTGTCCGTCAATTCCGAGCCAACTGAATTTCTTTGTTCCACGAACAACTTTGCGTTATCACCCTTACTTTTATTTGGAAAAACCGACAACCAATATTTTAAGTCACTCTCCTCTATATACTGCTTTTGAAATAGCTAATGCAATAATTGATGAAATTGACATTTTTTATGGAAAGACAAAAACCTTCAAATCGAACTGTTCTCGCGCACTTTATGTAGCCAAATTTATTGGAATGTCTAGTTTTTTAATTATTAATTTTTAATTTTCAATTTCTAATTTTAATTTTTTTTATTTGTAATTTAAATTTACCCATTGCTTTCAAGTGATTTTTCAAGTTCAACGTTAGAATGGTCTTGATTAATCTTTTTATCCTAAACCTACCGAAGCACTAATAAAGCTGTTCTTAGCACCTTTCGCCTACCCGAGTGCACCTAACAAACACTTTGGAGGAAACCCTCTGCCACTGCATTGTACTGAGTAGCCCTCTTGTTGGATTATGCCTTCAGCATCCTGGTAACAGTGCTTAGCATTTGGTATAGGTTAGAAACATGTTTACTGCACCTCGTGCATGCTTGTGATCGTAGCAACCTGATTCTGCATTTATCGCTGAAACGCTTCTTTTAATCTGGTTATTTAATAACAACAACTGCTTTAGGAGCGTTCAAGTCATTTGCGTTTACGATATGGAATGGTAAACCAATTTTATGATTTATGTAACAGCAAACCATTATGTGCGAGCAACTGCGAAAATGATTGCAAGATTTCTGTAGGTCCGTGTTTTTGCTCATCTCTATTTATTGGTAAGGATTTTGCGTTAAGGCCTTTTATCGTAAACAAATCTGAGGTTTATTAGGTTATAAATTAAAAAGATGAGATTATTCTCACATTAATTCTAGGGATCTATGCTTCACTACGTCGGTACCGAGCGCTACTTTATAATATATTTTTGATTCCGACCATAAACTCACACAATTCTATTGAATTATAATAACCTTAATAATTATTTTAATTGAAAGTTTGGCCCGATTTGATGCTTTGCTTTATATATTTGGTAGTACTGAATAAGAGAAATTGAGGGTTTAAGCAACTCCTGCTGGTTTCTATTTTTGAATTTTATGTAGTTCAGGGTTTACGTCTTCACCTGTAGGTTTTCTGATTTAAATAAATAAAGATTTAAGTTAACTGTTTCCATTGAAATATAATTTGACAGGAATCAAATAGCATATAAAGAACTCCTACTGAATGTTGCTACTTTTGACGATTTTTACAGTTAATTATTTATTTCGTGACATTGCAAGATCTCAATATTTTGCAGATGGAGTGAAAAACGCCAACTCTATCAGAATGCCAGGAAAATAATTTCTATTGACGAATAAGCAATAATTTTAGCTAAGTTATAATATTGATTTAATTTGAAAGTGTCGTCGTGTTTAAAAGACAGTTTCTATGGTTGCAGGCCAATTTGCAGAAAAACCAATTTAAATCAGATGAATTGCCGAATATAACTTTTTAAATAATCTGAAAGCCTATATTTTTGATTTGCAAAACCTTTTACCAACTTTTTCTATGAATTTCAGACCTAGCTGCGTTAGTGCTCTGAATTATTCTCTGGAAGCAGAATCTATTCTATAATATCATACTGAACAATAATGTTGTTTTAATGTATTTAATAGTATGTAAATGACTTTAGTCTACCCAAAAGAACATAACCATTCTAAAATATCTTTATATACATAACTTTATTCTACTGTGTTCTAAATACGTGTTTGCATGAATTTACAGGAATGAAAATTTTTTACAAGAGAAAATGAACATATGAGCTTTTATTATCTACTAACCATTATCCTATATCACCTATGCCATTTTAGTAGTAACCAATATCAATATATAGTAAGTCTAAATAATTCGTTTATTTTAGTCCAAATCTGCAGATAGTCAAGAAAGGGGAAACAACTAAATTAGCTTTGATTTTGTGGACTCTATCAACAAAAAGCAAGTCAATACATACATATAATAAAAAGAAATTGGAGAACTAGGACGTCTAATAGAAATCAATGAAGAACCTGCCTATAATAACAATCGCAAATAACAACAGAAACAGCTATTTGATCTAATCAGTCAAGATTGCAACAAGAATATAGCCTACCCTTGGGATTCTATATTTTAAACTTAATTCAGACCAAGAATCAAATTATTAATTTGTCAGATCGCCTTGAACATCAAGCTGTTGCTGTATCTAACAACTTAATTATCTAACAGAGGCGCAATTAGTGCAACAAAAAGCAACACAATGGCTTTGTAGCCAAAACAAAAAGCTGTAACAAAGCCAAGTGTGTGAAAGGCTGTCGATATATTTTGAAAGCAACAAAACTGGAAGTAGACAGGAAAGATTAACTCCCTTTTAGAAATTACATTTAAACCTCTCAAATGTCGAACTTCAGCCAGATAGTAGAATGCGATTTCTTAAGTCTTAGCAACGTTAGTAACCAGTGCTGGAAATATTTAAAATTCCGTCGCAGGTTCAAGAGAGGTGTAGCTAGGCGCTAAGAAAGAAATTTAACCCAAGGATACTTGCGGAAAGATGGGGATAACAAAACAAATTTATAGGTGTACGCTCCATAAACTTCGAAAAAGGCTTTTATAAAGTACAGCACGCCAATATGACGCTGTTAGTGCTAAAAGTTATTGGATTATATTTTACAGACAAAAGACCCTGAGGCATTTGCAATGGAGAACTACAGCTGTAAAAGAGCTTTGGAATACATATATAAAGAAAAGTTGACAATGCAACGTTTTATCTGAATGTGTTTTGTGAAGTCTCACGGATGATTCTATTCCCTTTGAAAACAGACATAGGACGTTTTATACCTTATATAAAAACATTTCGAAACTGGTGCGTGCTAGCCAACCATAAACTGTCAGAATATTTTTATGTCTTTTTGTGGCCTTTGTTTCTCTAATCGTGACAATTTTTTGTGCGGTTGCGACGTAGCGGAGACCGCGCAAACGGATGGGCTTTCAAATGTGTTTGGCACCCTAATAACACGGTAAATGCAACTAATTAATACAATTTTAGGCCATAAAGCGCAAGCCGGGGGAATAAGCTATTATTTGGACTCGTATTTACAGTTGTTGGTTGCAGTGTGCACGAATCTGGACGTTTTATTGCAACAAATCATAGCTTCACATAGTTAATATAGCATTTTCTGTTGCATATCTCAACTAATCTTTCGATTTCAGGTATTGCACATTACTTGCACGTGTTCCTTTGTTTTAAGTAAACGTGAATTCTAAATCTCGCTGCCATATTTTAATTAGAATTTAGCTAAAAATTAAATTAATTATACCAGATATTTCCCTGCTATGTTTATTATTAGTATACAATAGCTTACATCAAATACAGAGCTGGGCAAATTACTTTTAAAAGATAATTAATTACTAATTACCAATTACCGCCCAATGCAGAAATTTAATTACCAGAGATTCAATTACTCACAGGTAATAGTAATTTCATTACCAATTACTTAGTCATTATAATTGTACATCAATAATTTTTTCAATTTCTTTCAATAAAAATTATTGTCATATACAGTTGTATTTAGTAGAACTATCATTAGTGTCGTGTCGATTCGTCATCGTAATCTAAAAATGCTTAATTTTTATGTTTTGTTATCTATAGTAACCTACATACTCTTTCACTTTTGAAGATTTTTTGATAATTAAATCTTGTAGCTACATGCACCGTTCACCAAAACCAAAAGTTTTTAGTTTGTTTTGATGTAAGATGTAAGTATATAAATAAATTCAAGGGTGACAATTATACAGGGTGTCCCAAAAAATGGGACACCGATTTGGCATAGATTCCTTAGGTTATAATAAACCGATTAAACCTAATATACCTTAGTACAAAGTCCGTTCAGTAAGAAGGTATAGGGATTTGACAGTTCAAATTTATATATACATATTTTTTATATTAGTTTCCACATAGGTTATCACTGAAGTTGAGCTTTCTATCACGATTGCGCTCAGTTAGAAAATATTTTTATTCGCAACCATATATGTAATAAGATCATTACTGACTTTTAAAAAGTTGGAAAATGAGCTATTCCCAACTTAACTTTCCAACCGGTCGGAAAAGTGATTGCCGGTTGGAAATGAATCCATTCCCGACCGCTGTGTAGGTAGGGACAATGGAAATCTCGTTGATCCATTCATGCGCTATCCATTCCCGACCGCTGAGTAGGTAAGGACACTGGGAATCTCGTTGATCCATTCGTGCGCGTCACAACCTGTCGTATCATAATATAATAATTTTTCAATTATTGTTTAGAATAAAGTGGTTGCGAATGAAATAGTATACATACCACGGTGGAAAGTTTCATTCCTATCTCGAGATAAAGTTCACCTCGACGCTACGCGTCTCGGTTAACTACTTAATCTCTCAACAGGAATGAAACACTTTCCACCTCGGTATTTAATATACTATTTTACCCCTATACACGAAGGTAACATTTTTGGTCGCCTGTTGGGGGTTTCCCGAAAATATACGTTTGGTTTCCTGGTCGGTTTCCAATGGGAGGGAATATAATACATTGACTGCCGTTGCCATTAGAGACGGCAGGCAATGTGATTAATAATAAATCAACTAACCTCTTGGTTTTCATATTTAAATATTTTTGAATGCAGCTGAATACAAGAGATAGTCTCATCATAAAATGTAAAAGTGTTGTATGTATAACTCTGGACTAGAACATCATTTCTTCCCTTGCATGATTACATTTGATTAGATACTGTCCTCGCTAACGCTGAAGAATTAAACTACATCCGCGGGAGGGAATGATTTTCCTCCCTAGTAATACAAATAGCTATAAAAATGTGTTGGGTAACTTTTGAAATTTTAAAACAATATATCAATTTGGTGTTGATCAGAGACTTTTGAACGTTGACAGGTGACTGATAAAACTAGTTGATAACGGCTGATTGAAATGAGAATTTGTACAGTAGATACAAAAACAAAAGACATTTGCTCAAGCACGTAACAATGAAGTCATTTTTACATTGAAGAGACCTTTATACCATGTGTTCAAAAAGAAATTACATAAGGGTTGACCATGGTAAATATAACTAATGTCGCCAGCAAGCTTTAGAGACAACAATTGTTAGAATTTTCAATCACGATATCAGCGTATAATTTATATTATACGCTGATATCGTAAGTTTATACTTATGACAGCCACAACTGTGATTACAGTTAATGAATTCTAAAGCTTGCCGTGGACATTACTTTTATATTCCATGGCCAACCCTTATGTAATTTGTTTTTGAACACACCGCATAAGAAACAGAAGAAAATACGTATTTCATAAAATTACTGTCAACGGTCGACAATTAAATTGCTCAGGATGCTTTCATATTTTTACTTTAAATTTCAAAATCGTATCAACATCTTTAATAATACTTATTGATTTTAGTTTAGGGCAATAAAAAATCTGAAATTACGTAAATTTAGTCACTATGCACTGTTCTTTTAAAAAACTAAATGGAATTTTGTGTGAAATCATTAAGAAGCCAATATTTGAATGAGTTGTAATTAGTATGAGGGTTGAGGATTTTGTATGTTTCGTCCGTCAACGCAGCACCCTGTATAACGTAAAGTAGTAATGTTGGATGTGGTGAGCGGAATTATAAGAAAGTCATTATTTTTATGGCACTATTCCAAATTTGTAATAATAATCGAAGCTAACATATTGCTGCAGTCCCTAAAAATTATGCACTATGCGCCAGTATACAAAGCAGCATATAAGCATTACAAGGCAAGAAAGCGACAAAAAATAGATAATTTACAAAATTTTCAATGCAAGAATGCGGTAAACATATACGGCGTTTTTAAATTGAATTAGTTCCATACCCCATACTGCATTTTTGAGTCAACCAGGCATAGAATTCTGCAAATTAGGTACAATTTATTTACCTATGTGTTTTACGCTGTTTAAGTGTAGTTATCGGATTTTGACCATTTAGTTCAGTTCCTCACTCAAAAACGTTATTTTCCGGACTTAACGCCTGTTACACTTGCACGGCAGTATAACCCTATGATAGTACATCGTTTAAAACAAGCAAATTGAAATGAATAAATCATTATTATGAACCAATATCGTCTAATGAAGCTATTTTAAATTATATTTTTACCGCAGGTATTGTGATCTGTAATGTATTTACCGCAAATATAGTTTTAGCGTCTTACACTTAGCATGTCTCACAATAAATATTAGTTTCATTATTGCAAGTTACAGATGACATCCACATACAGGCACCAATGCTCGTGATGCGTCCTAGAACATGCAACAGTTGCTGTTATTCGACTCGTAAATAATAAATTAGGCTTATATTGCTCGGGAAAAACCCTTTTGCGATTTGCTTAATATGTAACTTAATAATACCTTATCTTATTTTTTTTGCGTTCTGGAGATTTGGCAGCCAATCGAGGTCAGTAATTGAAATACCATAAAGTAATTGAAATACCGCGAGTAATTTCAATTACCACAGGAAATTCAAATACTTGTAAAGTAATATAAATACTATAGAGTAATTTAATTACACAAAAGTAATTGAGTAATTGAATGTAGTAATTAATTACTTTCAAAAAGTAATTTTCAAGTACTTTTTAACAAAAATGGAAATTCCCAATTACAATTACCGCATTTGGAAAAGTAGTCAATTCCAAGGCACATAAACAAAAAGGAATTTAATTAAAAAGTAATGAATTACTACCCAGCTCCGATCAAATATTAGTGAAATTTGTCGCTTTTGTTCTGTAATTCTCAATATGTCAGGGCAGCCAATTTATCTTTCTGTTGCACAAATATATTAGCTTCTTTCGGATGTAAATGTGATACCGGGTAGAATTTCGTTGGAAATGACCGCAGCTAAAAACTGTTGGAATAAGTGTCTGAGATGTGGAAAACAATTTGGATGTAGAATAGTATATGCCCGCTAGCTACTTCCCTGTATTCCAAATAAGAAACGACTTCGCTGTGAAGCTTCAACGTCCAAGGGAGCTTCTAAATCAGCCGAAAGAAAAGAACTAAGTTTTCTTGAGTCATTATGAATTGAGATGAATCTTAGGTGTACCATTTTTCTCCCTGAATATAACGACAAGGTATACAATAACAGTACAGGTTTCCCTAAGTATTTTTGAGCACAAAAGTGTCGTATGCTTTGACTTTCTTATAGTAAAAACAATTAATACTTATGATTGGTAGTTATTAAAGAAAATATTGAGCTAAATGGTGAACTTAATCAAAGAGAAACGTTTGACTCGACCATGACAATGGCATAGCAATTTTGACCCAAATTACACCTATCACATTGAAACAAAAACACTTTTACACCCTTCACGAAGAAATGATATTTGAAAACGTGAGCCAAGTTAAAGGCCTATTTTAGACACATTGCAAAGTTAGCTGAAGAAAATGCTTCGAGTTAGATGAAGAGTATGTCGAACATTAACAGTAATGGTTTTGTTACTACGTTTAGATATTTTTTAATACCATTTTATTTAAATATCACGTTCAAACTCGGTGTGATTAGATAATTGCGAGAGATATTCCCAATTTTTATTCATATTAACTTTTTTTTTATACTATAATACCAATTTTAGACCTTCAGGAGATAAATGGTTTAACAGCTGTGTAAATAACTTTTTTAAATACCACAGGCTTCGGTTTTGTATATTTTCTCAAACAGCACTTGAGATATGTCTAAGCAGTTTTTGAAGTTATACTCAAATCGTTAATACCTTCAGCTGTAAATCAACTTCAAAACTCCAGAATACAACGGCAAGCGAGAAAAATTAAACGACAGATCTATGATTGACTGCTAAAATGTTAAAGGTGCATAGAAAGGGGCATACAATAAAAATTTAGAAAAATATTAATCGTAAACACCCTTAAGAACCATCTTTAGTAATTGTTACTTGACGTTTGATAGGAAAAATAAGGCTACTCAAACTAAAAAAGCAATTGTGTAGAATACGCATCATCCAAATGAGCAGGACAAAAGAAACAAATGAAACGCCATGACGTATCAAGCTTTCTATCATGCGATCACAGAAAAATTTTGGGAAAATCACGACCTCGATGGAAAGATGATATTTACATTAATTAATTTTCAAGATGAGGATGTTCTTCAATACAATTCTATAATTATTTATGTATTAAGGGCATAATCAATAGATTATAGCACGAGGGAATGTTTAAAGCCGACGCGAGGCGGGAACTTTAAATTTCCCAAGAATTATCATCGTGGCACGTGGTACATACAAGTTTTATTTTCTTTTGGTTCTCAAAATGGGCAAAATTCAAAGATTCAGTATTTTAGCTGCAGACCACTGCGTCATCGTTCCGCTGGTGCTCTGAATTTTGGGTGTGCTATGGTTACTATGCAGATTGCTGGTGTTGCTATACTACATTTTTGGTGCTTGTTATACTGCTTAGCAACGTTATATGCCCTAGGGCCATAAAAACCACTTTACGCCCGCCATTGATACAGTTTTTTATAGAAAATAATAATACTTAATTTTGTTTAAATTAAATACATTACGCCCTACCCTTGATAATAGTCTAGTAAGCTTCAAAACTAAACTAAACAAAAATAATTAAAGGCTATTATTTCGTTCTTGACTTATTCCGGTTAAGGGTCTATTGTTTTCAGACCTGCAAATATCCGCAGCTAAAGTACACGTAATCTATTAGCTTAATCTATGAGTAACTTAACAACAGCAAAAAAGTTACAGGCAGGTGCAGCTACTATTTAAAACTTTAATAGTTTGTAAAATTTTAGGAAAAGTGTTTTCATGTTACACACTAACAATTTGTTTTGTAAGGAAGCTTGTAAATAATTGTTAACAATTTATATGTATAAATGGGAAGAGTACTAACACCAAAATAAAAGCCTGAAGTAGCTTTAGTAATTAATAATAAAAATAAGGGAAGTTTATGGATTTTATTACATTCTTTACGTACTTTATGTGCTACAAACTTTTAAAGTATTATTATTACCATTTACCGCAAATTAATATGGAAGGAACTATTGTAATAACTTGAAAAAAAGATTTAATTTCCTTTTATATCCCACTGTGCGTTGCCCCAAATGGGATTTATGCGAAACCCTCTGAAACCTGGAATTTTTCTTTATGTGGGCGTTCAGTCACGATCTAAAACACGTAAGTTTTTATCATTGTTGCCGATTATTTAACGTTTTATTACGTTGGTTGCTAAGCCGACGAATTTTGACCAATATGGTAACGTTGCAACGCCGTGCCCTATTCAACATGAAATGTACCTACGTACTTTATAGGTTAAAAATACTTTTAACAACGCCATTTTTTAGTTAAGTGCTACCGCTATAAGCACATTACTTTTGAACCACCACTTCAACTTGTTTTGTACGCTGAAACCACGTTTTATTTGATAGAAAATTTACATTTTACTTACGTCAAGTATTAACTACAGGGGAACGTAGATTTTTTTTATCCGAATAATATTTATTATTTCCCCAATTGAATTAAACAGCGACGTCAGATAATTGACGACATCTCAAAACACTAAAACACTATGTGGTTCCACCCAAAGTCAACAGCTGTTTCATTTTAAATGACAAAAAAAGCTTAGTGGAACTACCAATTCAATATATTATGTTAGCCTTATGCCAAACTGGAATACTAAACACACAACGTTCAGATCACCAGACAAAGGAAATCAACGGATTGTCAGCATACTGAAACGTTTCACTGAGTAGTGGTACCATAACGCGTTTCAATTGGTCAATATCATATTTGAGCAATGATCTTACTCGTGATAGGTGCGATGAGCACACGTGGAGAAAGATAGAACTGACGTGTTTTTGTGAACGTCGTATCAACGTTTAACGCTAGCTGCTGGTCTAATGTGTACTTCAAATCGACAACGTAATGCTAAAACGTAATTTTCACGTTATTCTATCAAATTCATATCGAGCTTAAGAGTCAAGTACTGATCTAAATGGCATTTTATATTAACGTTATTTTAACGTAATATAGAAAATTTTATATTTTCGTGTTTTTATTAACGTATTATCTACGTTTTACATTAACTGATAGCCAAAAGAGGACTTGAGATCAACAACTTATGGGGTCATGTAAATACGAGCAATAAACGTCATAACCAAAACGTCCAATGAACCAAAAATTATGTAAACAGTAAAAATAGCTACTAAAAGTCAACGTCTAATTTAGGTACGTTGAGAAAATAACGTTAACTGATTGACTAAGATTTAACGTTCAATTTTGAAGTAATAACGTCTTTTCAAATATATCAACGTCCTTTCGACGTATATTACACGTACATGTGCCTGCTGGGAGCAACCTTCATTTTAAAAATGATTAGAGACAGAATAAAAAAAGACAGCAAGATCGATGTTTTCTAAAACAGGTATATCCACTGAATTGTCCAGAATTCAGACCATTTGTAAAATAGTGATCTCTAGTGAACGAATATTTATAAAAATATGAATGTATATGTGAAAACGTTAAAGAATTCAAGGATAAATGGCAGAAGGCGAGCAAAGCGGAACCGGAAGACGCTGTACAGAATATGATGGGCGACATGAAGTCAAAAGTACAGGTCAGTCATATCGATGAAATTAAATTAACTTTCATTATTTATTGATCGCTTATCATATATGTTTCTAAAAGATATTGTAGGGTAAAATATAGAATGCAATAAATTAACGTATCCAGTAGCGGCCTTTGATGTATTTTATATAATCGTTTTCAATACTAAAAATCGTTATTATTCACAAATGACTAAAATTTTCAGTATACACTGCTAATAATACTATGATAGTTGTATCGTACAAAAACCGTTACTATAAGATAAAACGTCGTACATCACGCGTAAGTGTAATGACATTATATGTACTTATATGAGCACTGCCACACTCCCGATTATGCGCTCGTGTGTCAAGCAAAAGCCCCACTCTCGCATATTGACTTATTTCACCGACTAAAACATGTGCGACCAGATTTGAAAACTTATCGGTTTTTTCCAATGCAGGTAATTTAATTATATCACAGCAACAATTACAATACATAAGTATGTGTTGATTTAATGGTATTTTAGCACTTACATAGTCTACATATTCTGCAATATCAAGTATTAAAGTCAGGTTTCCTATTTTAAACTTAGCAACAATAATATTTTTAATATTAGTCATTTTCAACAAAAAATATGCGGACATATGGACACGCTTAGTTACTGGCACAAAACTCATGTGTCTTCATAAAGGTAAATAGCTTATTATTTATTTATGGAATCCGAATATACCCAGCACTAATGTGTGTGTGTGCAATACAATGTTAGCGGGATGTGACACTTGGTGTAGCGGTATTATTCTGTCATTAAGACTATATTTTAAAATTTTCTCTATTAGAGAGATTGTCATGCCCATTTCAGTATATTTTTTGATATATAAATAATAAGAATGTTCAAAAGTAAAATAACAACGTTATGGTTAGTTCACTTTATAACTTATGTAAAACTCAACAAATCATGCCATAAGATTGTCAATGCAGCATTGCTGCTAAAATTAGTAAAAGGGAGAAAATATATTTTAGTATATCCAATAAAGAAATAAAAACAAAAAAAAGCTACTATCAGTCTGGTGCTGGACATCACTAAATAATCAATACATAAAGGGCATAGCTCAGTGTAACTATAATCAAACTGGAGACTACATATATATAATATTGTATTAGTTTTGAACAGCTGAATTCCGGAGCTCTCAGCAAACGCCGATATTTAGTGATCCTTTAAATTTCCTATAATAGGGTAAGAACGAGCAGTGAAGCTAATATGTGGGCAGAAAGGGCCTTGCTACCACTCTATCGATCTTACCACAGCATTGTGGATTTATAACTCTAAACGCACAAAGGGTTAATGCTTAAGTTAATATAATATTCTCCATTGTCGGGCGCTACTATACATAACTAATTTTAAATGATGAAACTTTCTCTTTGTAAATTTTTAGATATTACAGATAATTACTACTGCAGAAAACTTTTTGAAAGCTTTGTATTTGAACAACCTAATGCACAACAGCTGCAAATTTATAAATTGGTTTCAGACTATCTGAAATTAATTTGAAGATTTAAGAGGGATGGATTATGTTTATGAAAATCATTTATTAGGAGCATATCGTGGCTATAATTACAGTTTGGTCTAGACTCATAAATCCGTTAAAAGATGCATCAAGAGAAAATAAATCTACGGTACTGTTATAAATTCAGTTGTCTCATCTAACAAACGAGTTTATTGAGGAAACTAGAGGCGACAAGGGACAAGAAACGTCAAATCAAATTTGTGAAGTTGTTGCGAAAATGCTTACGTATATTTCAAACTCAACCAAATTCCGAATTATTCCATTTCCTTTAAAAGCAAAACCCTTCACGCAAAGTTTGTCAGCTCCTGTGAATTTTAACACAAATGCGGGTTATACTTCAGACAATATACTTTGGCGGATAAGCCCAAAGAAAAACAATTTATTTGCTCCGAAGTGGATAACTTAACTTGTTGAATATTTAAGTAAATTCTTCTATTGTCAGGTACGGCAAACATTGTCTTCTATTTTGAGGGTTCGTGTTTTAAAGAGTTTGCCACGTTTTCTCTTAATTCCAATTTAATAACTGTAGAAGAACTTCGCTACAATGCAAATGAAGTTTGCTCCTAGAGTTGTAAATGTTTTTTCTCGTTTTAAATTTTCAGGGTTTTGCTGAAATACATGTAACTTACAGTGTATGCTATTTTAATTTTCATAATTTTAAAATTTAGATTAAAATAAATGGTCACCATTAAGGAGACAAAGCAGTTGGGATTTTATTCTTTTAACTAAATTGATAGCTTACTCAATATTCGCAAAATCTCGAACATTAAAAACCTCAAACAGCTAGCATATAGAGAAGATAGGCATTAGTTTTACTTGTATTTGGTAAACGTGAAACACATAATTATAAAAAATTAACTAGCAGTGTTAGAACGTCGTTCACATTAAGTTTAATTCAAGACAAATATATGCTTTTTTCTAGTTCTTCCAATTATTGTAGTTTTTAGATAGCAATTCGCTTTTAAGATAGGTTTTTGATTGAGAGAAGCAGGTTAATGCAGCAGTTACTTACTGAGGGTTTTGAAATTTGGTGCATTCATCGAGGAGCAGAAAAGGTTGAGTAGGTTTTCTTGTGAGTAGGAAAGCCAGTCCAAACTTTCCTTTTAAAACAATTGTAATCTACGTTAACTCACACTGTGAAATAAATACAGTTCGATGTATCCACAATTAAATGTCATGCACTCTGTATTTATATATCAATTTCAAGTTTAAGTTTACGTTAGTTTGTGGGTTTAGCTAATTCAGCAACTTACGGGACTAGTCGTTCTGTTGCGTGAGCTTACGTAGGCATAAAGCTGTTATCTAATTACAAATACAAATCTATGCGATTGCAACTTGATCTAGTAACGTCAATTAGAATGCGACATTTACACAGAAGTAGGCCGTAACATAACTAATTCTAAATTAGATATTACATTTGATAAACTAAATACTAAAATAACTAAAATGAATTTTGAGCAAATGTAGTTTAAACAATGCTTCTTTAAAGAACGGGTAAGGATAAATCCTTTATATATGCCCTCGTCTAGAATATTATTACTATGTATATTGACCTCCTCTCAAGTTTTGCTACACTTTAAAATGTATTTACTATAAGAAACCAAAAGCACATACAACTAGCTATAGTGGGACATCGGCGCGGTTTTATTTTGAAAGCATGGCTGTTTATCTCTAAATCAATTCAGAAGGGACGTAACAAGTAGGAAATTTTTATTGTTTGGGCCTTACTGGATTATTTCCAAGACATGATTGTTATTTCCCAATCCAGAAGAGAACGACCTCAGTGAAGGGGAGTGTCGTTGAAGTTGGTGGAGCAGAGGACTTACCTTAGCTGCATCCCTTAAAGTTTAATTCGGCCATAAAATCAGTGCAAGCAGTGGTGCAGATTAAAGGCAAATACAGATAGTAACGTATATTACACAGAGCAAAATATTCGAGCGTAGCTGGTGCCGATCGCTATGTAATTTATTATTATCTGAGAAAAATAGCTATACAGTTATGTCGCGGTTACAAGCTATACTTCACTACACTATACTTACTATTAGGCTAGGCTGGTTAAAATTCAAGTTGACCAGCTGGTGTTTATGAAGTGAAAGCAGAAGCATTCAATGATAATTGTAAAAATAGGTAACCCCTAGTTCCTAGAAGGAAAGCTATAAACATGCAAAAATTACAAACTTAAAAAAGATTTAACTTAATATGTCATAAATACCATCTTGAAAGCAAAGATAATCTGCAGTTTGATGTAGTAAAGTTCAACAAGCCCCAGAATCCTGAAAGCATCCCGATGGGATGGGAGGGTTTTCTCTAGACCTGGCGCTCGACTAACCCACGAGGATGGTCGCCGGCACGACAGAGATGCGGGATTTTGACTATGATCGCAGTGATGCTGACGTAGTGAGGCCTAGAATGTATAGTTCTATAACCAGACCGAAAAAAATATATAAGCAAGTATGAGTTCATCAATAATCTAGTCATGATTGATTGTTCACAAGCTACACCACTAATCAGTTCTACTACATTTGTAGCGCTTATAATACGTAAAGCACGTTTGCATCGAAAATGTCAAAACAATGAAAAAATCAGCCCAAATAGCGCTCACGGCGAGAGCCCGTTCTGCCAAGCAGGCAAGTTAATTCCCTGTAGGTGTGAGCAGAATTGAAGGAAAGAACTGACGGTGTCGCGCATTTGCAAGCTGCGACAGCAATTGAAACTGCAATATCACTTCTGCCATCGACCAAGGCGTGAAAATCAAGCTACAGTGTGAAAATTTAAAATACCATATCAGTTTGTATGTTTTCTTATTTTTAGCTGTATGTATTTATGGGCATATAATAGCAATTTAACTAAATAAATATTCGGTATTCCCTGTAAATGTGGGAAATACCATATCGGTGAAACATCACGAATGGATTTCAACTAGACGTAAAATGCCGTATTATACAAGGCGAATGCGTCTCTTTCTATTAAGTTTGTTTAGTAAAAGTTGGCTATTATATTATATAAAGATTTTATTATGAAGTTTATAACTAACACTGTTTTTTAAACTTTGATACAGCTGCTTAAAGATGTCTTACTTTGTTATACTTTTGCTTTCAATAATATAGCACGAAAATAACTTGTTAAAGTAGCTGCTTCAATGGATATACACTCTAGGTAGCTACGCCACTTATTGTTTAGACAAGAATATTTCTTGTTTTAACTTACATCAACGATTTTACGAACAGCTTCCACTAAGCTCTTTTTACACGTATTAACTAACCGTTCGGAAGGGTTTTTTATTTCCGTCAAAAATCTAAACGAATGTATACAATTTCCCTATCGTTTTACGTGTATTGGGTTTTATTTAGCGCTAATCCGCTTACGGACAAGCTGCCTAAATGCGACGGATTGCAAGCCGAAAAGAGGTAATCTTTCATTTATTTGTACGGGGACGATTAAAAATAAATCCGTTTGTCAAAGGGAATGTATAACTACGGCGCGGGATTATCAAGCTTTGGAACCCGCGCCAAGTTTAGTTTCGGGGATTTTCTAAGGTAACTCTACGTGCAATGCAGCCTTCCGGAGAGCTTATGCAATGAAAAGCCTATCAGATTTCGAAAGCGAAACGCCGTCCGACCACAACGTATTATTTCCTTCGCGGTTATGAAAGATAAATGAGCTGCATTAGCTCTAAGAACACCACTCACTGGAGGCTTTAGTTTAGCCGTGGTCAAATCTTACAAGTTGCAACAAAAGCTCCTTTTTAGAGAGCGTAATGCGAACTTTATAGGGTAAATCCTTTCTATATTAACTGGCCAACATGCACGATAAGGTGAGCAGAGAAGCAGCGTGAGAAATCAGCCACACTGGACAAAACGAGGACAAAATGTCTTTGGCGTGTATGCTCTGCTTAATTAAACGATCTGTCGGTTTGCCTGCATTCAAATCGCGATCGCTGAAAGGGAAAGCAATAAGAATTCCGCTGTTGTTGTAAGTATGAAAGGGAATTGGATCTCATAAATCAGAGCAGTACTTAGTAACAATGGAAATGAGGTTGCTTTACAATGCAGAATTGCAAATTTCAAGGTTTATATTCCTTTTACAGTAAATGAAAACTACTAAGAACGAGGTGCTTTCTCGCGGATGGCTGCTTAACCTTGCAAATGCGTGCTGCTTGCAATGCGCAGTTTATCTTCCGAAAGCGAAATTAACGCATTCGCTATTTAGATGAATTACCGGCGAGAAGACTAATATAATTAGGGGCGATTTATTTGCCAGCTTTCTCGATTTCAGCCAAGTTTGCTAATTTGTAGGACTATCGCTGTAATTACCTCTGGGGTTTTCCTGTACCGTGTTATTGGTACCTATGTTATTGATGTGGGGGTACGATGTCCAGTATTGCGGAAACCACCAATTAAACAGGCGCCATGTGCTTTGCACAGCCGCATTGACTCGTATTCATTATGTTTCATACAGGCTTATTGATACTCAGTTCGTAATTAGTTCGTTTCAATTTTGATGATGATGTTTGGAGGTAAATAGAGCAACTGTTCTATAATCAGGTTACTCGTTCCATTACAAGGTTTTCAATTTACGTTCACGGAAAGCTCTTTTAATTGACTTCATAGAAACACGTAGTTTGAAACCAAAAATGCACTTTAAAATGGTCATCCAAAGAACTATAAAAATCGTTGATATAATTAGTTATAAATGGCTTTGCTCAGAACTTCCCTCGAAAGTGGTTGTTGTAACACCAAACAATTTTAAAAATCGAAGGAAACTAGGGGTAAAATAGTTATTTACCTAACAAGTTCGGGAAGTTAATTTTCCCGAATGAGCACTTTGTTTGCAGCACGACCGAAGGGAGTGCTGCATTAGTGCGAATTCGGGAAAATTCTTCCCGAAAGAGGTAGGTACAATGTTTTTTGTAACGAATAACTCAAAATATTTAAAAAAGTTAAAAAAATATTATTTAGTGTTTTACAACTTTACTGAGTTGGCAGCACAAATTACTAAATTTTTATACGTATCCTAGCACCTGTTAGCTTTTGTTGACGTTTACAGCGCCCCTGGAACACACAATTGCCATAGTTTTTGTGGGAAAGTAAAAAACACCCCGGTGCGGGAAAAGTCATTTTCGGCGCATCGGGAATGACCGGGAAATATGAATTTTGAAATCATGAGTGCAAAAAAAGTCTTTACGATAAAGCAAAAGTTGTTTTTTTAAATAATAAAATCTTTAAAAAAGAGAAACTTTTAATTATAATTGTTTTAAGAGGTAGCTGTTATTCCGAGACTCTTGTTCAGACATTTTCGATACGAGACACAGTAACACGCATGTACAGAGAAAAGATATGTACTCAAACATACACCACTCTCACTATATATTATATTTCAGGCAAGTATAACAAAATTAATCGAATTGAAAATAGGTTTAGTGTTAGCACGGTATTCAAAACTATAAATACCATACGGTCGATCCTCAGAAAAACGAAACCGTTCAACGAAGAACAACATTCCAAGAATGTGTATATAATGTTTGTGAATACGGGAAATAAAGTATGATCAAACATTAATCTCATCTAGTATAGCTATGAAAGAACAAATTTCTGCCTTGAAAACTGGGTCCAGTAGATTTACTTCAAAATTGTTGACAACTGTTGCATTTTGCTATTGTGTTATAATTATTCTTTAATCAAGCTTTCATGACGATGTTTCTGAAGAGCAAGAAATTTTTATGATACATTCATATTATCAAAACTCGCATCTAGAAAATGGTGAGTGGATGCATAATCCACGTTTGTATTTAAAAAAGATCAGAGTGCGTTTTCCTGAAGTAGCAGTGATTGAAGATCATTTCCTACGTCAACTGCAGCATAATGTTACCAATTTTGAACAAACTGATAGTGTAGGTCACAGAACTACCAAATAGAGGGTCCAATGGCAGATAAACCTGCGTTGCGCTTCGAAGGTTGTCGCAGGAAACTAATCTTAGTTATGGTACTTGTCAAACCATTTTAAAAAAAGATTTATTCTTGTTTCCATACAAAGTACAACTTCATCAGGAATTGCTGCCACCAGCTTCACCAGATTATAATAAACGAGTTGCATACTGTACCTACCTAGTTTCTAGACAATCTGGATGATAATGTTTTGGATTTGACGTTCTTCTCAGACGCATCATGATTTTGTTTGTCTGGATACGTTAATTCGCAAGTGATGAGAATGTGGAGTACCAACAATCCCAATTTCATGAGAAAAACTCCCTTGCATTGCCTTATAATAGGTATTTGGGTAGCTTTTTCGCGAAGGAGGTTAATCGGTCCCATATTTTTAGAAAAGACTATCATTGATAGATACCACAACAACATTCTGCAATCATTTATCAATCAGTTACATGATGAGGAACTGCAACACAGTTACTTTCAGTAGGACAATACTCGGCCCCATGTGGCTCATACCACCTTGGATCTCTTTCGACAATTTTACGACGAAAGATTAACATCACATCTATCTACGAAGATTGTGTAATCTTAGTTCTCCCGATTATTTCCTGTTTTCCTTGTTAAAAAACACCATTTTTAAGACACCCAGTGCATACTCTGGACGATTACGACAAAGTATCGTAGAAGAATGTATACAATTACGAATTATACATCACCTTTTACGACAGACGAGTTGCACTGTGTATTTAAGAAGAAGGCAGAAATTTCCAATATTATCTGTAGTTTAATAAATACGTTTCGTTAGTAAATAAACGGCTTAGTATAATTTTTATTTTTAGGTTAGATTTAAGATGAACACTAATGAAGTGTCTATTCGACCGGCGCAGGCTTATTTGTTGGACAATTACATTACTTTTATCCCCAATCGTCTTATAATTGAAGTTGTATCCATACTTATGAACCGTCTAAAGTACCACTTTATCCACTAGTCTAATAATGAAATTACTTTATTCCACTAGTGGAATAAAATCATGTCAATTGCTACTGCATTCTTGGTAGCACTGTCAAGCTATGCCAAATTCGAAATTTGTAGGTTAAGTTTTGCGTCAATCTGTGTCAAATAACAAACAAAACTTAACCTATTAACCTCTCGAATTTGACATAGACTGACAATACACTTCAGTACTGCCAAACGTATAGCATTTTTAACCGCTTAAGGAAATTAAACGCTCGAACTGCGTTCTCGCGTTTAAACATTCTTGTGTGGATAAAACACCTTCTAAAACACCTATACAATTAATAACTATTACATGCAAATTCGTTTATTTCCATATAACATTGTAATAAGATAGATAAAAATTGATACACTCACACAACTTCATTTCACAGTGATCTTATAATTAGTCAAAGATTTGATTTTTAATTTTTAAGCATTTGTCAAAAATTTCCTAAAATTACAAATTCTACAAAAACTCTACAAAATAGAGCGTTACTTGAAGAGACCAATTTTCTCTAAAATTTGAAGCTGAATTCAAAAATTTTATAATATACTGGATGTTCTATTTAAAATAGGAGTTAATAAAAAGAAATTACAAAGAAACAAAAGAGACTCATTTCAGAAGTATTCAACTGGAAAATCATTTATCTCACATTAATACACATTAAACATGTAATAAAACTGTAGTTTGAAGAAAATCGTTAGAGCCGTTATTGAAAAAAACGAAAAAACTGAAAAATTACAAGAGTAAACACCTACTTCGTGTTATGCGATTTTTTTTTCAAACGCTTGCTGTCGCATCTACGTAGTACACAAAACATATATGTGAAGTTTCAACGCCATACCTCTTTTCGGTTTTGAGATATTCTGTTTACAGAAGGTAAAAAGAAGTAAAAAGAATATTTAATAATAAAATTTGACAGTTTAAATTAAATATAAGTATGCAAACCAATTTTAAAGGCGTTGGTTTGCACTTTCACAGCAATACTAGATGAAATTAATTTTCGATCATACTATACTATATCGGTGAAACACCAAGACCTTTAGAAGTTAGTGTTAAATAACACAAAAATTTAATTTAAAAATACCAGATGGACAAATCTGAAATTGCAATACATTTTTACAATAACCACAACAAAATGTATTAGTATAACACAAAGAAACTGCGTATAGTCTACTTAGCAAAGACAAATGCGTGTCCACACGGTCAGTAGATTTAAATAATTGTTGGCTACTCATTCTTAAAAACGTAATAAAGTAGTCCAGCTGTTTGCCGCATATGGTTATTAGAACTCTGCGACATTTCCAGTAAAATAAGCTAAGTAACTAGTAGTCTAGGAAAACGTTCATGTTCTAATATTTTTTTCATTTTGTAGTTTGGCGAAATATCCAAAGAAATAGTACGATTACTGAATTACAGGAGTTATCCTGTTTAACAATTAGATAATTCAGGAAGGTAGCAGCTGCTTTTGTTGGTTAGATTAGTAAAAATGTATTTCGACTGTTGTAAGTCTCTCAGTTTGCAGTACCCTAAAAAATATAAGTGTTCTTAGAACAGTTTCTTGGTCACTAAATAATAATATATATACTTTAAAAATTGGATTACCATTGCTACCGTCTTAAAGTTTAGCATGTTTATTATTAATTTACTTGATAAATTCTTATTCTTAATGTCGTTGGTTGAAGATCAATAGTTGTTCTACTCCAATTCTTGTACTTAGTGAATGGGTTTTCAATGATTTAAGTGGTATTAGATTACATTGTTTTTTGATTGGCTTTAGAAGTTTAAAATTGTTTAATTACGACAAATTAATTGCATTTTCAAGATATATATTCTTCTATTGGGATGTTGTCAGAAGCCACAATTAACTAGAAGGGCTAAGCAGTTAGGAAGCTTTAGAATTTAGTAAAATTAATCTTGAACTCAAAACGAAGTAAATGCACTAATATTATAGATATAGTCTGCTTAATAAAATCTAACTAATGCCGAATGATTTTATTAAATAATATAAATATTTTAGTAGGAGGGAATTAGAAATGTCAAACATTCCTCATAAATTGTAATTTGCAATTGTAAATTGCAATTTATGAAAAAGGTTTCATATTGAGCAAAGCATAAATTTAAATATTAATAAATATTTTAGTGTATTGCTTTTCATAAATCTAGTAGTATAATCACTAAATAATTACAATCGAAAGAGAATCGGCGGTTTTATAATTATTGAAATCCTACATATCACAAAGTTACGTGTCTTCGCAGCATAGAGAAACTTCATATTGTAAAATGTCAAGAAATCCAATTAAAACTTTATGACAAACAATTCGTAACTTAACACATTCGTGAACGTGATTTTGAAGTTAAGATGCCTGATTGACAAACCCTGAGATCTATTGCCAAATGCTAATCTTATCAGCTAAATTATAGCTGCAAATTTTCTATAATACAGTTTTAACTAAAAATGCAGTTAACATCTGTAATGGTGGATTTGCTTAATATAACGACATAAAACCTTAGATAGACAGTTAAAGATTAACAATATTTTAAGCATAACCTGTAGACTGCATTGTAGTTAAATAGAATTATGTATTTAAACAATTTACTCTGAAACCAACTTAACTGGTTTTGAGAAAATAACCTAGTCACAAAGATAGGTAAACCACAAAACTTAAAGAAATCCAGCATATAATTAATTTTATTTAACCAAATAAGAGTTATAACCTGTACTTGTAATCTTATCAAACTTGTATTTTTAATATCTGAAATTGTTCAGCAACAAAACATTCTCAAATTCTTGGGAATTATTAGGCGGATCCGCTAAACGGTATTATTTTCAAACGTCACATTTATTGTGCAAAGCAGGAAAGAATTCTATTTTGAAGCCTGGCCATCCCAAAATAAAAACATCGGAAATCGTTTCGAAGCGTTCAAAAGGCATTTTACGGAAAGTTAGCAAATGACCGGAAAAAACGAGGACGCCATAGCGACTGAAAATTCGGCGAAAGAAAAGTCCCGCAACGGTCGAATAAATAGAACATCACACCTGTGAGAGATAACATAAAGGAGCATTTTTCACAATGCAATTCTTATTCGAAAGAGCAGAATTTGTAACTTGAAGAAAGGCCAAGCCCGCGTTTTTCCTTTAAGGTTTTTTTATTCAATGGACAAATGCTTTGTCGATTGCTTCTGTTCTACGATGGAAAAGTTAACAATAATTGTGCGTTAATAGGAGCATACATTGCAGGTTAAAAATGAAATGCTTTCGATTTTGAGTCTCAAAACAGAAATTTTTTTTTACAAATACAGTATGATCGAACGTGCTCGAAAATTATACCACTGATATCAATTTAACATCCCTCTGGAGCATAAAAGTATTCGCTCACATGGTACGCCAAACAAGTGCAATTGCTGCAGCTGCTACTGCAGAATATACAGTATGATCGATGAAATTTGTACTAGCAGATAATTTAAATGTTTTTTATATTTCTTCTGTTTCTTTTAATAACAGAGATATTTACTGAAAGGTGATCTATCAATTCACACTATAGACAAAGAATAATGCCGTCTTCAATGTTACCTTTAGGGTCTATTCTAAAGGAATGATCAGGAATAAATTTTAAAATAAATCGGTTTTCGGTTTTTAAAAATTATCAGTGAGTGAAAAAATGTTATACTTTGAAATCAATTTCTTATAGAGAGATGTATTTAATTTATTTAAATTTTGTAAAAGTCATTTATTCTGTCATAAAATACGAAAGAACTGTTCTGTACATAACGTGCTTTCAGTTAAGCCCTAACATAGCTCGTAACATGATGGCTTATCGTATGACTTTAATAAAAACTGCTTGGGCTAGATCATGGCTCAAACAACATAATAATAACTTGAAGCACTATCGGCCGCGGACGCTACTTGCTTAAAAATGGCAGGACACATAATCTAACCAATAATCCAACTAAACGTAACTCACCACTATCCTAATCATATAAACACGCAATAATTCTAGGTTGAAAAAAATATAAAATCGTAAGTTAGTTCAAGTACGAATGCTTCAATGCAAAAATATTACCATTAGCAAATAAAGACGTACCTTAATGCAATTTACAACAAGTGGGATATGCAAACAGCCATGGGAGTTCCAAAGCCTTTATAAAGGAAAAATAAACTAATCGCAAGTAGAGATTCGCAAATATACTAATATGCATTTCAAACAATATTAGCATTTTAACGCAAAATCATATTAATTATAATTAAATACCACCATAATAGGCAAACACTCATGGGTGTAAAACTAAATAAATTTAAAATTAGTATTATTCACTGTTGGAATAACACCGAATCCATTATATTATATATAACCAACCTACTAAATAAATGATTCACAGTTTCGCAAACAACTGATAAGTAAAGTCCGTAATTCGACAAGCTATGCGGTGGCAATCACTGCGGAAACTGCTGGGATGCCGGATATAAGAAATATTGATAAAAAATACCAATTACCTGTATTGCTGACCACTTGCGATAAATGACATCAAGTCGTCCACAACTGGTCCCTACTACCAGACGGTATGGTTTTTCTCAAATTGTGATTTGTAGGCTTAAAGATGGGGGACATCAACGGACTGCTCCTTCAATATTTAAATATTTACCGTAGATAATGATACGAATATTGGGGGAGGGGGTTACACATGAACACAGTTGATTGCTACGATTTCTTAAGACACAAAAATTCAGCTCTCATCCTAATTACGCCTTAACTGTCATGTAACAGAGAGCTGACCGACTAAAGCTCAGTGGGAGGGGTGGTTCGAATCAACACGACGCGACGTAACCTAGTGCTAGATGCGAGATAAAAAGGGTAGGTGCCACGAGTTTTATTGATAGGATAGAAACAATTCTTAGCGGCCTCCGTAGAAAATTGAAATCCAAGGGCATTTGCTCCGCTCCGGCGTTACTGTGATGCGCCCCAATCTGCTTTAAAGCTACCTTTCGTTGGTTTTCCTGCCTTCGCCAAGTCAACTCACACATAAGTTACACCGAAGTAAAAGCTAACTCAAATATATGAACAAACACATGCAAACAGTATAAACTTTGTATAGTTTGTATATATGTTTGACACCAATAATTAGAACATG
Source organism: Agriotes lineatus (assembly GCA_940337035.1). Taxonomy (NCBI): domain Eukaryota; kingdom Metazoa; phylum Arthropoda; class Insecta; order Coleoptera; family Elateridae; genus Agriotes; species Agriotes lineatus. Next base: position 124,021,316 of record OW679195.1, read on the forward strand.
TATGTATATGCTTAACACAACTAATATCAAATGGGGTTAGCATTTCCAATTTAATTTACGACACAACCAAGCGATACAAAAAGGCTGCGTTACGTTTGTAGCTCTATTTTTAGCTATTTTGCTACAAAATGTAGGCCATGTACGCATGTTTTGATTGAGCTTGCATCGCACTGAATTATATTTGCATTAAAGGTAATTACAGTACCTGTTAGTTTTCTGGCGAAGCGAATACCTGAATGCGATGAGAGGCCTCCAGTTCCACGTTGAGCGCCTGCAGATGACGAAAAATAGCAGACAGGGATAGTGCCACGATACAGAAATGAGGGATGACTTCACGCAACTGCGACGGAGGTTACTCCACGACACAGCAACGGGTACAGCATGCAATGGCCCTCGCCGAGCTGTAACGAGACTTGGGAGCGAGCACTACGGCAAATTATTTCCTCGATGATTCGAGCATGGCCACCTTGGAAACTTCCTTCCGCAAACTTCCGCTTAAGGCGGGAAATGCGCAACGTGCGCCGATATTAAAGATCCCTGGCTCTTTCACACGCTGACCCCCAGTTTGGAATTTACCCCGGACTCATGGAAATTGCCCAAAATGCCACTGACTCTTATTTTACTACCTGCACCAACAAACGTTCAATCGAGAATGTCTAAAGACTCGACCCGTCTAACGCGGGAAGCGCCGGGAAAGCTGTGCTAGTTCTCCATATCTAACACACGTAGAAAAAACTCACTATCGCAAGAAAGTTATGCAATAACTAGGGATATTTACGCTGTTGGCTTAAACCGAACTGTTACAGTAAGATGTCTTCAGGGTGCGCGACGCATAGCGCGTGTGCATCAGGGCTTTTGAAAACCATCCTGAATGGGTGTTGTAAGGGTCGCGTACGTAGATCGGGTTTTTCGAAACAAATAAAATTCTGAGCCCCTCTGCCAGCAGCTCATGCAAAGACTGAAAGGGATCGGAATAAAGCAAGATAACATAAACAGCGCCAAAGCGACAAGAGTTAAACGAGAAGTGGGGTAATTTAAAACAGTAGTTCAAAAGTGTCCATGTGTTCTAACAGGTATTTTGGAGAAGCCAACATACAGGTACACTTACTTCCAAATATTGTGAAATCCTGATTCGATCAGATGAGTGCAGCACTTACTAAATTATAATATCAAAATCTTCCGGTTTTGTGACGTTCTTTGGATACACTCCTTTACTATTAAACGCCCCCAAAAGGAGCAAATGGGCGCATTTTATAGCATCGGAAAAAAGTGAAGTCTCAAAAATTGGAACAGGAAATAGCTCTAATCTGAAGTTATCTAAGGATTACTTCAAAAAGGAATGCCAATTGCATATTCAAAATTACCAAAAATTATATAGGCAACCTAATTTACTCAATGAAGTAAATTGTTGCCGAAGGTGCAGTCAAAATGTAATAATTTCTTGTAGCCGCTACACCAATATTTTAACGAAAGGCCTATAGTTTGTCTTACTATGCCGATGCGGCAATGAAAATAATCAAAAGATGACTAAAGATAAACGCCTTCAAATTATTCAGTCTCTTAGCGATAACATCTACCTTTATTCGAATATATAAATATTTTATTTTTTTAATTTCGTATTATCCAGATTGGTGTTTACTGAAAAACAAAGAATCATTCACGTTTGATCATCTAAGTTTTCCGAATTTTTATTCAATTGCTAATTATATAGTACATACATTATTCAAGGTTCTTGAATTTTCCAACATTTCCAAACTGAATCAACTCTGTGAAGGTTAACGTATGCCTTGTATTTATCATTTTCATGAGAGTACAATAGAAAATGTATGTCTTTCTTATTTTATAATAAAGGGATTACTCTCTCTAGTGTATTTAAAGCTGTTGTGTACCAACATCACAGTCAAAACTTTATTCATTCGTGACATGGCAGCACCATAAACTAAAATAATCCCGACAGTCAAATCTAGTATCGGTTTGCAGTGAATACATTTCTGACTTCATAGCGTTTAATAAATAAATTTAATCTTAGACAATATACCTCAATGGTTAATGCATAAAAATATAAACATTTTCTAACACATCAGAATCAAAATCCTCGCTATCAAACTAATTACCCAGCTGGGTAAGCATTTCTAATTGTCAATAATCCAATGATCTAATTATATGATAAATAAAAGCACAAATACTATCCTATAAAGAAACTAGAAACGAGCTTTCGTAGAAAAGAAAAAGCGCTCTGCCGGAGTTACTAGTTTTTTATTAATCCCGCTATAAATAATTACCTGCCTAACGAATAACTGCCACGTTACGTAACAAATTAGTTACACGATCACAAAAGCAAATACGGAAATAACGATATAAAGGAACTGCTATGTCATCGTCTTAAAAAATGACTTCAGCAAAAATATCTTTAAAAGTTGGTTGAAATATCGTGCAAAAACTGGAGTAAATGTGGTTAAGCCACGAAACATTTATTTTGATCACTGTGTCGTTAATCTTCTCTATGTTAAGCATAAATTTAATTTCAACTACGCCCAAACATGCATAAATTGTAGGCAGCCAAAATTTTGATTTACTCCCATTAAAGGGCTTGTACTTGTGTCCCATTTATTCTCTCTCAGGAAGGGTGCGAACACTGGGCAGAACGACTGGAATGGCGTGATGGCAGTTTGGGCTAGATAAACGTCTGAATATCTGGGTCCTCGGTAATTATATTTTTTTCAAATCGACTTGGAATTTATTACTTTCCTAACTTATTATCAGAGACCTTACGAATCTAAGGGCTTTTCATTTCTGCAAAATCGCTTCCGTCCTCTATCAGCGACGTATCACACTGTACCTTCCCCAAATTTAAAACAAACACAAGCATTCAAAGATTTAATTAAACGTTAATAATTCTGCACTGAAAACAATAGCTAACTTTGCGGGTACAATGTACAATTTACTGTAAAAGAAATTTCAAAAGAGCAAACCCGTAGTTTTAATAGAATTCCAACGTTGTATGCCTTCTATTTTTGCAAAAAATCCTCATGGTGGCAAAACAAAGCGCGTTGCATTTCATCGACAAATTTAATTTCAGTGGCTGCCAATTTCATGACATGCACGTCAACGGAACTGTTCGGCCTCTATTTTCTCTATAAATTGAATGGTAGGCAACTCCACCAGCTTAAATTATTACAGGAACCATTACCACATTATAAATCTCCAGAACTAGTTTTAGATGAAATACGATCGTACTATGTTGTATATGACTAGAAATGTTTTAAATCGATTGTTCTATATCATATTAGGGCAGCTACTAAAAAGCAACACTTTTACGAATATGTAAAAGTTTAGTTCTCGTGCCACTCCAAAACACAAATTACTGTATATAAGTTCCGCGACTGATAAAAAATTCAATTTTATAAGCAACAATTGCGGTTTCTTGCGCATGCAAATGCAACTAATCCCCAACTTTACATAAAGAACATCCAGCTTTGAATTCATTATCTTTTGACATTCCACCGATAATCAACAAAAATAGTTTTATAACAAAAATGGCAGTTATGTTTATTCTCAGTTATTGGTTTATTGTAGTGGTTCTCGTCTGGCAATTGACGTTTTCTTACTATTCTTTGTACACACAAACCTAAGTGAGTATTTTTTAATGTTGAATACCATTCAACATGTATTCTATATTGTTATTCTCTACCATCATAACCAGTACACATTGTAAATAAGTTACACATAATCACGCATGTGCCTAATGTACGAATTTATTCCTTTACAGAAATACAACCCATTTCTTTCACATACCAAATTTTAAATTACTACATGAATTCGATCAATATAATCCCTTTCATACCACCTTCGTTAAAAAGTTGTAGGTACCTCCGTAGGAATTCAATTCGGCATAAGTGCTACATGGCAAAATCGACTTTTAATGGCAGATTCTCCAAGCAAAAATATGTTATATCATTCAAAAACTCAATGTAACACGAAAAATTATCTACTGCATAGATATATGCAGTATGAGTGCCCCTAAGGCCATTTGAACTCACACAAACCATTGCAATATTTTTACATATTTAACATAAATAAATGAACTATAATTGTTATTCGTTATCAAAACTTCTTTCATATACTCTCCCATAAACTTTATCTTTTAATTTGTGATTTTGACTTAACTCAATATATGTGTGGTTATGTACCTCTTTAAACTGTTATTGATTACATTTCAGTAAACTAGCTCAGTTACTCAATCATTTTAATATGACAATCTCTCTCTCGGGTTGGGACCTGCAATTTACTTACTCTCCATCCAATATTATTCTATGTTCAAATTGGAAATCAAGTATCTAGCTCTCTTTCAATTAAATTATGCTTTGAGAGTTTATCAAATATTTCACCTTACAAGACACAACAAACAACCCTTCTCATCCATTTCCGCTAACTATCTATCATCTCTTGAATGCTTTACTTCATGAAATGATACAAAAATTTGATTACAACTCCTCTTAATCCTGGAGGTCTCTGCAAAATTCTCCCGACGAATCTTCAGGCATCCACTTCAACGCTTCCTATTCGGATTAATTTACGAAGTTGAGGCCCTGAACTTCTACAAACGTTCAACTCAACACCTCCCCACTCATGGACTGCAAAGGTTCTTTTAATACTGATGATCCACGATGTTACAGTCACAGCAATGGTTTAACGCAACCAATAGTCCACAATGTTTATCTCTACACTCTTAAATATCTTTCTCTAGCTGCTTATCAATTTAAATCTCACATATTTTATTAATAAGTCTTCTCGTGGTTTAAAATGTACTTTATTTCTTATTAGATACGTTTACATTTATTCAAATTATAGCATCTTAATTTTCGAAATAAAATTCATTCATAGTTGCTTCTTTTATATGAAATGATGTACATTATTAAAATTTCGACAAATACAAATGTTAGGATTATATTCTATTTCTATGAATGTCATAATGCAAGCCATTTATTAATTATACAACTGAACTTATATTATCATTTGTCTTTTAATTTATATATGTATAGTTTTAGAGGATATTTTGCTGTCTGTATATAGTCCCAGATAAATAAATAGATACATAAATGTGTCCCGGAATGTGCAAAAAAGTACAAAACCGATCGCAACACCTTCACCACCTGTATACACTGTTCTCACCCTTTTTGCATGAAGGTTTACCTTGACAGTTTCCCCAATTTAGCTGTGTAAGATTTTGTTGTTGTATTTAAAAGAGGTTTACATTTGAGGTTGTAGTTACCAAATGCATTCAGGTTAGAAACACTACTAATTTTTGTATGTATGTATCCAGTTTCAGTAATTTTAAATATTTCTCTACACGTACCATCAAAATAAGCAATCCATCTGGCAACAACATTCTATTCTATCAAATGACAATAAATTTGGTGTTGGTTATACAGATTCTACAACCAGAAAAAAAATACAGTTCTGTTCATATAAACCTTACGTATCAACAAGGCTAGCTGCCATGCAAAAAATATGTGAATGGATTATACCTTCTTAATTAACAGTTTTTGACGCATGTTTATCTGAACTTTTGTTATTGTTTTGGGCCATACATTGTGACAACTCTTGTGTTTCTTTAATTTGAATCTATGCAAAATTTTACCAAATGCATATTTCTTGTCGTTAGTTGCGGCATATTTAGCTACTTCAGGCTTTCATTCAATATCATTCCCTACGAATGATTAATGTATGTCATTTAGTTGGATCCTTGTTTTAAATATTAGAAAATACAGATGAACGGCTTCTCAGAAGTCCAGTTTTCGGATCAGATATAAAACCGCGTCACTACTATATGTAGCTGATAAAAGAACTATTGCAAAGGTTGAAATATCTTACTTTCTAGTGCGACTTTGATTGTACTACCATAGGAGTGGGTGTCTAAGGTTCTTGAACTATGTATGCCACAGCTTATGTTTTATGAAAAATATCTATAAAGGGCTTTACTCAGAACTTCCCACGCAAATACTAAATATTCTGAAAAATGGAAGGAAACTAAAGTTAAAAATATCTTAAGGTTCCTAATACTGAAACAATGAAAGTAAATACATGGTAATGTGAATTACATCAATTTTCAAACAAAAATTGCCGACGGGATTCGAACTCAGCGCAAAGTTAGCGCCCCCGAAAGGCCCTTTAACGGGTGGCAGCACCCCGTATAGCGCACCCGTCAAGACCATATGGCCACGGAGAAATGCCTCAAATGGGGCAAATGCGACTGAATTACATTCAAGAAGCTTACGGTTGCCAACTTTTGTCTCTTTTACAGCAGTTATTCTATATCTGTTTGGTCCCATTTTATCAAGGGTAAAACCTGAGCTACTTTCGGATTATTACAATTATCTACTCCTCAGGTAATGCAAAAATAAACAAAACTTTTTTAAGGCTCACTCTGTTTATATTTGACCGACATTTTCGAGGTTATATTCCAGGTGGACATATAATCCATATGGAAAATATCGTCTCCATCTAGCAAATAGTTTTTGAGTTATACCGCCAACAGCAAACAGACAGACAGGTGGACGCAATTGAAAAAACCTGTTTTTCTTCATTCAGGAACCCTGAAGCGAGAAGATCTGAACAAATCTCGATATTTTTTCGCGATTACAATACTTTCTTCGTCTTTTAGAAGATAGGATGAAAAATTCAACTTGATTGAAAATGCGTTGTATCAACCTCATGGAAGTGCTCGATGCTTTTGTACAAATTTCAAAGTAGCTGTAGGTACTGTTTTGGAAAAAAGTTTGACCTCCTTTCGCTTCAATTCAGTACACTGTATTATTAGTAACTTTATTTCGTATAATAGAACTTTATTACGCCGCCGCATTCTCTTTTTCGTCCAGCCAGAAGATCTCATTACAAAAATGAGAAAAGAAAATCGCGCTTGCTAACTAAGCAGCGTTGTAAATGTAAGTGGTCTCTCTGGGTTTACTAACAACGAATCGTAAGTGCAGCGTAAATAGACACATCTGCAGGTTACTAGTTGCAGACAATGACTACAGCACGCTAGATAAGTTTCTGAATAAAACTTAGTCTGTGCTTTATACCCTTAATTACTTTGCAGTTGCGCTCAGAAATGCAGTCGCCTTTCAACATAAAGCGGGTCGCTGCCAACAACAAATTAAATTGAGAATGCCCGATTAGAAAATTTTAATTATTAAGTGCACGACAAGGAACGATAGAAAACGTCAGTTGGCTGCGGGACGGCGTCTTGCTACATTTGCAAAACAACTCCGAGTAACAAGTCGTCTCTATTCACAAGATGCTATTTATTCAAGTTGTTCAAACGCTTTTTGTGAGATTACACGAGGAACTAAGTACGTGGATACCGTACAGTGCAGTTAGTTAAAGGCGCTTCCTTACGATGCTGAAAGCTAGTTGCAGTGTGAAAAATGCAGTACCATAACAGTATTTACGTTTTAGATTCCTGCAGTGGTTTTATAAATTGAGTTTACATTATTTTCACTGATAATAAACGTCTCAATAAAGGCACGCATCACAGTAGCCATGTTTAAAACCAATTTCTAATATATTACATAAAAGAAAACACATATACAGGGTGTCTCAACTTTCTGGAAAGACTTTATTATGTCTTTACTACTAAGGATGTGATAGTGGATTTTGAAAATATGTAGAACCGCCATGGCCATGTCATGTGGGAAGGGCGCTATACAACGTTTTTAAATCCACGGTTTTTCCACAATGTCATTGGTTGCTCATAACATTATCTACAAGTTTATTTTCTTCTTTTGAAACTCTGCCCATTCGTTTAGAAATGATGCATTACGCTTTGTAAGAAAATATAACTCCTACTAAAAAAATCATAACAGCCTTGTTTTAAGAATTAAAAATTAGTATGTAATTTGTGCTAACCTGAGCAAAATGCAATTTTATTATACAGGGTAAATTTTAGAAATCACCTATAATATGGCATCGGCATGACTTACAGCAGAAGCGTCCTTTGAGTGTGTTTTGTTTGGTGACGTGTAGTTACTTACGGCATTTGTTATCACCTAGGAAACGCTTTAATTACGTAATCATCGATAATTGTAGTTTAATAGCGGACTTGTTTTTGCGATTTGTGAGGTTGGAACGCTATATTTAACTCAATGATCCGTTTAGTTAAATAATATCCTGTATGGTAGCTATTCCGTTAGTTAAATCAGCATTATACAAAGAATTTACTTTAAAATTATTTAAAAAAATAATACCACGATAATTGATTTAATGGCAAATGTATTCTTGTCATTCATACAAATCGAAATAATACTTGCTAGGATGTTTATTTATTTATAATAACCACAACAATTATTATTATACCATAACAGCATGTAACAGTTTCACCACTTACACGTGAAATGTAGCTTTGTCGTATCGGTATTTCCAAAGCAGTTACATCGAAATTAAAATATCAATACAAATGACCACCTTCATTTCTAAGAAACACATTCTGGTTGGTTTGTAATAATATTGAATTCTTTGCTGAATGAAGGATCTCATTCTGTAAACAAGACAAGGTTTCAAATGGAAAATCAGAACTATATTGAAATAATTTTCTCAGCATGAATAATTTATATTAGTCCTGAATTCTGAGCAGCCGTATTTACCCTTCATTGCCTGTTTGCCTTTTACGGAACTTAACAATACTCTAAAAATTCTGTTATCTCAAATATGTTATTTTACTTACTGCATCAGAATATTTTATGATTTCGAGCTCATCTAAAAGGACTTTTATTGTTCGAATGCGATCGTAAAACCTTATCCTAAACGATTCTTCGTTATACGATAGCTTTCACAAATGCATAGCGTTTTTGCCTGTTTGAATACATTACTTAGATGCTTTATATGTACGTATCTAAAAACGAACCGGGAAGATAAAGTGAAGGGCGCTTTACGAAATTATTCCAATCCCATAATAATTATTCCTCTCTTCGTCCATCTAGAGTGACATAAAGTGTTTAATATAACTGTGTGAGTATCTAATTGATTTTCTACAGCTTTTTATTTCAAAAAATGGTTTTCCCAAATAACTGAATTAAACATTTGGCTAATTATAAATTTTTACGTAAATAATTCTTTAGAAAATCCGGATAGGTTGCCAAGGAAAAACTGACCATCGCCATTTACGTTACTAGAACATTAAGGACAGTAGAAAGTTCAGAGGAACTAACTGTACAGTTAGATAAAATTAAGTGGAATATAATATTACTTTGTGAAGTAAGGAGAAGAGACAAAACACACCTTCTACCGCCACACAGACAGCCAATACGGCCTTCACAGGGCTAAAATTATGTTTAACCAGAAATTAGACCCAGAACTACTAAAAACACAGAAGAAAGTGCCAATAGACAAAACTGTACTATATCAAAACAGAAAAGTCTACCAAATCTGGAATTACAAAAGCAGCTAAAAATACCCCGAATAACGTGCATCATCATCTTCATCATCATCAGCCCTCTTTTACATCTACTGCTGGACACAGGCCTGCCCTTGTCTAACTCCACGTTCCATTTTTATCTTGTTGCTGTTGTCATGTATCTTTATAGTGGATGAGATTAGCGTAACGACTGTCAACGCGGCTTCAATTTAGTGATTCTGGGATGTTATCAATTTCTATAGTATCAAACGCTTTATAAAAATCTACAAAAGCCAGTACTACGGCTCTATTATACTCTACAGATTTCTCTATAGGTAACGTGACTTGACTGTTTGCAGATGGTCGATTGTTCCAAAGTTTGTTTTTTCGACTGATAGTTTGTTTTCCGTTCTTGATGTTATTTTTCGGGTATGAGACTTATATAGATAGTTCTACAGTTTTCGAGATGTGTTTTGCCTCCTTTCGTGTGTAGTGGGATGGTTACGGCGTTGTCCATTCTGTAAGTAGCTATTGCACTTTGATGTAGGCACATATTAAACAGATCGCTTATTTGTTCCAAAAAAAGCTGATCTCCGATCTTGGTAGCCTCATCGTTAAGCCATTTGCACCTGGTGCTGTTTGAGAATGCTTGGTAGATTTCGCTGGCAGTTGTATCAATAATAATTTCTGAACCCTGATGTATTATTGTTTTCTCGACTGCTCCATTCTTATACCATTGATCTTCTCGTTCACTTTCATATAGTTCATTATAGAATTCTTTTACTATCTGCAGCAATTCTTCCCTGTTTGATGGTATATTCCCCTCTATTCCCCTCTTTGTATCTTTGGTTGCTTAATTTTCTTCTTCAGATATTTATTGCTTTTTGCAATTATCTGGATATTTTCCATTTTATCATTCTGTAGGTCTTACCTAATGGCTTTTGTTAGTTTTTTCCTCATTTCTCCTAATTCCTAGCTTCCAAAATCTTTGTTACTTTTCAGTTCTCTTCTGTCTTCCAGCTGTTGCCTAGTCTGAAGACCTATTTTCTCATTTTTATTATTTTAACATAAAAGTAAAAAAGGGATAACCAACCCAGGCAAAATGGTTGCAGTTACGGAAAGGGCGGCTAGTATAAAAAATTGTGCAGTTGCCGATAATATAAACGAACAAAGCGGAGCGGACATGAGAAAAGGAAATAGCCTTAAAAGAGTACACAGAATTAAATGAAGAAATATAGAAGAGCTTAAAGAAAGATATACAAAGCTACAGTATAGACTTGATACACATTACGATGGAAAAAAAACAAAACGATTAAGGTCCTATCGCGAAAAATAACCAACCACTTAAGAAAAATGCGTACTCTGCAGAATGTCGATGACGACATGACCTCGAATTAAAGTAAATTAACTTAGATCGCTAAACATTTTCACTAATACTTATATTCAACAAAAGTTAAACATTATATAAAAGTAGAAAAAACTCAAAAAGAATTCAAAACATCGGTTCTAAAGGAATCATCTGAAAATACTCCTAAAAAAGGTACATAGAGGAAAAAAATGCCTCTCAACTGGAGGAATGCTATTATGATTCTACTGTATAAAGTAGCTGACTCAAGGCAGCTAAAAAGCTATCGCCCACTTAGACTTTTATTGCAAAATTTATAAATTACTGAACAGACTAACGAACAAGTTACATGTCTATCAGCCACCAGAAATCCCTGGATTTAGAAAGGGAAATATCACCATTGGTCACATGCACACCCTAAAGACACTGATTGAACAAGCAGTAAAAAATAATTTAGCACTACACATAGCCTTTCTAAAGTTCGAGAAGGCTGAAGATATCTTATATAACATTATACGCAGGCCACATTTTTAATCAATCACACTTGCGAACGATTTAGGCTCGAAAGAGGCATTAGACTAGAACACATAATCCCCTCAAAGATATTTACAATGCCCCTAGGAAAAAAAAATAAAATAGGGACATAAACATCAACGCTACTGGATTGAACAATTTTAGTTTTCCGTACGATAAGCACTAAGATCGGAGGAAACAGAAAACATTAAATTTACGTTAAAACGTTTAACTAATAAAATACAAAACGATGTGTTAGTAACATTTCAAGATTTAGCACCTTCTGCAAAATCCAGCTCATTTACAGAATGCCTAGCGACATTTTTGTTTTCTCTATCGTAATATTGTAGATATCTGCAAATGCAACCTCTGCATTATCATTTCTATTCTGCGCAAGCAGTACTTAGTTGTTTGATCGCTAAACAATAGAGGTCATCCCGTGTCAAGTTTAGGAATTTTTCGCTGAACCAGTTACGTCATTGTTTTTAACTACCCTCCGTCACCAGACTGGAGAGTCTTTCAGTAACAAGTTTCAACTGGTCTCGTAGCCTACGTGCCCTTTGAAGCCTCGTTCTTGCGAACGATTGTGTAATTCGCTGCAACGATTGTAGCGTACGTGTGTAGAAAAGAGATGGCGAGCGACGCCGAGGATCTGTTAGTTACCTCATTAGTTAGTCTCTTTCGAGCCTCTTTCGGGTGTAGTTGACGAGAGCATCCACAAACCAGTCTAGTGTTGAGTTCCGCGCCCCCTGAGCCGTTGTCTTTTTATTCTCTCCATTGGACTGATTTAAATAATAGCGGTTATCCACCTGCTGTAGCTCTTTGTAAGGGTCCAAACCTCTAACCCACAGAATTGCATTTAATTGCCACATACACGCTCTTAAAGCTCCGAAACTACCCCTCCTGCATAATTGAGCTTTAGGTTAAAATTAATCGTACATATACTTTTTTTGGTGCATTTTATTGTTCTATTTACAGTTTTTTACTGCGCGTTCTAATGTACTTAGGCATTCAGTTTTTCAAAGTTTTTCATACCGTTCTTAGATTATTCCTACCATGTCACTTATAACTTCGTTATTTTAAACAACTAAGACCTGGTCGTCAGCGAAGCTGAGAATGTACACATGTCTGCCTTAATCGGTATCCCCATCTCTTGGCATTTGTTCTTCCAATTTCCTGTTCTAAGAGGTATTTATGTACTAAGGCATTATGAAGAGGTTTATGCTAAATGGCGAAAAACGTACAAGCCCGAGGACTTTTGCCCGTGTGGTTTGTTAGTCTTCTTACGAGTACAAACATCTAGTAAAAACTCGAGCTTCATAAAATTCTGTACGTTTTTCTTTCAGTGTTTTTTAGTTACGTTCATGCTTTTTTTCATGAGTGGTTAAGATTTTGATTACATTTTCTTTCTTTCTTTCTTTCTTTCTTCTGTTTATCCTTGTACCCTATCTGGGTGTCGGATATGAGGTCCAGTCCTTCCATTCCTTCCTGATCCTTGCCAGTTTTTTATTTTTGCCACTGTTTTGCCTCTCTTTATACCGATTTCTTCGATTCTTTGTGTTCATCGCTTTCTGGGTCTGCCCTTCTTCCTTTTTCTTTCTCCTGGTGCTTCTATGATCTTTTTTAGTAGCGATTTTTCTTCTTTTCTAATTATATGACCATACCATCTTAGTTTCCTTTCTATGAAGTCCATTATTCCTTCTTGTCTTAAAGTTTGTCTTATTCGTTCATATGTCTCTCTGTCCCATTTTGTAACTCCCTCAATTCTTCTCAGGAACTGCATTTCTGCTGCATTGATGTTGCTTTCGTGCTTTTTGTTTATGGTCCATGTCTCGCTACCTAAATATTTAATAGAGCAGAAAGTTTACATGGGAAAATCAACTACTGCTGTGTATGCATTGATGTAGTGAGGTACGTGATTGGTCACCAATTTGACGCCAACGAGAGCAGGCGTTAAGAATTATAATGCCCGCTCATAATTCTCTGAACAGACCTGAATATTCACAGTTAAAGCTAGATTTATAATATTTATAAGTTTTGACAATCTTCTGTCAAAATGACAAACAAGACGCTAAGCGCGCCGTACAGAAATTTACCCCTCCTGTCACGTAACGGGCCGTAATAGCTGTTTATGTATCGAAGGCATTATGAAGATGTTTATACCCGAGGGGTATAGATATCGTGTAATGCTCGTGATTCTTACACCTTTTCACATGCTGCTTTGAATAAGTAAATAAATTAAAAATCTTGGAAAGCTTCAAAAGCAATCCATCACTCTCTCACTCGTTATGGGAGCCTCTAGGGCGATACGAACTACTTTATATGCTTCGTAATAAATTAGTGGAAAATTAACTACATTATGGCCTTAGGGCCTTAAAGTGACATATTTCGCTCTCAAAGATAGGGTATAACATGACCTATTCCGTCCGGTCGTATATAAATATATTTTTAAAAGGTAGATGAGGCAGAAGACTCTTGGTTGTTATAAGCTTATTAATAATATTTCTTTCTCTAACAGCCGCCCATGGTTTACCCTCCGGATTGATTCATAGGTCTTTCCTAGTTCTATGAAGGCCAAGTGTACCTCTTTGTTACATAAATGCGGTGTATACAACATGATCTTCTTGCAGTGAAAACTGACTAATTTACGCCAAGTTTTTCCTTTCATCTTTTCTCCTATTTTGTTCCTGGAAACTTTTCCGTACACTCTTCCTATTTCCATTAAGCTTAAATCTGTATCTTTTATGAAGATGGGTATGATGACCACTTGTTTTCATTTCTTTGGCATTGCCTGTCCATGGAATGTTAATGCATTCACGAAATGCCATAAAGCTGTGAGTGATTGTTACAAGAAAGCATCATTATAATTATTATCATGATCGGGTATGCCATCTATTGTAGCAAATACTGCAATCCTTGTTGCTGTTTCGTAGGACGCGAAATGTCGTAGTGTTAAATAAAGCAAAACATGTAGATATAGAAAAGACTACTAACTAAAATAATCCGATATGAACAACTGAAAGACCATAGTTGGAATGCGATAGTTTAAAACTGAATTCCTAGCTTCGTTGAAAACCAGATGATTTTTTGTTAATTCAATGAAAGCTGAAAGAAGAAGAAAATAATAGTCCATAATATGAATAACTATGAAAAATATAACTGATACTGATATTAGTACCAACTCCTCGATTTTGCTTTTTCATAAACCTGTACAGTCAATATATTGATTGCATTATGATATTAAAACATAGTAAACACTCACCTTGTTGTAATAAAATACCATTCTTCAAAAATATATCTACTATAGCAGTATTGAAACCCAGTGGCACTCTAGTATATCAGACTAGCTTCAGACTGGCCAAGACTCAGTTAATACGCTACATACAAGTATATTTTGCTTCCCAAGTTTTGTAACTTCCCGTCGGAATTCATATATGCAAACATACATTATTAAGTAACTTCAGGGCTGACTTCAGAGGGTAAACTGGCGAGCAATCGCCTCAGGGCGCGAGCTACTGAAAGCCGAGACCTGAATAAATACCTATCCGCAATGACCTGCTTGTGCAGCATGTGCAGATGGGATATTTCGTCTTGAATCGTTGACAAGAAATTAGATCCCGAGCAGAAGTTGCTGAATAGGTCAATGTTAACTTGCTCTAATTGCGACAAGTGTAATTTGTCTTTTTGATGAGTTTACCGATTAGTTAAGTTAGTCAAGCAAAGTTGGGCGGGAGTAGCTTTGAACTTCTTGGTCCCGTTTCTAATTGACATTAATGATTAATATTTTACTCTATGTCTGAGTTGGTTTGTGTTAAACTGGCTCCATGCCTTGATTTTAATGGCTTCTTTACTTATCACAAAGATTAGGTTGATGTCGCATAGCTACTAATGATAAATATAATAATATTGTCTGTTGAAAATATAGTAAAATGTAGAAATATGTAATAAACAATATATCATTAGCATCATGTCTTCCTACCTACACATTGCTTTTATATAGAATTATAAAAAATATGGTATCAAAAAGTACAGGAAAAGTCCCATATTATTAACCAAAAATAGTTACAAAATTAACTATTTATTCACTCAATTCCAAATGGTTACCATACTAGTCGTCCACTGAACACGTTTAGAGATTCCAGGCATGTGTCGCCTATGAAGAAGTTCTTAATTTATTCTTCACTTCAATTTAGCCAAGTATAATTTCTAAATACCCCTTGAAAATAAGAAACGGGCAAATTCAAATCTGATGAACGAGGCAGCATGCAACTGACCCATTACATTCAGTCTACCTTTCAATGAAAATGCTTTCTAACTCTTATAAGCCAATTAACTGGAAAACACATATGGCCAAGGTGTAATAGCGGAACGTTTTTCCAATGGTCTTTATTGACAAAGTAAAAGTGTCACTTTATCTGCCAAAGAAGACAAAATGGCAACTTTTGCGTACTTTATCTGCCTAAGCACACAAAATGGTTGCTCTCTTTCTTTCTATGTTTGTTCGCTATCTCCTCCGAAGATACTGGACCGATTAAATTGTATGATGGCTTAAGATTTTGCAAATTTTAGACTAGGATCGTAGGCCGGTTTTTATTTTCAAAAAAAGTAGGAAACAGTTTTACTTTAAATAAACCTTTAAGCAGCGGATCGGAGCATCTGTCGCCGTGGGTTATGGTGTGACAGCTGCTGTGGCCGTGTGCTATTAGCTCGGGTGATTCAGTATGTTCATATATCATTACAGTAGCGCGTTATCTGAACAACAGAGGTTGGCGCAGGGGTACAGTGCTCGCCTGAAATTTACCTGAATACGTTTGCGGATAAAATAGTAGGTATATGTTATTCGGAGTAAAAGTGACTTTATGTGGCTTAGCTGAATTATTTGCCTCACTAACGTTCGGCTAAATAAACTTCAGCTTCGCTTCGCCACTTTTACTCCTAATAACATAATCTACTATTTCTCCAACCACACGAATAAGACGCCATATTGTCGAATAATTTAGTATAAGAAAGTAAGACATTTCGGGATGTTCACCAATTACCTTGGCAACTGTATAATTTTCGATTTATATATGCACTAGTACAAAAATGGACGCAAGATAAGGTTTTAAATCGTACAAGCTTCAATTATGCTCCTTAGCATAGAATTTCGGCTTAGACCGCGTAGTATTTGTAGATGAACACCCAGCATTCTCTGGGTTAATGTGCCTTGCACCTTGTGAAGTCGAGAAAGAACCCGCGCGATGGCCATGCTCTTTGGTAGCTCGTGTTGTTTTAGTATCTTGAGAACGAGGATACTTAGGCAGATTTGGCCGTTTTTCTGTTTGTGCATCCATATTCACTAACGTTTCGCAAGACCTTGCAGCTTGCATCATCAGAGTGAAAGTCGCACTGACGACACTGCTAGTGGGTCAACATAACAAACTCGAGCATTCAGAATTACGTTAATTTAAACATATATGATTGTAATTTTTAATAATAGGTCGTAAGCACGGCACACATTTACTGTATATATAGCTCTGTGATATGTCTTAGAATTCAATATACGTTTAACCACAAATGTGTATTCATTGATGGGGACGAATATAGGCTACAAATGTTCGTAAAGAGTTGGCATGGCCTGGCCTTCTCACCCTATCTCTTAACAACAAAATAAACTCCATCGCCTGTCAAATCAAACTAAACTGGTTTTATAACAAACATAAAAGGTGCTAAGTTCCAATTAATTTGGGCCACATCTTTTACAGCTACCAAGTGTTCAGAAAGAAACCAAAGGTATCTGGCAAACGCGTTGTAAGCTTTCTCACCAATTGCTTGATTAGGGTAAACTTTAAGTAGACCTAAGAGCCGAATGTCATTATATAGCGCTCTAGGTCCAAGTGGAGCTTCATTCCAAAATGTTACGTAAACCAGACTTTCAAACAAAGCTAAATTGACTGTATTTTCTGCGTCTCCAGGTGTTAATTAGAACTGATTTTGAAAAAGGTATATTTTTAGCAAGAACGTAAATGACTTGCCCATCCATGGAGTATGATGTGTAGGGCCAGGAGCTCTTTCACTGTCACTTCCGTCATCAAGAACCAAAAGAGATAAATGCAAAAGTTCTTGACAGTCGTTCTTTTCGCATTTCTGTTACAATATTTATATTTTATACCTGAAACAAGAGTTTGCATAAATTACACGTCTGCGGGACCGCTAAACTTCAATGTATTAAGCTGAAATTTGGTACACAGGTTACTACACCAAAAAATTGCGCTATGTGGTGGCATGATTTGGACACCTTGGTTTTTTCATGTTATAATATGGACCACCTTAGTGTAAATTCAATCCGTATTCTGAAAAGAATGCATCCATAAGTTAACTCTACTCACCTCTTCTAATTGATAACAGCTATGTGTTACTTTTAGTATTCCTGGCTAGATACAAAGATAACTCGTAACATAGATCGATAAAATCAAAGTGCAGAAATGCACCTTCTAAGGCACCTGGGTGGTGAAATAAAAACAGAGAAATATGGATAGAATCAGGAATAGAAGCTTGAAACCATAAAATAGTAGAGTATAGTGAAAAATCGAAGATAGGATAATTAACACAATATTTCCAAAAACACCAAGAATAAATTAAAAGATGTACAATAAATACGGCGGCACGAAAAAGTAAAAGGCATTTTCTTCCAAGGTGAACTGATGACGATAAACCTAAAACCAAACAATAGTCATTCAAATGAGGCAGTCGATCATGTTTTCGTGTAAACAAGTTTTTTCGGCAAAGCTGCTAAACTTGCAAATCCTGATGATCTAATTGATTCAAGGTGAAGGAATTGCCCATCATGAATTTGATTCTAAAAGGACGACTATAAATCTAGCCCGCTACTTTGGATATGTTTTCAAGTCCACGTGAATTGCTAGAATAAAACGACCAAAAAAATGCTCTGACGGATGAATCTTGCACCACGATAACGCCCGATGTTAGCAGCAGTTCCTGACGAACAAACAAATCGCACTCGTGTAGCAGCTACTGTATTTACCAGACTCGTACCTGATTTTAGTCGTTTCTTGGAACTAAAGGAGAACGATTTGCAACCATCGAAGCCATTAAGTGCAATATAACGATGCACGTGCACTTATATCAAAAGAAGTTTTTGTGAATACTTCTTTTAACCATATAAAACTTGTCACAGTAAGTGCGTACGGACAACAGGGGTGCATTTCAAAGGTTGAAAAGGACTGAGTTCTTCTGCGGACATTTTACTCCAGAATCTTGTAGTGCCCTTAAACGTATCTGTGTTTTGCGAACTTTTATTAATTTAATGAAATAAAATCGAAAGCATGAAAGAAATAGACATCAGTTAGTTTGGCAATTATCTTTTGCATCCGTTTCATAAGTGTACAAAGGTTATTAAAACTGGTGATTGCATATTTGAAGCACGAATAGACTTGCGTTCTACCTAATGCATCTTATTTAAAAGCACATAGAACATTAAATCAATTTCAGGGGCTAAATGAAAACAAAATTTCTTTGTTCTTTATTATCAGTCGCCACGAAAGTCGCCAAACTTGCTACAGACATTTAAAGCAAAGCCACAGAAAACAAACCAGTCAACCGTCATTGCGCCACTTGGCAAACTGAGTCACGATAGTGTACACTGGCGACACCTTCTGTCTCACTGCGTCACTATTTCCCATTCCCCTTCCGTTCGAATCGCGATTCCTTTTAAGCATCTCCTCGTATTGCCAGTTTTACAGAAACGCGTGTTCAACATTGTTCGTCTGCAAGTATTTGTAAAAATAATTGCCGTGAATTTGATTTAAAAATTGCAGATTGCCACTCAAAAACTCGAATGAATGCTAATATGAAAAGCCCTTGGCGCTCGTTTTATAAACCAACTGGCTACTATGGATGAAACTTGAATTTTCCACGATGATGTGCAAATTTCGAACACAAAAAGCAATAGGAAAAACGATGGATGACCTCTGTTGTGTGAGATAAGAAAATAATCTATTATACAGACCAGATGCAACTGAGGAAAATACAGAAACAAAACAAGAAAAAAATTCAGAGGCGTAGGGTTTTTCCAGAACAATGATACGTGTTTAACAAATTAGGATAATGGCTAGTTTTCTGCGAATTGCCGAGTGGAACGCCACTGGCTTACAACAACATAAAGATGAATTATTCTCTTCCTGAAAATAAACCAAATTGACGTAATGCTGGTAGCCGAAGCTCATTTCACTTTAAGGACTTATATTAACATACCCGGCTATGAAATTTATCACACAAAATACCCAGATGGTACAGCTCACGCAGGAACAGCAATTTTAGTAAAGAAAGCTATAAAACACCACGAATTAGCACCATTCGAAGCAAATTAGTTACAAGCCACAACAATACAAGTAACTACCTAGTCCCATAACTCTGTCAGCCGTCTATTGTCCACCAAGACATAGAGATACCCAAGAAAATCTAAACCGCTACTTTGAAACGCTAGGTAAGTGATTCATATCTGGAGGTGACTACAACTCTAAACATACGTACTGGGGCTCAAGACTCACCACTCCTTGAGGCAGGGAACTTTTTAAAGCTGTTCAAGACAAGAACTTTATACCTATATCTACCGGTAAACCTACTTACTGGCCGATAGACCAAAACAAAATTCCGGACCTTCTAGATCTCTTCTTCGTTAACGGAATATCCAACAACTTCCTCAAAATTGATGACAATTACGATCTTTCATTGGATCATTCACCAATTATCTTAACATTCAGTACAACTGTAATAATTAAAGAAGACCCTGCTACACTGACCAATAAGACTACAGATTGGACCTACTTCCGGAAATATATAAATGACCATTTAAATCTCAATGTCAGTCTAAAGGCTCCGGAAGAACTTGAACAAGCTATCAACCATCTGATTACCACTATTCAACAAGCAGGATGGAATAGCACACCCTTACCTCAACCAAAACCCCAAAATCAGAACATTCCGCTACAAATAAAACAGTTAATAGCTGAAAAACGCAGAGCCAGAGCCAGTTGGCAACGGAGTCACAGTCACATTCATGCCTATTCTTAAATAACAAATTACTTGTGTACAAAACCATCCTAAAGCCTGTCAGGACCTATGGTATCGAATTATGGGCATACTCCAGCTCTTCCAATATAGAAATTATCCAACGCTACCAATCTAAGACTCTCCGTTCAATAGTAGATGCTCCTTGGTTTATTTCCAACAGAACTTTACACGAAGGTCTGAAAATGCCATACGTCAGAGAAGTAATAAGCCAACACATTACAATCACACCCAAATGATCTCGTTCAACCATTACTTGATGAACCGCCACAAGATATAATTAGATAAATAATTTTGCACTGTAAATGATGGTTCTAGGTAAATTGCTCGAATGCAATTGCTCGAAAACGAATTGCTCTAAATCAGTTGCTCGAAAGTAAATTGCTCGAAAGTGACTTTGCTCGAATTGCAAGTTTCTCGAATAGCAATTTCTCGAAAAAATAAAGTTGTGATATAGAGTTAACTCGAATCAGTTAATATCAAATATAAAAAAACACAAATTGCAAATTATAACCTTTATTAATACAAAATAGGTATAGCTATGTGATTAAGTTAAAAATTATAAAAACCAAATATTATATGTTTTTAATAAGATATGTTATGTGCTATTCCACGGACATAATCATATACAGGGTGTTAAAAAAATATACCGACAAACTTTTAGTGGTAGTAGAGGACATCAAAACAAACATTTTTTGCTTTATAAACATATTTCCAAAAACGCTTCATTTTCGAGATACAGGGTGTTAAAATTTGTAAAAAAATGGTTCAAATTTTTTCCTCGAAAACGAAGCAAGATACGCAAAAAGTTGTGTTTTTAGTTGCTTCATCTTAAACAAATATAAAAATTGCAAAAAAAAAACCACTGGGTGTTATTTTTAATGCAAAAACACTAACAGGTTGTCCGTGAGCACGCCCCTGGAATTACTCAAGCAACTGTAATAGATCCAAAAGTTGCCCCATAAAGTTACCAGCAAACTGTGAAAATTTCATTAACATCGGCTGAAACGTTTTTTTCTACAAATTTTAACACCCTGCATCTCGAAAACGAAGTGTTTTCGAACAAATGTTTATAAAGCAAAAAATGTTTGTTTTGATGTCCCCTACCACCCCTGAAAGTTTGTCGGCATATTTTTTGAACACCCTGTATATTTCTGTCATGTCCATAATATTATTCACTAATCTTAAAGGTCTCTGTGCACTATCACGATATATTCGTCGACTTGTGGTGTGTTGTTGACCGCTGACATATTGTTCTATCCGTAATTCGTTCAAATTCTGCTCCTTCTTTGATGCCGAAATAAATTTCCAGAATTCCAGATGTTAACGCTACATAAATTCGAGCAAAACATTTTCGAGAAATTGCGGTTCGAGGAGCTTGTATTTCGAGAAAAGTTACATTCGAGCAATTTGATTTTCGATCAATTGATTTCGAGCAATTGATTTCGAGCAATTGCATTCGAGGAATTTGCCGGAGACGGTAAATGATATCATCGACATTGGACTCTGTTTCTATAGGATAATACCACTGGGTATGATTCCCTTCCTGTTATAGTTATAATCACACAATTAGCTTATAGAAAATTATGTAATAAGTTGTTTTCTGATTGCTAGTAAAGAGATGTTAAAAAAATTATACGTGTACAGAGTCGTGTTCCAATCATTTCACGAATTGAGCTTTGAATTGCTGCAATATTGTGTTTACTCATTAGATCGTGATCGCTCTGATTGATATTATGTTGCTAAACACTGATTTTCCGACCAGATATCTGAATTTCCCTGAAGGATTTACAGGCATTGCAGCTCATCGCTACAATCAATGAACACAGTCTTGTACAGCATATAAATTTAGCAGTTTATACTTGCTAGCTCTATTACCTTTTCATGTATATCGTTTTGCTGGTAATTAAGCCTATAAACACCGCCATCCAAATGACTATTTTTTTTATTCGATAGCACTACATTACTGTTTTTTCAATGTGAAATATAAAATAACGCACACTCCCGGAAATAATATGAATTCATTAGGAAATTTAATATCAGAAATACCGAACTGGTTGATCAGCTCATTAAACCATGAAAATTGGATTTAAAAACCTGTCCAAAGCAAGAGTATTGTTGACCGTCAGTAATAACAATAACACAGTTCTGTGCTCTCTGTATTTTAATTAAAATAACGAGATATTTTAAATTTAAAATGTTTTTATTCATAACTTCCTACAATTATAAAACGGGTACTTTATTTCCTGACAGCTCATAAACTGCATTTTAATTTCATCCTATTAACCGCCCGAATGTATATTAAGTACCTAGTCGGTTTAATAACACTAAAATTTATAACTACAACATGTTTCCGGTTTATTATCGCGAAACGCTTCAATCGGCGCTAACCATAATAATTAACGGTATCTTAAGTATTCGCATCGTGACAACTACATAATAACTGTTGAGCTATATTTCCGAATAGCTTTTAATTACTCGTTAGTAGCCAATTTAGATCGAAGGGTTCGAAATAAATGGGAGGGCGATCAAAGAATCGCGGCGCCGTTGCAATTTGAGCCCGAATCTTCGTCCTCGGAACTCCCATTGTATTAAAAACGGCTCCCCGGCTAACTTCGTAGCGAAACGTGTGCAGCGAACAACATAAATCCATTACGAATTTTTCACTTGTGGACACTGTGGCTTAAACAAAAATTTTAGTTACGGCAGTGCATAAACACAAAGCGACTAAGTGGTTTAGGAAAATAGGGTCGAACTGTCCTGTTTGTTTTATAAACCGTAACTTCCCTCCCCAGCCAATTAATGCTTGCCCAGAGGACAAATCTGCACAAACAGCATCAAATGCCGAATTTATTTTGCATAAAAAACCGTGTTTTACATGATAGAATGAAAATGTTCTGGCTACCGAATATGGGGCGGGAATTGCCAAGTTTGGTTATTTTAAATTAGCATATAAATTGCGTGGTGGAGTAATGGGACCTGCAAGATAAAACAATAAAAATGGCTCAAGTAACAAGAACCATAATTCGTTTTGACGTATCAATGCCCTTGTTAAAACGCGGTTCAATCCGATATTATTGGGAATCCCACAAGTTAAATTATTGGAGCTTTATTTTGGGAGTGTTAATTTAGGTCACTGGGAATATTCGACCTGTGTTGCTTCAAATCGCCAGCACGCTCTTTCTGTTATCGTAGCAATATAGTCACACCAAATAATAACACAATTTGTTTTGAATTATAACATAGAATAATGTTAATTTAATAATTACATTTTTAAATAATCTGGTTACGTTTAGAGGCACACTCAATATTTTCTTTTTCCTGTGTAAATCATAACAGATGACAAAATTCCGCACAAATATTACTGATGCATATATGCTTCTAGCAGAAAAATCTGGTGTGATACACATACACAACTGCCTTTTATAGTGATCTTAGAGGTATGTATTCAACTTGAAAAATCACCTCACATCAATACACATTAAAATTTAATAAAAATGTAAAGTTTGAAAAAAATCATTAGAGCCGTTTTTGAAAAAAAATCGAAAAGAACTGAAAAATCACAAGAGTAAACATCATACTCCCGGTTATGTGATTTTCTTAAAAAGCTTGATGACGTATCTAGATAGTACACAAAACTTATATGTGAAGTTTCAACGACATACTTCTTTTCGTTTTTGAGATATTCTGTTCACACACAGACCAATGAACAAAAACTTGTCTTTTCGGTTCATGAGACTCTAAAACGTGAAGATCTGTTGAAAACTCAATTACGAATTTTTGGAGTGGTTATCAGTCTGATATGTGTCGTGCCACCCATGTTTCATCCACTTTAAGTCCACCGATAATAACCAATATCATTTCAAAGGATGACATATACACCTACTCACAAAGTATCAACCTAATCGTTCCAAACGTTGTATTGTTATAATAAGTTGAAGAACGAACTTTGAAGCAGAATACTGGTTGAAGGCAAGCCATTTGCACATAAGAAAGTTGGCTTAAATAATCTTTTTTGTTTATCCAGGAAGCTGTAGCTAAAACGTAGGTTGGGGGCACGCAGGGTCGTAGCTACAGGCTTGGGGGCCCTGGGGCAACCAATAATTATGGGGCCCCATGTTATCTTTCCCTTTACCTCTACACCACTTTCATTTAGTAAGACTTTTAATGGGGTTACTATTTGGTGTTTTTTTTTCTGTTAAGATAGGAGAATGGGTATTTAAAACAGACGAAACACATATTTACTTGTCACATTGAGTTTAATATGAAAATGTATTTAACCTTTAAACAGGCTAAGTTTGGTTCAAAACTTTTTAAAGACAATTTCGTAAATAAACTTCCCTCCGTCTTCGGGGGCCCCCTCTGTTCGGGGGCCCGGCTACCCCGGTGGTAGCTACGGCCCTGGGGGCACGCTGTTTATATGTTTCACAGTTCAATTGAATTTTTACTACGCCTACTCATATCAAATTTTCCTGTTTTTGGTGTAAGTTGTTCATTCAGAGATTTACAGCGTCATTGTTCTAGTTGGAAGTGTGTATTCTCTAAGTTTCCAAAGAATAATAGAGATGGGTTCACTTCGAACAGATGTTGGGTTATTAATTATGGATTTTCTTGAAAATACTGTTACGCAATGTAATTACATGGTTATATACTTGTCACAATATTAAAATTATACTAACGTTTTATGCCGTACGTTTTCTAAGAAAATTTTTATTTCTGACAAAGTATAGAACTTAAATATATTGTAAAACATATTTTTCAGGTATTTAGGAAAATATACATATCATCTACGCCGTGAAGCACCAGAAATGATGCATCTGGCAACATCTGATAGTTCAATAACAAATAACAAATGTCCTTTTCTATATGATGCTATTACTAAAACAGTCCAGCCGCAGTTAGCAATAAATCATAAAATGTACTGTGAAAACGAGCCTGTAGCGGGATTTCGACCATCTTGTGTCCTCCACTCTGAATTAACTGTATGCATGTGATGTATCCAACTTACTTTGTTTTCCATAACGGCTCTCCCGCTTATTTTTTTATATTCAGGTGGTATTATTTCTGCAATTACATAGCTATATAATCGGCTCTTATTGCAGTTTTTTAAATTTTGTGTAGTTAGAGTGAAAAATGTGAATGTTGCGACGCGAAACCGAATCAGGGAGTGTCCAACAGTGGTGTTTTTGAAGCAAATCAAAGTGAAAAGTGTCAAGTTATTAACGATCTGAGTTGAAATTGTGGATAAGTGGACTACAGTAATACTTAGTAGTGATTAAAAAGTAGTGAGTATAAACGGTAAGAACCTAAAACTAAACTAAAAATAATGGTGAACTGATAACAATAGACGAAAATCGCGTAAACCGATGTGACAGATCAAAGTGCATAAACATTCGATCTACGGCGTGCGCTTAGAACTACGGTAGAAAGCGGACGGTAGGACTACTAGAGTACAAAAGAACTATTTCGTACATAAGACCTACAAAGTTAGAGCGTAAACACTCGAACTACGGTAGAACGCGGACAGTAGTTCTACTAGAGTACAAAAGAACTATCGCGTAGATAAAAACTACGAAGTTAGAGCGTAATACGATCTCAACGAGTGATCTAGCTAAACCAGTAACGATGGCAAGTGGAAAAATGATACGATATAATTACAAAGGGGATGAGTCCTCAACTGAAGAGGGAAAAAAGAAAAGTAATAAGGACGGGGATAGCAGTACAGATGAACTGGAGATCACAGATTATGACCAAGATAGAATGGAAGAAGATAGGAAAGTAAAGAAGAGAAAGGCAAGTAAATCTCCAAAAAACCCGGATGCATTAACAAAAATAGAAGAGAATCAGGAACAACAAAGAACGTATGAATTAGTAGGGCTTATGAAAGAAATGATGAGTGATATGAAAGAGTTACGAAACGATCAAAAGAAACAGCAAGAACAAACGAAACTAATGAGAGATGAGTTAAGAGAACTTCGTAACGAACAAAACGCATATCACAAGGAAATGGCCGAAGTACGTGAGGAAAATGAGAAAATGAAGACCCAGGTAGAGGTATTAACCAGTAAAATTGAACGAATGGAAAGAAATGAAAAAAGAAATAACATTGTAATAAAAGGTAAAGAATTTAGCGAAAAAGTTACAAATAAGGAAGTGGACCAGTTCTTAGCCCAAGAAATAGAAGTAAAGGTGAAAACGAGTTCCGTAATTAGAATAAATAAAGGTAAAGAGAAGGAAATGACACTAGTTAAGTTTGCAAAGTGGGATGATAAACAGATGGTAATGAAGAATAAGAAAAAACTCCAAGGAAAAGACATTTATATAAACAACGACTTAACTGAAGAGGAAAGACGAATACAGAGAATCCTAAACGATATTGCTAAAGAGGAAAAGGACAAGGGCAAGCGAGTTACAGTACTATATAGAAAATTAATAATGGATGGGCAAGAATGGGTTTGGAACACTAAGAAAGCCAAACTGGTAAAAGCAAACCGAGACAGTAACTCAAAAAACTATTAGGAAAGGTAAAGGATGGAAGAAAAGAGACGACTGCAATGGAAATAGATGGCGATTACGGAAGACGGATTACAGATGAAGCAGAATGTAATGAGAAAATTGAAGCCAAGAAAGAAGAGAAATTGGAATTCAGAATAGGAACTTCTAACTTAACTACATTACAGGGAAAAGAACCTGAATTAATAAATGAAATAGAAAAATATAAGATCCAGATACTAGGTGTAAGTGAGACAAAGAAAAAAGGGAAGGGAATAAGAGTACTGGAAAATGGTTACACTTTAAGATTCTCAGGGGTTGATGAAGCATGTAGAGCTAAAGAAGGTGTGGGAATAATAACAAACCCGGAAATAGAGAAACTGGTAACAGATACCGAATTTATAAACTCAAGAATAATTAAAATAAACCTAATAATAAAGGAAACAATAAGTATAATACAAATTTACGCCCCAACAGAAGACAGTAGTGCAGAAGAAAAAACAGAGTTTTACGATAAACTGTCAGAAATAACTGAAAAGGAAAGAGATCGAAATGTGCACCTTATAATAATGGGTGACTGGAATGCTCGAACGGGAAATAACGAAAATATGGGATTAGGTACTATTGGAAAATATGGAGCAGAACAAACAATCAATAATAATGGCAGAAAAATGATAAATTTCTGCATAGAAAATCAATTATTTATAGGAAACTCCTTTTATCAACATAAACAAATCCACAAAATCACATTCGAAGCACTACAAAGAAAAGCTAAGAGCGCAATAGATTACATCACCTTCAGTAAAAATTCAAAGTATATAATAAAAGATATTCGTGCCTACAGAGGAGCGGAATTAAATACTGAGCATAGATTGGTTATAGCTAAATGCAAATTTGAGTTGAAGAAATCAGTCGATGAGAAAAAGTATCAGAAAATAAAAATAGAGAAATTAAAGGTAAAAGAAAATATGCAGAAATATGCCCAACTAATAGAAGCGAAATTGTTAGAAGAAGAAAGAAGAACGGAATACAGAAATAGTGATATAAATGAAAAGTGGGAAGTACTAAAAAACATAATGATAGAAGCTGCAAAAACAATATGTGGAACTAACATAATAAAACCAGGAATAAAAAGAACAAGATGGTGGAATGAAGTTGTTAAGGACAGAGTGAAAGAAAAGAAAACAGCCTGGAAAAAATATCTGAAAACAAAAAATGAACATGATCGACAGACTTATATAAATAAAAGGAACATAGCTAAAGAAGCCGTTAAACAAGCCAAAGAAAACTCATGGAAGGAATTCGGAATGGAACTACAAAATAGATATAAGGACAATCGGAAATACTTTTGGCAAACCGTTAAGAGACTAAAAGGAAAAACTTCAAACCGGATACATAATATAAAAGATGAAGATAATAAGTTGGTTACGGAAATGAAATCGATACTGGAAGTATGGAAAAAGTACTACGAAGAAAAATTCAAGGGGCAAGGAATAGCAGAACAAATAAATGAAGTCGTACAGTCTGAAGAAGAAGCTACAGAATGTATAATAACTAGAGAAGAAGTGGAGTATGTAATAGGCACAATCAAGATTGGAAAAGCGGCTGGGAAGGATAGAATTGCTCCGGAGATGTTTAAAATGGGAGGACATAAAGTAGTGGATTGGATAACGAATATATTTCAATTGGTCTGGACACAGGGGAAGATACCCAATGAGTGGGAACAAAACATTATAATGCCACTGTACAAGAAGGGCAGCACAAACTGTTGTGACAACTACAGACCACTGTGCATATCGTCAGTAATATATAAATTATATACGAAAATCCTTGAAAGAAGATTAAGGTCAGAAACAGAAGATTTACTAGGAGAGGAACAGGCAGCATTCAGACCTAGAAGACAGACCCAGAATCATATACATACAATACAAATGGTAATAGAGAAGAACCTAGAGAAAGGACAAGAATTACGATTAGCATTTTTGGACATAAAATCAGCCTTCGACAACATATCAAGAAATATCATGTGGGAAGTATTAGAAAAGTATGGGGTTAATAGGATATTAATTAATGCTATTCGGAGTGTATATAGTAATGTTGAGGGATATATCAGAATAAATCAAGAAACATCGACAAAATTCAGGATGACGAAAGGAATAAAACAGGGAGACAGTTTAAGCCCCTTATTATTTGTAATTGTAATGAATGCAGTGATGGAAAAATGTAAGAGTAAACTGTCCAAAACAAGAATAGGTAATAGAAAGCTAGAACCAGTATTCATACAGTATTTGATTTATGCAGATGATATAATATTAATAGCAAAGAATGAAAAACAGCTACAAAGAGCAATAGACGTGTGGAAGGAGGAACTGGGAAGGGCGAACCTAAGTATAAATTATAGCAAAAGTAAAGTAATAAAGATTAGTAAGGATCAAACACCGATGAAGGACATAATAGTTGAGAACCATAGTTTGGAAGAAGTCCAAGAATACACATACCTGGGAACAGTAATAACTAAAGATGGGAAAGTAGAGGTAGAAATATTAAACAGGATAAATAAAGCCAACCAAATATCTTTTGCTATAAATAATACACTCATAGGAAAAAAGGAAATAAACAAAAAAACCAAAAGACAGATCTACAACACGATATTCCTACCAGTACTTACCTATGCATCAGAAAACTGGATATTAAATGATAAATTAAAATCTAAAATTACAGCGACCGAAATAAAGTTTCTACGTAAAGCAATGGGATACACAAGGAGAGACATGATTAATAACAACACTATCCGAAATGCTATGGAAGTGGAACCAGTGGTTAAGAAGATTGAAAACAAACAACTAAAATGGTACGGGCACGTATGTAGAATGAGTGAAAACAGGATCCCAAAAGTGGTAACGGAAATGAAAGCAGAAGAAAAACGACAACGGGGTAGGCCAAGAAAAACATGGGAAAAACAGCTAGAAGAGATAGTCAAGGGAAGAAATAGGTCAATTCATGAAGTGAAAGTGATGGCAAGAAACAGAAAAGAATTTAGAAAGTGGGTAGAAGCTAAAAATGTTTAGTGTAGTTAGTGAAAACCCGACGCCTAAGGGCATAAGGGAAAGACAAAGAAGAAAAGAAGAAGAAGTGTAGTTAGAGTAACTTATTCGTACCATCTTTAAAATCAAAACTGTTCTAAGAACTGGTAGTAGATGTGATAATATTCAGAGTACCTTCTCTGAGGCGAATGCCGGGGCAGTACTTCTCCACCTTCCCTGGCCTCTCTTTCATTCTCAACCTCTGCTTTCTCTAACCTATCCTGAAATTCCCGTTATTGGTTGAAGAGCGACGCAAGGTCCCTATAGCAGCCCGGAATTGAAATGACCCTAAACCTTTACCTTTTTACCTTGATGGTATCCGATACGATATTTTGGGTAACGATTTCAGATCTCTAAGCTCTTAAGAACATAAGTACGCGAATCTATAAAAATATAATATCATCTAAAAACTATATACAGGAAGATGGTTTTACACTTAGTAATCTTAAACTCCTGTGATTCGCGATGAAACTCAATATACACACGGATACTCAATATTTATCTCAAGCATATACTCATCAGAGTTGTTGTACCTTTATGACATTAAATTA
Organism: Agriotes lineatus; assembly: GCA_940337035.1. NCBI lineage: Eukaryota > Metazoa > Arthropoda > Insecta > Coleoptera > Elateridae > Agriotes > Agriotes lineatus. Next base: position 124,051,760 of record OW679195.1, read on the forward strand.
ATTGATAGTTAATTCTGACAGTTATATGTTTAGAGCACTTTACTGTTCTTCTGTTCTCCTTTCTTTCTCCTTTAAGGACAACTACAAAAAGGTAATTCTTTCAGATATTCGTGTTCATATTATATCAAATCCTACTTAAAGAGTTTTTTCGTAACAAATATTTATGACGTCAAACCGTATTACCGTATTACAGAGCGTACATATAACGTTTAAGATAAGATTTTTTATTCTGAAACGTAATGCAAGTTTAAATTTACATAATATAAGCCAGTGCCTTGCTTTCAGATTTTTTTTCTATTGAACGTTTTTGTTTATTTAGCATATTATTATCATTATTAATATCTCTAATGCATTTCAAATTGCCGATAGTTTTGTCGGTTGCACGAAGCGCACGAAACAAAATTAGAATGAATTTGATATGCAAGAGGGATATTTTGCAGACTATTTCCCGAACAAAAGTTAAGAGGGTCTTCTTTCCCCGCTAATTTGGTTAATTTGGTGGTTTCGCTAGATAGTAGTCAGGGACAGTGGGAATCTTGTGAATCCAGCAATACGCGACACTAATTATATGACGAGGTAATTTGCACTAGTGCAAAATTATTGCCTAATTGGAATCTGATTGGAAGAATCTCAGAAATTTAAAAGATTTGCTTGGCTTAAAGTGTGTGAGGGAAATAATCATCTTAATGTGGTTCACACCCGGATTACTGTCATTAGAAAATAATAATACAAAGGTACCTATATATTTATTTCGCTTATTCTCGGCTTGATATAACGTTGAACATGTCTAATTCTTCTTCTTCTTCTTCTTCTTCTTCGTCTTTAATTAGGCATTGTAACCTGTGATTCTTCACGCTGATTATGGTCCTTCGCCTGATGTTGATATCCAAATTTCTCTCCACCTTTTTTGAGATCGCCCCGGATTACGTCTTTCTGGTGGTTGTAGATCACGTGCTATTCGAATAAGTCGATCGTTTTCAGCTCTATCTACGTGGCTGTTTCATTCCCTTTTTCTGTATTTTGTAAATTTCACAATATCGTCTATATTGCATTGCTGTCTTACATTTTCATTAAGTATACGGTCTAATCTTGTTTTCATGATGATTGTTCTCAAGGTGCCCATTTCGGCTGTTCTCAAAATTTGTTTTATTTTAGTAGTTTCAGCGCGGGTTTCAGCTCCGTATGCCATTATGTGTCTTACTATCGCTTTATACAATTTCACTTTGCTGTCTATTGTCATATATTGCAATGCAATGTTGTAAAAACTCCACGTTGCGGTGCCTGATTGTTATGAAATGTTGTAAAAGCTCCACGTTGCGGTGCCTATTTGTAAAGAAATGATTTGACTGTAAAAGGTTCCACGTTGCGGTGCCTGTTTGTAATGAACTGCCTATCTGTTTGTTTGTACAAAATTCTAAATTTAATTAGGGCAAATCCATGCACACAATTCTCAGTTTAATTTTTATACTGTGCTTAATCTTTGCCTGTCAGAAATTTAAGGTTGGTTAAAATGAAATGCATTAATTAATTGCACAAATAAAATGGTTGAATGCCCCTTTTTTAATATTTTACTTAACTGCAATATTATTTAAGCTAGCTCTCGGCAAACACGAAACTGCTTATCTCAGGTTGAGTTCTAAAATGGGCTATATTTAAAATCAATAGCTCCACTGCGCTATTTTTAGTTCATACACGCGGTTCTGGTAGATAAAATTTACAATCCGTCAAACGACACAAAATTCCGCCAGTGCAACAGCGATTATTTGAATGTTCTAAAAGTGATTATTGCAAGGAAGCATCAGGTAATTAATTTGATTATTCAGCTTGGCAACAAAAACCTCGCCTTCGTTATTAATAGGATGACGTACACCTACGCCGACCGCTCACTTGTTTCTGGTACTTGAAAAACCGCCAATTTCGCAAAAACTGATGACGCCGTTCGATTTTGAAACCCACGAAGTAATTGGACTTTTGGAAAAGCGCTAGGCCTCTTCAACAAGGTCTACTCTTATCTTTTAATTGCTTTCCCGTACGCTGCCCCTCAATTTACTTATCAATCCTACCTCGTAAAGTTCACCTCGATCGTGCTTCAATGCTGGCAGCTGGTGACGCAGTTCGATTTTTCTCTACTGGAGGCGCTCCCATGGGTGCAGATGTGCTCTAGGTGCTCTTGCAGACCCCGCTGACCGGTTGCAGTATAGACCTCTGGGTTAAGCTGCGTAATTGTGCTGGAAACGACCCTCGAAAATTTCAGCTGATCGGCTACCGATGTCCAGTCTCGGAAGCGATTTGGAAAATTTTTATTTTTCGTCATGGAAATCGCCACAAACACTCGTACAGCTGCCTGAACACTCGGTGAATAAAACCGTAAACTTTTTATATGGTAAAATGCTTGTTTATTACTTAAAAACATCAACTAAAGATGGAGCACAAACTCGACAAGCTTTCAAAAAATTTAATTCAATTGCTCTCTTTTTCTAACAAGAAAGCATTACGTTGCTATGTTACCACGGTGTTTTGTTGTCCATTAGAAATTAGTTTTGATAGCAAAATTACACAAATGGAGTTAAATTTGATTACATAAATCTCAACTCGATATTTTCTTAAATCTAAAAAATTCGTTCTTTGCTTAAAACTATCATTGTTCCTTCCGTCACGCGCACAATTTGCTTTTCACTTTATTTTGTTAATGCACTGGAGATTGAGTTCAAATTTACATACGTTACTTGCTTTGCTTCTATTCTGTTGCCTAATTTCGAGATTGCTCTTTGCAATTTTCTATTTCCCTCTATTCCAATCTCATTTACCTTTCAAATTGCTTGCCATTCACTGATTTTTGCTTTTATTAATACTTTCGCTCATTTAGTCTGCACATAACAAACCTTTTGTGTCAATTTAATTTTGTGTGATCTGGCTTTAAATATGCACAAACCTATTATTAATTATATTACTTTATTCAACTTAAAATCCCAATCATCTGAAATATGCTCTGCTTATGCGTGCCTTTATCCGAGTAATTACAACTTCTCGCATCTCATTAGCAATGCATTGAATACTTTTATTATTGTTTTAAATTGCAGTTTTATAAAATACCTTAACTCTGTAGTTTATTGATTTGGTGAAATACCTTGCACTGCCAGCAGATCCAAGTTATAGGCTTAAAACCATCTCAATATTTATTTCTCCATCTCTCAAATAACCAAATATTCATGAACGCGGCATGACCTGTTGTTTCACTTCTTGGTTTCCATTTCGATCACTTGTGATGAGAACTCCCAGATATTTAAAAGACATAATTAATTCAAAATTTTTAAATATGGTTTATCTCATCTACACTGAGAAATACGTTTTTAAATACTTTGTACACATCTAAAAATATTAAATTTAGCAGCTATTATATGGAATTATACAATTTTTAGGGAAATCTACAGCAGTTGTTGCGATTTTTACTTTTTATTGAAGTGCACTTAACATTTCTTCAAAATCAGGCATTTGATTATAACAAAATAAAATTTGAGAGCAAACGATCCGTTTGAGCGTTACCTCATGTAAAAAATATACAAAAATTCGCCATATTAAGGTTGCGGAAATTACAAAATTCAAGCCATTGTTTTGAACTACGACAATCAATTACAGGATTTCGTAGTTGAGCGCTCGAGCGGGCAGGTGCACCGTCATGCATAAACGAATGTATTGTCAGACTTAAATTTTAGTGCGGTGTGACGTTAAAGTCGCTCAAAGAACAAACCAGCGTTTTACATGTTTGAATAGCTTCAGTGGAAATTTTTGACACCAGAAGTCCTCTAGCAGAATTTATTGTTCTACATGATCCTTTCTTTCAGCACTTGTAATATACAAATTGCATGAGTATTAATAATAATTAATGGCATCATGATGTTTCGTGGTAGACAGTTTCTTTACCACAAACGACCTGACTTAACCTATATGTTTATAAATAGCAGCAACATCTACAATATTTATTTTAAACGAACGCTGCTTCATAATTAGATATATTCATTCAGCTACCATCCCTTGACATGTACTATAAGCAGACGCAGAAAAATTCTAGGAATATTATGACTTTATTAAATTTCTGGAGCTGCACTGTATTTTTAAAATGGAATGCCATAGCTTAACAAAGAGTATCTTACAGCAGAACATTACGCTATTCTCCGCTTAACCAGAATTTAATAAAAACCATTTGTTACCATACCAGTCAATAAGAATTACATTAGTTTCCGCATTGGTTTGAAAGCGATAGGAATGTGGAGTAGATTTACTATCATTTTCTATAAGGTGTATGAATTACCTAGTGCACGAATTTAATAAAATTTTAAAGGAAAAGGCAGAGATCAGGGCTCATATAAGATAAATAGGTAAATAATCTCATAATTCTGGATAAACTATGTATCTAGTACACTGTTATGAAATAGTCGATTCAAAAAGCTTTTATCTAAAAGACTACGCCCGCGCTTATTTGGCATGTAACTGACATCGCATAAAAGGCTTTGAAATGGCAGGATTGTTAAACATCTGCTAAAAGATTAAGACCTACCTATAATAGGGTCTTATTTATGAGTCGGGTTACAGAAAAATGGTTTCATAAAATCTAATTCCTGCTAGTTGGCTTACAAAATCAGTTGTATTCAAGTTTAACAAAACAGCAATTTTAATTAATGGCAGCATAGCACATACCCAATGTTAAGAACGATTAGAAAATATGGAGAACTAATATAAACCCTTGTGTGTAAGCAATCCTGAAATAAAATATCCAAAACAGGGATATTTGGTTGCCACTGTATAGAATGTTTATTTCAGATCTATTTCACATCAAATTTTAAAATATCGTTTTACATACCTTTCGTGATGTGTGGGAAGGTGTTTTATTCTGCGCTGTAACCGCATACCACTACATTTTTCTAAATGTCATCACTTTTAAATTCTACCGACAGAAGTAGGTGTACAATACAATTATAAAAGCTGTGATAAAAATATTCATATCTAAATTCGACGTGGGCTATCGGTGTCCCAAATCAAATGTCTTTCCCTTAGGGATCCCGTTGCTGTTGAAATTTGATTCATCACTGTAAATAATTAAATATAATAATTTCTTAACTCATCTACGTGAAATCTTATCCTTCTAAGAAAATCACTATCTATTGAACTTTGCAGAAGTTCAATTTTACTGCCTCAATAACGATATCACAATTGCAGGTGCACTACTCTCCATAGCTTTTTACAGGGCAAACCCCATTTAAAGAAGCCCGGTAGTTCAGCGTGAGGGGTGAGCCTTCAACTGAAATAAAAAGAGGCTCGCTTGTAATAGTCAACATAAATGTACCTGTAAAAATACGGGGACAAAAATCGTGTTATTCTTATGAACACCATCTGGTGCCTATCGGCCGCTGCAGTGCAGAGAAACTTCAATCAGGAATAGGCCCTCTTGACGATGGGAAATTTTCGTGCTCAGTTCATGGATTTGAACCTACGTTGTTTCTTGGTATCTGAAAGCGTATTGCACTGCAAGAGTTTGCGGAAGTGCACATCGTTTCAGAAACGAAAATGGTACCGTAAATTTCACTCTAATAAGATATTATTTATAGAAATGCATTTATTTGTTCAGCCTTGCAGCTCCGACTGCAACAAAGAATTTATCCTGCTCGTAACGTCACGTAGCTCGATGGGCAAAAACTTTCATATGTGATCGCCTAGGGAAGTACCCTTGCTGCACTCCTAACAAGGCTATGTCACAAAATTATTGTACAATTTACTTATAAAACGCACATAAAACTAGCGGCAATTAACGCATGAATTTCTTAGTTAGGTGCATATGACATTTCAGTCACACATACTGTAAAGAACAGGTTCAACTTAGCTTATGCAGTAATTTAATCACTAGACGCAAAGCGAAAATTTCGGCTGGGAGTAATATCTCGATTGCGGTGAAAATTTCAGTTCGAATTAGAGCTCGAAAATAAAAGCAGTGGTTGGCAGTCGGGTTGCAATGATGTCAAAATAGGTATAGTATTCCAACCAGAAATTGGAAAGCTATTTAAAATCAGGCCAGCATTGAGAACAGTCAGTCACTTCGTAATTTAATTCATAAAATTACTGTTTGAATGTCATTCAGTGGCACTTCGATAATAACCTTCAAATTTTACAGATGTATTGGAAAGTTTGGAAGACATATACGTTTTTCAACATTTTCTATGCTGCTATACGGTTTTAAAAACTCAACTAGTAGGTAACTACTAAAATCATGCACAATATTACAATGCCTTAATAAAACAGTTACATCTGCTACAATTTGCAGATGAACTGTCATTACTTGAAAGCTGATTGACATTAGAATATTATTTACTGATTGTATGAAACCAACTTAGACATGACTTACACTTTTCATGGTGTACTGGATTTTAAACAGCTTTCCAATTTTTGGTTGGAATACTATAGCTCCAAGAACAGTGATAGGCATATTTGCATCGTGGTACGTGCGCTATGACGGGAGACCTGTCGAGGCTGCGTCGGCTTCTTCAGGGCTGTGTTGGGATACAAAACGTTGCTATACAGAGCGTTGGCGGAAATTTTAGGATAGAGTTCGGGAAGTTGGAAATATCAGGCATTTGTAGTTGTTTGCCAAAGTTGGCACGGTAAGAGCGAGCAGCTACGTTCGCGGAAATATAAGGTTTACGTACACGCAATGTCTCTGCTTGACGTCACTTGCCCGATTACTGATTTACTCTCCACCTAAACTTGAGTCGATACGATTTTCGTGGTCGCTTCAGCCTTTTTTGTAAGTGCATAAAATCAGTGGCCGCGTGAGTTTTCAAACGGACCTAACAAGGCAGTATTAAAAATGCATTTACTTTTCCCGAATTTATTATAGACTTCTAGAACACCGTTTTTCAGATATTCGTACTATGTATATCGATGGGCCCATAATTAAATATAACAAACGTGAGGTAGAGTGAATAAAAATATCAACTGGTTTAAAAGTAAAGACACATACAGGGACGCTGCATTCGCGAACACAACATAAGATATTCCATGTTACTTAAGAGACACTTAAATACTGGCTTTCCTACAATTTTACAGCAAAATTCTTTTTGAGTTTTTAAGGGACACTACATTATGATGCGACTGACGCAAGTTGAGCTTCTTTTTTGTCGGCGGCAAACTATGTTTGCTAAATTTTGAAATTTTAAATCAAAATGTCCGCTCGGCCTTGATCAGACACGGTTAAAATTTGATAGGTGAATGATAACACTAATTGAAAACGCCCAATTGAAACAAGCATTCGTACATTAGACACAAAAATTAAAGAAATTTACTCAAGCACATATTATTGAAGTCGTTCTCCTTTGGTACTGTATAACCAAAGATAATATATATTATCTTTGGTATAACTCTGTTTCAGAAATACTTTAATACATATTTAACAAAATTCCTGTCAAAGTTTGACAATAAATACCTAACATAGCTTTGATGCTTTTATTTTATATTTAAAATCGTATCAACGTTTGCAACAATACGCCTTCATTTCAAGTTCAGGGCAACAAAAACTTAAAATTGGCTTGTCATGTAATTTCCTGTAAAATGCCTAATTGGAATTTTGAATACTTTGAAATTAGAGCGGAATTTTCTATGATACGTTCGCCTATGCAGCACCCTGTATATGTAACTCTTCAGATATATACACTGGTACTGCGTTTTTATTATAAGGTTTGACCATAAATGACAAAACTAATTAAACATTTTACAACTGTTATTCAATTATTAAATCAATAATCTTGTGATTTCGTTTTTTCCCAAAGTCAATCAACTCATCATTTTGAAAATGTGGAAGGTTAAATTTTCTATTGCATTACACCTTATAATGTTACTTATATCACAATTAAAATCGGCGTCAAATCTGCTAAAATATATTTTGTTTGTTTATCTATTTCCTATTCTGTTTGTTCCTGCTGTCTCATTCCATATTTATTTATGGGTCCATCGGCAAAAGTTAATTCAAGAATTTTTAAAACTCTTTGAAATGGGGGTTTGAAATATCAAATTATAAGAAAACGTATCTTACACCTTAGCACATTTTTATAAATTAATTGCCTTTGTTGTTTACTTAGCTAGCTTAGTACACATGAAACTCTGACTTTGCCTCAATTCGTGTCGCTATTTTACAAAAGAGGAAGCTGACTTGCAACTTGAATGCTAAAACCCACTTCAAGCAATATGCACAAGGAAGGCAGCTTTGTCACACAAATAAATAATAATATACTTCAAATAAAACACTTTAATTTTAGCATGCATTAACCTACTCGCAAACTCTAAGATAAGCATGCATTAAATGGAAATCAGTTTGAACTTCCCTTTCAAGCTACTTCACCTACGTATATATATGCCCATTAACCCTATTCCTTTACGGTAGCGAAAGCCTCCAACATTCTGGAGCGAACGCTTAGCGCTCATGCTGCAAACATACCCTGTATCAGGTTACCATAAGCTCGTGGCTGAAAACTGCTGTGCAGCGCACTGGGCTAGCCCATGTCACAAAGAACTGGCTCACGTTATTTAACTTGAAAGAGTCGCTGCACGGAAATTGCAACAACTGTTGAATCCATAACGAACGCTGTACATACAAAATTGAACGATTCGCTCACTAAACCAGGGCTGTACGCGTATATTTCGTCACACTAGGTTACAACAATGCAATCTAAGTAACAATGAAAACGTATGCAAACACAAATCAGCAATGTATTTAAATATTAGAATAAACAATTCAGACGAAGAGGTCAGATTCCCGTTTCAATGTCGATAAACCTTTTTAAGTCAACTTTTATGCAGACTCGAATAAAAATAATCATTCTACCTAATTTATTAGTGTTATGTTTCTCTGTTCCCCTACTTACAGTAAAAAACATTACAGTATCTACTATTTACACCAAATTAACAATAGTTTATATGTATTTCTATTTAATGCTAACTCTTGGGCGTTCTATTTCCGAATACCATGCTGGCGTGTAGCTTTACATTTATTTTACAGGTTTAGACAAACTTTCGACAACCACCCGTGTCCATATGCCCATGGCTTCTGTTGTAAGGTTCCTCTCTTCTTATGTCCTATGCTATTTCTCACCAATATATTAGTTGCAATTGTCCAATTTTAGAGCATACTCTACACATTTCTTCTCTCCTTAATCTCTATCTTCTGTTTATTCCTTTCGTCAATACTCTTTTTTACTTTAGTGTTCTAAATGTCTCAAGCATAGTAAACGGACCAGGCTGTTTTACCAGCATAAGTTGTAACAGGGCTTATTATACATTTATAGATGAGTATTTTAGTAGCTTTGAGCAGTTTTTCGTTGGACGTTAAGCCTGCTATAATTCTTGCATCTGCGAGTATACGTCATTCTTACGTGTGTCTCAAAACATTCGTTATTAAGCAGGCGCTGAAATTAAAAACATACATGAAGCCTACGAAGGCAATGTGTACTAGTACTTTTTTATTATCTATCTGAGGACGAATATTTGTTCCACTGTCGGTCCTGATGTCCTGAACCCACCATGATAATCTCCAATTGCTTTTCCCGCATGCTCTTTCGCTCTTTCATTTATTAACTTTGTTTAACCCTTCTAAGCTCTTTTAACAGCGATATGGGTCTATAAATATCTGGTAGAGACTGTTTCCTTCTATATAGTAATTATTATATTGTGACATTGTAATATTTTAGTGATCAAAAATATGTTTTCGAAATCTCACCCTGCCCCACCTTTTCGATATGCCTAGCACCTGGTGATACGTCATAGCGACTAGCACTTTAATTGTTAGCCATTCGTGCAACTACTTCATACTTTTTACTTTAGGTTAGCAGCAATTAAACTTTTGCAATGCGTTTCGAGTGTTAATTAACGTAAAATACCAAAAGTCTAGCTTAAAAGGGTTACCAGCTTCTGTGATCTGGAATAACATAACGAGGTATCATACGCCAAGGGATCGTATGCAATGTTGCGAGAAGCTGATCGCACTGGCCTCCAGAAAGATAAAAGGTTCAATTAAACGGATCTGGTGCGGGGAATCCAAAAGGGCGTCCATTGGAAAAGGCGTGAAATGAAATTACGGCCTATAGCTTCTGTAATTGAACTTCGACCTGACATGTGCTTCCCAAGCGACTGGCAGACAGCTCACTGATGTAGGTTTTATTCCAATTTAAATGCATTTGAATAATGAGGCGCTGCAGGAATTTGAAAAACCACAACGACGACTAGTTGACGATACCTCAGCGCAATTTTTAGAAGGCTCGAATTTGCTCGGCGCTGCGAATGCGGGCGGCGAAATTTAAATTAAATGCAGTGTAGCTTCTGCAGCAAATATAAAATTCCGTTCGCACTAAAATTCTTATTTTATTTTCGACGTAAATCAAGCGATTTCCGCAGCGGCAGTCTGTTTTACATAAAATCACAGTTTTTGTCATTGTTGCTGGCGGCATACTCGGTATTTCTCACGGATCATTAGCACTTTAATAATAAAATCTATCGGTAGCATGTGTTCGGAGTTACCTTTCCGGCCCATTTCGTTTCCAATTTGGTGCAATATATATATATCGAAAGAGTAACCGATTGTTCTAAAAGCTTTTCCTTTAACTGGGAACTTTTCCATTACCCAATCACTAATAATTTATGGAAACGCTTTTACTTTTGTGTGTGCCGATGCTTTCTTATTCTTTTGCCGATGCCGTAGATCACAGCAAATTACGCCGCCAGCAATTTCCCCAAATTTTGGGCAACAAATCCTTTCTAGTTTAAATTCAAATGTAAACGAACGCCAGTGCGTAGACGACAAAGGCCAATTTTTTACATTAAGAGAAGTACGGCTCAGCTGATTCCCATGTGCAAAATAAAGAGTGCGGACAAAGAAATTGCTTTCATTGATTTGAAGCAAGAACTGTTTTGTGAAACTCAATAGGTATTGTGCTGCTTGAGCATTGACACTACAAAAACCTATTGTGTGTCATTGTAAAAACGGCAGTCAACGCTTAGTTGCCCATTCACTAGCGACAGGTGGCGTAATGTTATACCAAGCGTAACTTTCAAGTTAAGGGAAATATGGAAATAACTAATATTTAGATATCCTTCTAACTAAATCAATTTACCTTGACATAAAATAAGATATGCGAAATATCTGGCTACTTTTATCTATTACAGATTAATCAAAATCGATTACTTTATTCCACAGGTGATGCTGAATTGTCAACGATTTTCCAAGTTTCTACCAAAAGTAAATATTAGTTTAAAGTAATTTCCTGTTTTTAGTCTAAACAGTATGCAATCAATTTACCCACGTGTTGTCTACATCCTGAAAACTTACTGTTTACAGTCAGTTAGGTTCTGTGCCCCATTTAGTATTACGTGAGCCAATCAGAAAGAAGATTGCGCCATGTTATATTCGGGCTGCTATCTCTGGACAACAAGTTTAATATTGAATTTTAATAAAAGTAAATCTAAAAAACAAGCTGAGTATGTCATGGAACCCCTTTTTTGAAGCCCCACTTGAGGTGCTAAATTGAAATATAACCCCCTATTGAGGCACTCTTGAGGTGCCAATTGAAATATATCAAAGCTCCACGTTGTAAGCCAATTGTGATATATTTCATATCTCGAGTCCCACTTATATTTATCAACTACGCTTGTAGTATCAAATGAACTATGCTCTTTTACTAATTACTGTAAAGAAATACTATCATTTACAGTTCATTTATATGCCTACCTTATTTCTTAATGCAATAAGTAGAAATTGACATAACTCCTAAATCAATTTGGCATTTGAAATTATGTCATGTAATTATTATTGTTTAAGCCACGACTAGTTAGTTTTATAAGCAATGAGACTCCTGATTCTCAGCTGAACTAACAACTTCCTCTATATCTAAAAACTGAATTCCTTTTAAAATATAATAACTACTTGATTTTATGAATAAAATACAAGTTTCAGGTACTTCATAAACTTAAATTCGTACGTTCAGTTTGTTAGTAAAACATAGAAGTTTGATCTGACATTACAGAATAAAATACAGATTGTCAAAAAGCAATTTAATAAATTGTTAATATTTCCAAACTTGATTAATGTAAAGTTCTAAATGTTATTATTCTATTTCCAAAATGTTCAAATTTGAAAATATAATTGTCGAAAATGTTGAGTGCTCAAATCGCTATTGAATTTAGAAAACTAATTCTTCTAAATATAATTACAATAATTTAAAGATTTGCCGCACCAAACTTACTTTATAATTTCTTATTATTTTGTAAGAAATTGTCACTAACCTTCTGCATGTTTATTTCTTGTACCTGAATGTTCGACCTCAGCCCATAACTGGACAGATTTTAGTCAGAAAACCTCTCTTGGTTGTTCCCGACCAAATCAAAAGCTCGTTGTAGCTCTTTGAAAACTCTATTACTTGAATAGACAGTTCTACAACATACCACAACACTGACTCCCACTGGTTTTACTGGCTTCGTATTCTAATATTTACAATAAGATATACTACGCTAAATGAATTCAAATAATCTTGAATTACGTACTTTAACAATATTTGTGACTTACAGTCAAATTTGATCGTAGAGAATGCTTTATTACTACTACGTATCAAATCAGCAATTATTATTTTCTCACAATTAATAGGAATTTAACCTTTAACGTGACTATCTCTCTTAGTTTCTGAGTGCAAGGTATTTTGTCACTCGAAAACCATACAACATTTCGGTTGCCCCTACTACCTCACCAGTCAAAACATACAACTGTTATATCACACGATATCCATTAGATATCTGGATATAAATATTTGAATTAAATGTATCCTGTATGCTGCATTACAAGTATCTGGACCTTGAAGGTGTAAAAACGTTGTTAAACAACGTTATTATCTCGGATGATGTGAACATAGTCCAAGCGTCACATGTGGGAAAATTCGGATCATTGGGCACGCCGTTTGGGTGTAATTGTTAATCGCAAACAAGCTTTAAACATTCTTAAAAACGAGCATAGCGTAAATCCTAAGACCAACGTAACAAGTAGAGCGGACAAAACTTAAATGCAGAGCACAGATCTAAACAGATTTTGTATAGTATTTGCAACTGTTATTTAAATGTTAAAAAATTATAGTATTACCGTTAATAAGTGGCTTTTTGTGAAATTCGGCTCATTTGGTAATATTGCGTTTTTAAATGTAAGTGTTCCCTAATGGCGAAATGAAAATGTATGTAATTGAAATTCGTACAAGCATTATTAGAAGTTGTTTTACTCAGATATTTTAAGATTTCCTTAACTAATACAAGTTGTATAGTTGGTGTTAAAGATAATGGGTTTAATTGTACTACATTTATCTGCATAAGGAATGCACCATACTTTATATAATCATTCAAAACCAATAACAATAAATAGAAGAATAGAACCAAATAATACGATACCCTAAAACCTACCAATAGACGACAATACCAACGATCCAAACGAAATGTTAATTTAACAAAAACAAAAACTTAAAAGAGTATAAACTAAAAATAAACAGCAAATGGCAAACATTTAACTTACAAGACGAAACATAACAATGTGGAACACATTGGTAGCATGGTATTTTATAGCAAAGTTATACAGCAACTCAGCCATCATATATATTTGTAGAAAACTAATTTTCTCGTAGATTAAAAAATAAGAATAGAAATACTGCGGTCGATATAAAGGCATAGCAGCTTTAGAACACAATGTGTGATAGCAATACAATATGAAACAGAAGCACAGATATTCATAGAACGATGCATAAATTACAACTTCTACAGCGACATATAGAAAGGGCTATACTAAATAATACTTGGAAGAATAAAAGAATTATACATAGATGAGGCACTACACGAAACTAAATAATATAGCAAACATTTTAAAAGATCGAAGCACCGGTCGGTGAGTCATGTTACATGAATGAAAGCTAAAGATAGGAAACGACAACTGAGTGAAGGTCCAGGACTTAAAAAACCGTGGAGCATACATCATCTAGATCAGTGATTCCCAAAGTGGACGCTATCGCCCCTTAGGGGGCGCTGGAACGATCCAGGGGGCGTTAGAAGCCTCGGGTGCATTTGGGGGGCTGCGAATAAAAATAAGGAAGCGATGAACGCTTAAAAAAGAAAGAGAAGATAAGAAGATTTAGAAAAAACCATTCGTACATATTTCATCTGTTGTGTACCATAGTGTAACATTATTTTACAAATAAATACACAAAATGCAAGTTACAGATTTATTTATTCCATGAAGACTATTTACCATTATTATATGTTCTTAGTCTTCTTCATACTATTTATTAGTTTATTTATTCAGTCTGTTTATTCTCCGTATCTTTAATTTTATTTTCTCAGACCCTTTAATACACCATCCAGAAAGTAAATCTCATTATAATAAAGGGCTTTTATTATTCAAATTTGCTTTTACTTAAAATACAGGTTACAAAATCAGAAAAGATTTGTTTGTTTTAAAAATATAATTTTTTCTCGCAATAATAACTTATACAAAATTTCTATATGGTATATTTTATTATAACATTTCATAATTGACAAATTCAGATAATCATTTGAGTTTGGCTTTCACTTTAGTTATTCCGGTTATCAGTTAATACCTACAAATTAAAATCTAAGCTCTGATGTTACCAAACAACTATCCCAACTAAATCAACTTATATGCTTGAATTCTCAATTCTCAAATATTTATGTTGTACTTTTAATAAATAAATCCTTCCTTGTACTTTTTAATTTCTAATTCCTACCTAGAAATACTCTTATAGATACTTATCAGTCTCAAGAAGTTACCACTACAATATCTTTCTGTTTGTTGGCTTAAAGAATGTAGATTTCCAGCGGGTGCTGAGTAATTTTTTTTTTCTGAAAAGGGGCGGTAGGCCAAATAAGTTTGGGAACCACTGATCTAGATGATACGATGATTCGGAAAAATATAAGAAAAGTAGAAGAGGTATAAAAACAGCTCAGGATAGAACCGAATGGAAAGAATTAAGGGAGGCATACTTCCACATGTCGACGTCACATGCTGAACAAACTCCGTTTCTATTCGTGATCACAGTTAAATCGAAATAATTGTAGAAAAAAATACATTAGATCTTGAGATAACATTTAAAAGTTTTATATTGTTAACAGGGTAACATTACTATTTTCGTGGTACACCAATATTAACACATGGCTCTTATCTTCATGTCTGTTTTTGGTTAGTTGCAATCCTTACTGCCGGTCTTATAAAAACCACTAATCTCACGTTAACTTTAATTTGCTGTTAAAATGAACAAAAGCGCATCCAAACGTAAGTGCTTATGACATTTTATTCATTAGTAAACATATTTTGATGCGCTTTTGTTTATTTTAACAGCGAATTAAAGTTAACGTCAGATTAGTGGCCTTTATAAGACTGGCTGTTAGATAAGCATTAACTATGTTATTGTTATACCGATGTTATTGTTAAGGTGGACTAACTAAAGTGCCAATGAACCACTTTACTGTTTAGAACGGGTTAGAAATTTTTAGCTTTTTCCATCTAAAATGCTTACTTTCCAGAATATATATTGGAGAAAAATGGGTCTAGGACAACTCGGCGCCGCCATCTCGGCGCGGGGTCAGCTCGGCGCCGGGACAACTCGGCGCGGAGCCATCTCGGCGCCAGCCAACTCGGCGCGAGGCCATCTCGGCGCCGAATTCAAACTTGCAAACTACATTGTGCACTACGTAAGAAAATTATTATCAAAAAATAATAAATAAGGTGATCGCCAAAAAGCTGTCATCAAATGAAAAAAAAATTATTGAGAATTTCTTGGAAAATCAAACACTGACGACCAGAGGTGGTTGCAAAGTGATTACAAATGAGCCAAACAAAAGTTGTCACATGACTTCCGTTATCAGTAAAATTTTACGTCTTTTTTTAAATAATTACGAAGCATGCATTTACTAGTCAAGATAGAGATACATTATACGAAAAAGGTTTTCTGGCCTTGAGATTGTTCAGTCAGCTACAACTACTACACAATAAAAAATCTCATTAAAATCTTGATTAAATTCCGAAAAATAGCACTTTTTGGATTTACACAACTTCGAAAAACGCCACTTTTAACTAAGTAAAAATCACTCAATATATCTAATACGGGCTAAATAAGTTTTCGGACAAGCTGTCATCCTGTATAAAGTGAAATGTAAACAATACCAATATTTTTTTATATATACAGGGTGACTGGTTCATAAACGTATATATTGGAGGACATGTTAATAGAGGTCATTTGCAGTTGTTTTAGCCAAACATGCCTTATACGAATGTGAATAGTTGTTGAGATATTCTAATTTTTGTGTTTTCTTAGAAATCCGCCATATAGTCGTACTAATTTAAAAATTAAAGCAAATACAACCTTTTTTTCTGCAATATTTCAGTTTCCCTCATTAGATTACACATTGGCAGACATTCTCTATCAAAAATTATGTTAAATACTCCGATCTAATAAAAATACGAAACCTAAAACCTCCACTTGTAAAAGAAAACTTCGAACAACTTGTACATTCACACGTAGTGATTTCAAAATTTTCATGATACATTAAGCGTACAAATAACTGTAAAAACTTCCTTGTTCTATTGGCTTTCGAAAGAGGTATAAAGGTTTATTATTTACTTTTCTAATCTATTAACAAAACAACGAAATTGGGCATAGTACCAAAGACGCTAATAAGGGTCAATTTTGAATTTCATGAACACTGCAGTAACAGTAGGCTATGTTTCGTTGTTTTTCTTTGACAGTTTTCCATAATTGCAAATCTTTGCAAATGCGTATGTCGTTTTTGAGTTGTGTGTGTGTAATCAGACTGTTTTTCGTTAAGTATCTACTATTATTGTAGATGGCAACATTCACGAATGCCGAGTATGCCGATATTTTGTTTATTTATGGTTTTTGTAATGGAAATGCATTAAGAGCTCAGCGAGAATATGAACATCGCTACCCAAATAGACGTGTTCCTCACGTGACTGTATTTGCTGCAACCTATCGCCGCCTGTCTGAGACTGGCACAGTTAAAAAAGCTGTACGTGCAGGACCTGTTGGACATAATCCTGCTATTACTGACGAAATTTTGCAAAGGTTCGAAGATGACCCAACCATTAGCACGAGGAGAGTAGCTGCTGATCTGGGTGTATCTCAGTGGAAGGTTTGGTCCACTTGTCATGAAATGGGTCTACATCCGTTCCATTATACACCCGTCCAAAGGCTGGAAGAAGGAGATCCTGCACGTAGAGTAGAATTTTGTCGCTTTATTTTAAATGCTGACATAGACGATCCATCGTTTTTGAGGAGAGTTTTATGGACCGATGAGTCTCAATTTACTAGAGAAGGGATAACAAATTTCCACAACTTACATTATTGGGCGGAAGAAAATCCACATCAAAGCAGAGTGGTTAGCGTGCAACATAGATTTAGTGTAAATGTGTGGATGGGAGTCATTGGCGATAATTTAATTGGTCCTCATTTTTTGCCGGGTGTTTTAAATGGAGTAGCCTATGAGGAATTTATACGGAATAATTTGTTGGACCTTTTGGAAGATGTACCTCTAGCAAATAGACATAATATGGTCTTCCAACATGATGGTTGTCCTGCGCACTATCGCCGAACTATTCGAGATTTGTTGGACGAATCGTTTCCAAATCGATGGATTGGAAGGGGAGGACCAATTCCATGGCCGGCCAGGAGCCCCGATCTAACACCCCTAGATTTTTACGTATGGGGGCACATGAAAGAAATCGTTTATGCCTCTGAAATAAATACGCGCGATGAATTAATTAATAAAATTCAAGCAGCAGCAGCAACTATACGTAATAATCTAACAAATCGAATCACAAGAACAGAGATTAGGAAACGGGCACGTGCTTGTATTAGAAGTAGAGGAACTATTTTTGAACCTAATTTGTAATTTATTACTATTTATTAAATAAAATACGCAATACGTAATAAAAAGTATTGACTTTTATTTAATGACGTACATTGTCTCTAATAAAGTTCAAGCCTGCACATTTACCCAGTGGAAGCATAAGTAGTAAACCTTTATACCTCTTTCGAAAGCCAATAGAACAAGGAAGTTTTTACAGTTATTTGTACGCTTAATGTATCATGAAAATTTTGAAATCACTACGTGTGAATGTACAAGTTGTTCGAAGTTTTCTTTTACAAGTGGAGGTTTTAGGTTTCGTATTTTTATTAGATCGGAGTATTTAACATAATTTTTGATAGAGAATGTCTGCCAATGTGTAATCTAATGAGGGAAACTGAAATATTGCAGAAAAAAAGGTTGTATTTGCTTTAATTTTTAAATTAGTACGACTATATGGCGGATTTCTAAGAAAACACAAAAATTAGAATATCTCAACAACTATTCACATTCGTATAAGGCATGTTTGGCTAAAACAACTGCAAATGACCTCTATTAACATGTCCTCCAATATATACGTTTATGAACCAGTCACCCTGTATAGTCAAATTTATACCCATTCGGAGTCACGTGATAATCTAGTAATTTTACGTATGTCGATTCTTAAAAATGCAATTTTAGGGAAATAAATGACATTCCGTTTTGTAGGTTATCCTGACATATGCCAATTTCTAAAACAAGGTTGCTACGGGTTTATTCTCTTATATGAAATCAAACTGAATTTACAGGTTAAAGAAAACATAACATGTCGTAAAATGTAAATATAATAAAGATATGTCAGCTGCTACATTAAAAACCTGCTGCGTATAGCAAATTTTAAGTCAATTTCTGTGCATGCATATTCTGTTATAGAGCATTGCCATTTGAAGCCTATTTCCTTGCACAATCTATTTAGGGAAGAAACTGAATGTGAAAAATCTCCAGATTCTTCAACCAAGCATTTTTTAGATTTTTTATGGTTACAAATTTTTTAGCTACATACATTTTATATACAGTGTCTTGACTGCTTCGTCGACTTCCGTTTTTGCATTCTTCACTTTCTGGCTCATATTTTCGGTAAATTGTGCTCTCCGAGATATTTAACGCAAGAGAAGCACGGCGAACAGCGTTGGAGGGTGAAACTGTTGATTTACTATTATTAATATTGTACTCTTCATAAAAAAAAACGCATAATATTCAAATTAATTGTTGTGACTGCTCGTTATACCGCATGTCCGATGGTTTGTTTTAATTTCCAGTTTTCGGCTCAACAATTTTAGGTTTTATTACTCTTATCTCAATAACTTACACGAAAAATATAATCTGACAGATTAGAAACGTCAAATTTTTAAAATTAATTTTATGAATCGACATGCCTTTTTTTCAAATTTCTTCCATTTCATCTATTTTACTAAAGATGAACAGAGACAGACAAAAGTCACGTGACTCCGAATGGGTATAATTTTGACTATAACTACTAACACAGTATAGAAAATTGTTAATTCTTTATGTAGCTATGGTTTCAATACACATGTTTTATCATCTGGAAGATCTGGTTTTTATACTTCGAACTTTTTATTGAAACTATGTTGGTAACAGGGAAAAATTCCTCGTTTTCATATTCAACCCGACAGAAGTTAGGGGACTAACAGTGTAAATAAAATGACGTTTTTTTTGAAAACTGTTAAAATTAGCGACATGAATGAAGAGTAATTAATTTTTAGTCAATAGTTAAAGGTATGTAAAAAACGTTGTCCAAAGTTCTTATCATACAGAGCGTAAAAAATGGGGCCACGAGTGTTACAGCAAGTCCATCAGTGCAGCTGTGAGTAATTCACAACACTTTCTTGGATAGTAATTTGAAGGGCCTGACCTAATATACATCATATTAAAAAAAATGGAATATACCTGGTGGTTCAATAATTATGTGTAAAAAATTTGATTCCATTGGAGCTCTTTGGAAGCCCATATCTCCGAAGAGGAGGCCTATACGAAAAAAGTTTATATGAACTTGTAGTATTCTTTTCACGTGTTTTTTTCATATCCGGGAGATTTCACACATTTTCCCGGACACCCTGTATAAAACCGGAATGATCGAAAAACGTCTCTACATTATACAACTTGCTCTTTATTTAGGTGTTATTATATTTTAGTATTTTTGCAAGAAAAAAAATGTATAGTAACCTTTTAAGATTATGACAGATTTCTTTCACTGTGTAAGTGTGTAGGAATATACACAGTGGGCGAAAAACCGGTATAAAATTTAAATACTAGTATTTCCAATACCAATTAGTGAATTTGAATATTTCTTCAAAACGAAATGCTTACGCTTTGGAGATTAAAAATATATCTTATTTGCAATAATACAACGTTTCAATTCGATTTTATTTTAGTTTAATAAAGGTCATGCAAAAACTGGAGTTTTTAATAAAGTCGCGTCGCTTTAATGTAAAATTAAATCTGTAACAAAATTAGTAGGCAATGACTTTTGTTTTATTTGTTTGGTCAATAGCAGTTTGTAGGTGCCATTTCAGTTTTAATTGTTGCTTTAATCGAAGTCCAGAAGAAAATGGTAAGGTAAAGGCGCAAATCGCTTTTGCAATTTGACACTGGCGAAGACGATTACAAATGATTGTTGATAAAAATGGTGTTAGTATTAAAACATATTTTTAAATACCATAGTTAATAATTATTTAGATACCTAATTTTTATTATTAGTATTGAATTGCCTTAAGTTTGAAATAATAAACTTTTCAAAAAAACATAATTTTTTGTATAACTTTGTATAACCACTCACAACTTTAAATTAGCATTGTCACTTTGTACTAAAAGTGCTTCACTTTCATCTATAAACATTGAGCTTTTCGATGATATAATAGTCATTTGACAATGTTAGTGGATTACGAATATACGAAGCTATAAAATCTGTACCGCTTTTTTTGGCCCACTGTGTATTCTGCTTTAATGATTTTGTTGAACAGCGTGTTTATCTACTTTGACGTTCAAAGGTACGTTTAGTCGTTATTTCTTCCTCTCCTGGAGTTTTTTTTGTTGCCTATTTTTTCAATGATGCTATGTTTGCTATTATCTTCTGTGTACCATCTACCATCATGTGAGTTTCATATTGTCTGTCTCTTCTTGCATAGTGCATAGTATACAAGTTTTTCAAGATATCTTCACATCTGTTTTTTTATTTTACATGCTGTATGCTCAGCAATTCAAATTTTTCGTTCTGTAGCGTTTTTCTTATTTTTCTAATGTAGAGCCCACGTATTTAGAAAAATACTTGTACGTCAGAGGTGCGCAACATTAGTTATTGTTTTGTGTGCGCAACGACCGATTTGTGTTTGGACGAGTTTCTTATGTATTAAGGGGCGGAAACGCCCATTGTTCATAGGTGTGCTTTAGTTGTGGTTGTTTGGAATTGGTTGGCTTAAATCAAACTAATATAAACCATTACGCTACGCCGCGCCACTGGTAAATTCCCAGGACGCAGGTTGTTGATGACGTATGTGTATTTCTCTATTCACGGGCACTCTATCTCGATTCATTTATTATTTGTTCTGCTGTTTTGAATTGTAGACATAATTTTGTTCACAATATTTAATTCTGCTGTTCTCTTTTTTCAAGTTTAAATTTAATTCTAGGTAGCTATCTAATAGTATATTATTATAAAGTACGTGTTTTTCCTATAAAAATTTTCAAGGTCAAAGAATTTAGGGTTTATGTTGGCATAACTTCGATTCCTTTAAAAAATATATGTTGGTAAAATTTGTTTTAGTAACTTTATAGAACTAAAAATTGGTGGGAAATTTAAAATCTGGCATTAAAGTTCTATCATTGATTAAATAAGTATATTAATCAATGGTTCTATGTACTACATCAAAAGCTCTTGCTAATCTTTCGTAAACGTCTTCTTCTGGTGTGTTAGAATGTAGATCCAACAGTTCCTCTGCACACTTCAGAAATGCTTTTTTACATTTAATTTTAAAAGATTACTTTTTTTTACGCGTATTCAGTTTCAAAAAAGAAAAGCTGACAATTTAATTTTAAATGTCAAAATGACAAGTCGTTACAGGAAAACCCGACGAAAATAAATTTTCTAATAATTTTAAGAAAGCAGTTTTGCTAATTCTATCTTGACCTTGAAAATTTTTATAAGAGAAAAAAGTACTTTACTAGTTTAACAAGAGGGTCTATTGTAGCACGAGTGAATTTGGGGCGTAGCGTAGCGAGGAGTGCTCCAATGGAACAAGTACTACAATGCCTCTTATTAGACGACTATAATATACTATTTTATCTATAGTTCATTTACTGCACATCTGCACTGGCAGTGTCAAATTTAAAAAAAATGTCTTGACTATACCTCAAAAATAATGTGTTTTTTATTAGACTATGCAGTAATTTAATTGTTAAAATGTTCAAAATAGCAGTGGTGCCAACATAATGTCAGTTTGACAGTGCAGATGTCAAGTAAATGGACTATACTTTGCATAAAAAATCATCAAAAACTTTTAATTTTGACATTTCATAAATGTGTTGTCTGAATCAAGGTAGGCTGTTTCAATGTTTTTCATATGAAAATAACAATGCAAAAACAGTGCTATAATGGACTCCATTGTAGCACTGTTTTCGGTGTTACAATAACCATATTGTGACAGCAAAATAGATAAAACATATTTTTCTATTATAGCAAATCTATCTGCAATTGTTGTAAAATTACTCTTTAATTGATACATCTTCATCGCAGATTTAAAATATTGTTATGGTACAAAAAAAGGATTTGAAATGTTACTGAATGATCATGCTCTGTTGCTTAGCACCCCTGATAAAGCCCCTTACGAAAGTGGGCGAAACATGGAGTTCTTTTAACTCAACACCAACAATAATCAGTATCCCTTAATAGAAATATGAAAAATTCTGTGCAAATTGTTATACATAGAAAAACAAAATTCAGTTTTAAAAATAGTTTTATTTATTTATAACTAGCATACCTGAAGGATTTAATTAGAAAAATAAAGTGTTACACAGACATATAAATTGGCATGTTTTAAAACGATTTTCTCAACACGGTGTCATCATATTACATTTAAAAAATTTAACTACATCCACCATTTTATATGATCAAATCGTTATATAGACTCCAATGGAAAAAGAACTATAAAATTGCTAGAAAAGTATCACAAGTACTTCCAACTGACGAATTTAATAATTTGAAAATATACAACAGTTAACAATTACATCATGCTTTTACACTTACAAGGCTAAAATATCATTAAAAATTAACACTAGGTATCACCAGCCAAACACATACTCCATGGCCTTTGTAACCAAACCAGTTGATTTTTGAGGCACATTTTGTGGGGCAAGAACAGTGTTAGAATTTTGTGGAGAAACAAACGAATGCCGCAGAGATCTGGCGCGAACTGGCGACGTATAAAATGACACATCCTTGTTCTCTTTATTATCTTGCTTGCTATGATGGGGCACCACACCCACCATGATGCAGTTGGAAATTAGTTTCCCGTTCAGAGCTAGAGCTTTTGCAGCCTCCAATGCAGAACTGTATTTCAGATGCACCCAGTTTCCCTGCGCTGGAAACCTTTTATCGACAATATTTCCACAGTTTACAAATCTCGCTAACACTAAACTGGCTGAACTGGTAGGAAATCCAAAAACGGTGACCCATAGATTCTGGCCTACATCGCTTCTAATGGTTTCAAAGTTACTAAAGGACTCATTCCTACACATCGAGCTATTTACAGAGTTTCTGGGTAGATTTTCGGGTGACTCGGCTATAAAACTCTGGCCTGCATTGCCAAAAGGTGGAGACGAAACAGCGACTTTCACGTCAATTGTATCAAACAGGCTTTGCTTGGGCGGTCCTGGCTTGTTGACGCTGACGTCGTAAGGAGATTGTGCAGTGGTTGTAAGAGAATCTGTAGCAAGCGGGCTAAATAGCTTCTGTCGTAAATTTCCGCCCTGCTCAGACAAACTTAGGTTGTATGGAACGTTTCTGTTGAATTCTGGTGATAGCGATGATTTCGGTGTAGTAGGTTGGTTTTCTCCCATCAAGAATGCTGGCAGGTAACTCGAATTTGCACTCGGAGACGATGGGCTGGATGGTGCGCTTCCCAATGCCATCGGTTCCATTGCGACTTCTAAATAAGAAAGAGCGCTCAGATGTTTTTATACCTTAAAATATGTATTTTCTTACCCAAATATTAATGTGTAAACGTGAACAACTTCAAACACAAACCCCCAAAATGTGTGGTTAGAAAACAGACGTTGAGCCGTTGTAGTTAAGTTGAATGCTATGTCGATAAAGTAGATTTCCATATTCTAGATTTTCGTACTGATCAGAGCCGGATTTAGTTAAGCTATAATTCAATATTTTTGGTGTCTACAGGGTGATTTACTAGCTCTTTAACAAACTTTGTCAAATGAAAGCTAATAAAAATTTTAAGAAAAAATAGTTAATGTAAACAACTGACCAAAAATTCTTTGCTTTCGATTGATATACGGTGTGTTAGTTTTCCAAAAAATATCGGTTCCTTATAATTCTCAAGGGTAATACCACAAAAGGTGAAATTTTTTTGAGATTTTTTTTCGTTCACATGCAAATTGTTGCGTTTAAATTTCTGGAAACCAAAACTGAAGTGGAATTTGAGCAGTTTTTGTCGAGAGAAATTTGCAATAATTTGCATGTTGACGAAAAAAAATCTCTTACAAAATTTGCCTTGAGTGGTATTTTGAAAGATTATTCAACAATATGGGTAGATGACTTTTACCGTGTTCGACACCACACATTTTTAACGTTTTCCACTATTAATTCAATACTGCAGCTTCCAACACAATTATTATGAGTTTTTAGAACGACGCTTATTTGCAAACTTCACTTTGACGTTTTGGTGAAATGTCAGTCAAAGGCTACTCACTCAATTGAAATCATTGAAACCAATCGGGCTCGCGTGAAAACACTGCGACATTAGGGGCCGGTTTCAGAAAGCAATTTTAAGTCTGGTGTTAGCTAACGCGACGTCAAAGTGAACAAAAACGAATCAAATCTCAAATGCTTATGGTAACTAATACATTAGTAAACAAAATTTGATGCGATTTTGTTCACTTTGACGCGACGTTAGCTAACACCAGACTTAACATTGCTTTCTGCAACCGGCCCTAGGTATTTTCACCGCCAATCAAAGTTGACTGTCTTTGAAAAAATACAGTCAACTTTGATTGGCCGTTTCTGACAAATTGAACAATTTTCATTGGTTTATTCATATAAGTAGTGTTGAGTAATCAGCAATAATACCACGAGACGACTGTGAATTATCAAAAATACTTTTGCTTCTTCACGAAACGGGTTGCATAGAAACAACACGAGCCGAAGGAGAGTGGTGTTTCTACAAAGCAACCCGTTGAGTTTGTAAGCAAAAGTATTTGATAATTCTTAAAGTCGTCGAGTGAGTATTCGATTAGATTATATCATGAATATTAATAAAAGAATTACACTAAAAATGTATTTAATGCGTATCCTAAAAACTTGTTGGAAATGGAATGACATTGACAGCTGACAGCTCAAAATTGAAAACACTAAAACGATAACACCACGGTGTTTTCACTTATTAATACGTGGCCTGAATAGGGATTTTGTGCATTATGAATGGTATAACCATATTAAGCATATGTCTCACGGTCACTTTGTTACATGAAATTTGTTTGTCAAAACGCCAATAATGACGTATTTGTGACGTCACCAATCGTGTTTGTCAAACATCTCTAAATACAGGACGTGCTTTAATTTCTGTGCAACTGTTTGATGCGGTTCTGTGCAGTGTGTCTGTTTTGCAATTATATATTTTTATATAAAGTTTTATAAAAATTCGTAGGCCCATCCTCGAATAATTGTTACAGCTACCACCATCTTCAAGTTTCAATTCTTTCTGCACCATTAATAACATCGTTCTTGATCGCGCCATTGTAGGTCCTTACGGGCACACACTTTTCTAGATTTTCGCTATTTCTTACTATACCACGCTAGACCTAAACCTACTATAACGAAAGAGTGACGACTTGTTCTTCAATTTTTTAACAAAAAACTCATGACCAATTAACTACTCGCGTCTTGAAAGCAGACCATAACCTCACTAATAATAACTGATTCAAACAATTACATACTGCAAAATGATAGTGTGACCATGGTGCATAGAATATAGGTGTAACGTTCCGTAGAATGTGGGCGGACCTCAAATTCAACCAATAAGACATGGGCCCACAAATGGCACGATTGGTAGTACTGAAGTGTATTGTTGAAGGCGCTGTCGATGTCAAATTTGAGGTTAGGTTTTGCGTCAGTTTGTGTCAGACTGACGAAAAACCTAACCTGCTAACCTCGAATTTTACATCGACTGACAGTGCCAGCAACAACATACGATCGCGGCCATAATGCCACCATGATCGCGGCCATGATGGATTTCCTGTGTAGTCCCATGGGGGATTGGTTGACATCTCCCCTCTACTTTCTGAACGACTGCGCATACCCATTTTGAGATTATTTCAAGTACTCAATTCCTTAATGTCGTATTATCTCGAAACGGAAGTATTTCCGAACACTAGTTTATTATTAAAAAGTGTTGAATAGCATGCTCTCTCTCAATTCTGAGAATTAGGAACAGTTATTATGAAACACCCTGTATATACAGTGTGTAGGTGTTGTTCTGTGCTGTCAACTGTGTCTGTCAGTTCTATTGAATTCTGTCACTCGTCACTGTTGTTTGAACTAAGGTACTATTGAAACTCCCTAGTTTGAACCACTTGCGTGTTAGTTAACAGTGTTTTATGTTTCGATATTGTCTGTTTTCTTTTTATTTGTTTAAAAACCAATCTTTTTTAAGACGTTACAATTAAATGATATGATCGTTGTTATTCCGACTTACCGTATGCTAATTCGAAAGTAACTAGAATTTGAATTTGCCGCCACTTCCAGTGACTTAAAATGGCGGACGAGCTTGCTCGTATAAATGTAGTATCTTAAGTTTGACTGAAGCACCTCTATAATACGAGCATGCTTGTCAGCCATATTGAATCACATCACAAAAGCGGCAAATTCAAAAAATTTGTTATTTTTCAGAAAATGAAGATAAGTTAATGTCTATACGTGTAATAGTACTAATTCGAGGCTGAACAACCGGTCATGCTCGATGATTTTGAAATCTGAAAAACAGAAAAGACCGTAAATAGTTCATTCAAAAATGAATATAACCCACAACGAGTGAACTGTTTGACGTTGTAGGGTTATGTTTTGGTTGCATCATGGCCACCAACATGTAAACGCGAAAGTACTGTGATGCAAAGTGTTATGGAATTTGTGCGACATGCGTCTGCTTGTATTATGAAGGGCTCTAAGTTTGACAAAGAAATTTAATGCAACAAAATGATCAAGTGACCTGTGCTTTAGTGTAGCTTTTTAAACCAAATTTGGTCCTCAGTACACTTGAATAGAACCCCTTAAAATGTGATATTGTCAAGCTTTACAATTAACTATTGGCAGAAATCTGGGTAATCGGTGCAGTAGATTTAACAAAAAAAACATCCTATAAAAAATTAACACCAATGTTATTTTAATGTAAGTTCTTCACTTCTAGACAGAAAGCGTATCTTCGATTTTTAGCTATATCTCATAGTTTTTTTGATAAATTTGATTTTTCTAATTGAGTCAAATTGATTTTTTTTACAAAAAGGGTGAAATAAATTAGGAAAATCAGGTTTACCAAGAAACGATGACAAATAAAAACACTAAAGAAACACTGTCTATCTAGAATTAAATGACTTGGCTTAAAATAAGATCACTCTTATTTTTTCTACAGGGTGCCATTATTCTTGTTAAATTTATAGCATTTATTACTCATAATTCATATTCTTTTTTGGGTATTTCGCCACCCTGCAAATTAAAATTATTAAATAACGTATTAAATAACGTTATTTAATAATTTTAATTTGCAGAGTGGCGAAATACCCAAAAAAGAATATGAATTATAGATTCACGCCACAAAGAAGTTTCAGAGATTATCTTTATTACTCATATCTCCTCCAATGGTTAATTGTAGAGTTTAATAAAACCACCACATTTTAAGGCGTCCTATCAAAGTGTACGATGTACCAAATTTGGTGTAACTAGATGCACTAATAAGCAAATTATTAGAAAAAGACGATATCTTTTAGAAAACTTAAACACCCCGTATATCGAAAACAAAGAAATTTTGGATACTGGTTTATATGAACTTTCTTTCTTAAAATTACATTAGCTTTCATCTGAAAAGATTTGTTAATTAGTAAATCACCCTGTATCTGTATTCTATGTAGTTCTACTAAAAAAAAGTATTTCTACAACTTATAAAAAACTAGAAAAAAACGCAAGAGGTTGTGATACAAAACAGAAGACAAGGTTGAAGCGAAACACATGAAAATGAAGACATAAGTATAGAGAACCAAGCAAAGAAACAAGAGGTTTGCCTATACAAAAAGAGCTTTACAGCTACGTGCAAGTGCTACAAAAAATGAAAAAATTATATTGAGTGACAACAAAGTATGACATTTCTTATAAATAATGAATATTTAATGAGTTACAGCAATTAAGCTACCAAAACTAATCACGATTTAACATGTTTTACAGTTATAATCTTGCATATTATTTTGAAATCTTTGTAAGTTTATTGAATGGCATATATTACGTAAAAAACGCGGATTCACTATTTTTTAACGGATATAATTTTTTTTTTAAATTGTTGCCTTTATCATAACAGTGAATAAAGGCATAAGAAAGCGATAATCCCCTATTTAAGTTCGCTACCTTGAAGAATTTGACCCCCCCCCCCCTCTCATAACTGAGAATATGTAAACAACTGCAGATAATATATGGTGAACAGTAACTTTAGTCTAATTTAATCATTATAGCTTTATTTTCACCTAAGCAC
>OW679195.1:124080811-124186558 GCA_940337035.1 Agriotes lineatus
GATTGCTAGTAAGGAGATGTTAAAAAAATGATACGTGTACAGAGTTGTGTTCCAATCATTTTACGAATTGAGCTTTGAATTGCTGCAATATTGTGTTTACTCATTAGATCGTGATCGCTCTGATTGATATTAGGTTGCTAAACACCGATTTTTCGACCAGATATCTGAATTTCTTTGAAGGATTTACAGGCATTGCAGCTCATCGCTACAAAAACTTTAAAGTAAGCTACGTGAAAGACAATTTACGTTGTTTTTCTGCAATATTAGCCCGGGAATTTATGAACACAGTCTTCTACAGCATATAAATTTAGTAGTTTATACTTGCTAGCTCTATTACCTTTTCATGTATATCGTTTTGCTGGTAATTAAGCCTATAAACACCGCCATCCAAATGACTATTTCGATAGCACTACATTACTGTTTTTTCAATGTGAAATATAAAATATAAAATAACGCACACTCCCGGAAATAATATGAATTCATTAGGAAATTTAATATCAGAAATACCGAACTGGTTGATCAGCTCATTAAACCATGAAAATTGGATTTAAAAACCTGTCCAAAGCAAGAGTATTGTTGACCGTCAGTAATAACAATAACACAGTTCTGTGCTCTCTTTATTTTAATTAAAATAACGAGATATTTTATATTTTAAATGTTTTTATTCATAACTTCCTACAATTATAAAACGGGCACTATATTTCCTGACAGCTCATAAACTGCATTTTAATTTCATCCTATTAACCGCCCGAATGTATATTAAGTACCTAGTCGGTTTAATAACACTAAAATTTATAACTACAACATGTTTCCGGTTTATTATCGCGAAACGCTTCAATCGGCGCTAACCATAATAATTAACGGTGTCTTAAGTATTCGCATCGTGACAACTACATAATAACTGTTGAGCTATATTTCCGAATAGCTTTTAATTACTCGTTAGTAGCCAATTTAGATCGAAGGGTTCGAAATAAATGGGAGGGCGATCAAAGAATCGCGGCGCCGTTGCAATTTGAGCCCGAATCTTCGTCCTCGGAACTCCCATTGTATTAAAAACGGCTCCCCGGCTAACTTCGTGGCGAAACGTGTGCAGCGAACAACATAAATCCATTACGAATTTTTCACTTGTGGACACTGTGGCTTAAACAAAAATTTTAGTTACGGCAGTGCATAAACACAAAGCGACTAAGTGGTTTAGGAAAATAGGGTCGAACTGTCCTGTTTGTTTTATAAACCGTAACTTCCCTCCCCAGCCAATTAATGCTTGCCCAGAGGACAAATCTGCACAAACAGCATCAAATGCCGAATTTATTTTGCATAAAAAACCGTGTTTTACATGATAGAATGAAAATGTTCTGGCTACCGAATATGGGGCGGGAATTGCCAAGTTTGGTTATTTTAAATTAGCATATAAATTGCGTGGTGGAGTAATGGGACCTGCAAGATAAAACAATAAAAATGGCTCAAGTAACAAGAACCATAATTCGTTTTGACGTATCAATGCCCTTGTTAAAATGCGGTTCAATCCGATATTATTGGGAACCCCACAAGTTAAATTATTGGAGCTTTATTTTGGGAGTGTTAATTTAGGTCACTGGGAATATTCGACCTGTGTTGCTTCAAATCGCCAGCACGCTCTTTCTGTTATCGTAGCAATATAGTCACACCAAATAATAACACAATTTGTTTTGAATTTCTGTTTGTTTTAATTATAACACACAATAATGTTAATTTAATAATTACATTTTTAAATAATCTGGTTACGTTTAGAGGCACACTCAATATTTTCTTTTTCCTGTGTAAATCATAACAGATGACAAAATTCCGCACAAATATTACTGATGCATATCTCCTTCTAGCAGAAAAATCTGGTGTGATACACATACACAACTGTCTTTTATAGTGATCTTAGAGGTATGTATTCAACTTGAAAATCACCTATCTCACATGAATACACGTTAAAATTTAATAAAAATGTAAAGTTTTAAAAAAATCATTAGAGCCGTTTTTGAAAAAAGAAATCCAAAGAAACTGAAAAATCACAAGAGTAAACATCATACTTCCGGTTATGTGATTTTCTTCAAAAGCTTGTTGACGTATCTAGATAGTACACAAAAATTATATGTGAAGTTTCAACGACATACTTCTTTTCGTTTTTGAGATATTCTGTTCACACACAGACACACCGACAGACAGAGCAATGAACAAAAACATGTTTTTTGGGTTCATGAGACTCTAAAGATCTGTTGAAATCTCAATTTCTATTTTTTGGAGTGGTTATCAGTCTGATATGTGTCGTGCCACCCATGTTTCATCCACTTTAAGTCCACCGATAATAACCAATATCATTTCAAAGGATGACTTATATACCTACGCACAAAGTATCAACCTAATCGTTCCAAACGGTGTTTGTTATAATAAGTTGTAGAAAGAACTTTGAAGCAGAATACTGGTTAAAGGCAAGCCATTTGCACATAAGAAAGTTGGCTTAAATAATAATAATCTTTTTTTATCCAGGAAGCTGTATAGCTAAAACGTAGGTTGGGGACACCGGGCACGCTATTTATATGTTTCACAGTTCAATTGAATTTTTACTACGCCTACTCCTATCAAATTATCCTATTTTTGGTGTAAGTTGTTGTTCATTCAGAGATTTACAACGTCATTGTTCTAGTTGGCAGTGTGTATTCTCTAAGTTTCCAAAGAATAATAGAGATGGGTTCACTTCGAACAGATGTTAGGTTATTGATTATGGATTTCCTTGAAAATACTGTTACGCAATGTAATTACATGGTTATATACTTGTCACAATATTAAAATTATACTAACGTTTTATGCCGTACGTTTTCTAAGAAAATTTTTATTTCTGACAAAGTATAGAACTTAAATCTATTGTAAAA
Source organism: Agriotes lineatus (assembly GCA_940337035.1). Classification (NCBI taxonomy): domain Eukaryota; kingdom Metazoa; phylum Arthropoda; class Insecta; order Coleoptera; family Elateridae; genus Agriotes; species Agriotes lineatus. The sequence goes on from OW679195.1 coordinate 124,083,712, forward strand.
CATATTTTTCAGGTATTTAGGAAAAACATATCATCTACGCTGTGAAGCACCCGAAATGATGCATCTAGCAACATCTGATAGTTCAATAACAAATAACAAATGTCATGTTCGATATGATGCTATTACTAAAACAGTCCATCCGCAGTTAGCAATAAAACATAAAATGTACTGTGAAAACGAGCTTGTAGCGGGATTTAAAAATTGAAATATTAAAAGCTTGCTGAAAAAATCACTACAAATAGGCTAATAAGCCTAATACTACGCCGTAAAGTAAACAATAGCAACATATTTAGATAGTGAATGTAGTAAACGTTGTTAAAGTGTCCTATTCAACAGCCAATGATTAGAATACTAACAAGGCCTTTGAACTAGATATCAAACCAGTAACGGTAATAACTATTATTGGAATGATCTGAGTTCTCAGATAGTGTCACATGGACTTAAAGACCAAACTTAGTTAAAAATTTATAAAAATAGTAAACCATTAGCTAATTTACTCCTTCGAGCTATAAAGATATTCTTCAGATGATGCTAGCTGAACGAAAAACTAGTCATTTTTGTATCAGACTAATGTAAATCCGTTTTATTAAAGTGATATATTCTTTTAAGGAGAATTTCTAACGGTACTTCTGTTCAGCCCCTTAGTTGGACACCAAAATTAAATGGGACGTTTGTTCGCCCCTCTCGTATATTTGAACAAAACATCTCTTATGCCTTAATATTTGAATAATTAGTTTCCTTTTTATCCTTCACCTAGCCCATTTAACACGAAACCCTCTCAATTTCTCCGCTAGTGGCTTATAAAAGATCACTATATGGCAAAACATGAATCTGGTTCCCCTTTGTAGTGTTGTCGGCTGGAACTTGACTTTAAATAAAGCAGCCCATGCAGCCAATTTCCTTACATAAAGTATTGATTTCAAAACTCACATAAACACATAAAAATCTAAACAAGCAAATAAAATACAAACCAAATTAAAGGAAATCAACCAACAACAGGATTATCCCGACCGACACGATGCTGGAAACTTCTGATTGCTGGCTTGCTTGCTGATTCTGTGCGTAACATCACGGTTTGTAACAAAAGCATGTTTTGCTGCAGAGTAAATTAGCGTCCCCAAACGGACGCTTTCAATGTACTTTTGAAATACAGTACAAATGTTGTACTTACGTGCACACGTGGAATAATGTGTTGGCGCAATTGCAAACGCTAGTTTGTTGCAGTTTCTAAGTACATGCAGCGCTTATGGGTTGCAGACTACTTGTCACTTTTAATTCACACTTGTAGGAGCAATTCGCTTCGCCGCTGGCACACAGAGAGACACATCCAGCTTGACCCAAAGACCGCAAACCACCTTCGGTTCTTCTTCGTTTGGTTAAAACTCCCATCACACACCGCGCACAGCGTGCGTTTCTTGCTGCACTCCCAAAAACTAAAATTCACAATTCACCTCCAGCGCAGAGTCGCATGTACGAATATTTGCTTACATAAAACACAATATGTATAAGTTTAACACGTAAGACAATACATATAAAAAATAAGGTTTGAACAACAATTACTGGCGAGGGATGAAGATGCACCGTTTCAAATTGCGAACGGAAAGCAAATATTTTGAAACGGATTTGGTATCATTCACATTGCCAGTTTTTATTTTGAGAACATTTCAGCGTAAATAGTTTAGTTATTCACCAAGTAGGTATATGTTAAAGGGGACCGGGAGCTCTCATCACAAAAATAAGTAACATATCGACTCCTGTGTCATAGAGATAATATTGTGAGCGTCATATTGAATGTCATACTGACATACTTTATGGGATCGAGTACTATAATGAAATCGGTACTCTAACAAATTCGCTGTTAACGTTGCCAATAAAATTTCTAACAGAGTATACTTTCTGTGTTCGTTCTAAAATTGGTAGTGTATTTTCATCTTCAATTTCTTTCTTAATTTTGCAAGCAGATTATTTTGTTTATGCGATTGGAATTGTAATTAATCTGGTACTATTTGTGTACCATAATGGTATTCGTTACCATTGTTATAAGGTAAATAGCTATAATAATCAGATAGTTGTGTCTCAATCCGTTAATATAAGCTTGAATTACATCTACATTGTTATGCTGTGTGTATGGTTTTAATATTATTAGATATTTATTGAAATAAATGACTCTATAATCTCAAGGAGTTGGGTCTTCTATCTCCTAGCAAATATGATTGAATGTATAGTTATAGGTATTACGTTTGCTAATATATCAACTATAGTGGTTTTTATGATTTTTAAAAGTAATCGCTTTAGCGACCGCTTGTTCATCCAATGGAAGCGCTACAAAATTAGATATTTCAACTGATGGAAACAACTTTACAAACGTGGCGTTTCAACCTCACAATTTATCAAATCAAGTTGGCTTCGCATTAATAATTGCATCAGTGATTACGTAAGAATGCGTTGCCTAAAAAAATTCACTAAAATCAATCTTTAGGATAACTTTCTAACCCTACTTGGCTTTTCTCATGCAAAATGAGACACCAGGCGTTCCCACAGCAAGTCCCACGATGGATAGGGGCTTCTCTTTCTCTCCGTTGGCCTGCTGTAGCAAGCCAAATATCCTTTTGAACAACGCCTTCAGGTTTCACTACTCTAAAGCTGCTTAGAACTCCGTCTGTCCCAGTCTTAGAGCTCCGCACTGTTCAGCACGAATGTCGTTGCCTCCTTCCCGCTTCCAGGGCTATGATAATGTCGCAACAGCTCCAAAAACTGCCACTGGAACACCAGCTACTACTTGACATACAATTCAACTCTTTAAGCTCTCATAGGGGTGCAACGAATCAAAGCAACCGTTCTACAGCATACACAAAAGACCCTGCAGTAATTATAAAACACTGAAATGGAAAAAATTGGCATTTATTCGCTTTTAAAATGGATTATTTGTTGGGAAGCAAAAATAAGCCCAGATCACCGCTTGGCCTCGCTTCCCTTTTTTTTATTGCTTTTATTTATGTTACACAGTTATTCATTATTTCTAAGCATGTTCTGATTGCATTCTATGTTTTAATCAAAGCTGATATTATTTTCAATACTTAGAAATTATTAACTCTAAGTCAATGCTATTCATAATATTTTATTTGGGGTTAATTATGTACATCAAATTTTATATGTAAGACAATAATTGCACAACTGGATGTTACATTCCCATTCCCAATCTCCTAACCTGTCTGTCGTATGCCATCTCTTCTTCCATGTCATGCTCTCTCATTGATCCCCATTTCAAGGTTTACGAGATCGTCCTTCTTTGATATTGCCTGGGGTGTTTCCACAAAAACAATCGTTTCGGCCATCTTGTGTCCTCCACTCTGAATTAACTGTATGTATGTGATGTATCCAACTTACTTTGTTTTCCAGAACGGCTCTCCCGCTATTTTTTTATATTCAGGCGGTATTATTTCTGCAATTACATAGCTAGATAATCGGCTCTTATTGCAGTTTTTTAAATTTTGTGTAATTAGAGTACCTTATTCGTGTATCTTTAAAATCAAAACTATTCTAAGAACTGGTAGTAGATGTGATAATATTCAGAGTACCTTCTCTGAGGCGAATGCCGGGGCAGTACTTCTCCACCTTCCCTGGCGTCTCTTTCATTCTCAACCCCTGGTTTCTCTAACCTATCCTGAAATTTCCGTTATTGGTTGAAGAGCGAAGCAAAGTCCCTATAGCAGCCCGGAAATGACCCTGAACCTTTACCTTTTTACCTTGATGGTATCCGATACGATATTTTGGGTAACGATTTCAGATCTCTAAGCTCTTAAGAACATAAGTACGCGAACCTATAAAAATATAATATCATCTTAACACTATAGACAGGAAGATGGTTTTACACATAGTAAATCTTAAACTCCTGTGATTCGCGATGAAACTCAATATACACACGGATACTCAATATTTATCTCAAGCATATACTCATTAGAGTTGTTGTACCTTTATGCAATTAAATTAATTGACAGTTAATTCTAACAGTTATATGTTTAGAGCACTTTACTGTTCTTCTGTTCTCCTTTCTTTCTCCTATAAGGACAACTACAAAAAGGCAATTCTTTCAGATATTCGTTTTCATATTATATCAAATCCTACTTAAAGAGTTTTTTCGTAACAAATATTTATGACGTCAAACCGTATTACCGTATTACCGTATTACAAAGCGTACATATAACGTTTAAGATAAGATTTTTTATTCTGAAACGTAATGCAAGTTTAAAGTTACATAATATAAGCCAGATACAGTGCCTTGCTTTCAGATTTTTTTTCTATTGCATGTTTTTGTATATTTAGTATATTATTATCATTATTAATATCTCTAGTGCATTTCAAATTGCCGATAGTTTTGTCGGTTGCACGAAGCGCACGAAACAAAATTAGAATGAATTTGATATGCAAGAGGGATATTTTGCAGACTATTTCCCGAACAAAAGTTAAGAGGGTCTTCTTTCCCCGCCAATTTGGTTAATTTGGTGGTTTCGCTAGATAGTAGTCAGGGACAGCGGGAATCTTGTGAATCCAGCAATGCGCGACACTAATTATATGACGAGGTAATTTGCACTAGTGCAAAATTATTGCCTAATTGGAATCTGATTGGAAGAATCTCAGAAATTTAAAAGATTTGCTTGGCTTAAAGTGTGTGAGGGAAATAATCATCTTAATGTGGTTCACACACGGATTACTGTCATTAGAAAATAATAATACAAAGGTACCTATATATTTATTTCGCTTATTCTCGGCTTGATATAACGTTGAACATGTCTAATTCTTCTTCTTCTTCTTCTTCTTCGTCTTTAATTAGGCATTGTAACCTGTGATTCTTTACGCTGATTATGGTCGTTCGCCTGATGTTGATATCCAAATTTCTCTCCACCTTTTTTGAGATCGCCCCGGATTACGTCTTTCTGGTGGTTGTAGATCACGTGCTATTCGAATAAGTCGATCCTTTTCAGCTCTATCTACGTGACTGTTCCATTCTCTTTTTCTGTATTTTGTAAATTTTACAATATCTTCTATATTGCATTGCTGTCTTACATTTTCATTAAGTATATGGTCTAATCTTGTTTTCACGATGATTGTTCTCAAGGTGCCCATTTCGGCTGTTCTCAAAATTTGTTTTATTTTAGTAGTTTCAGCGCGGGTTTCAGCTCCGTATGTCATTATGTGTCTTACTATCGCTTTATACAATTTCACTTTGCTGTCTATTGTCATATATTGCAATGCAATGTTGTAAAAAGTCCACGTTGCGGTGCCTGATTGTTATGAAATGTTGTAAGAGCTCCACGTTGCGGTGCCTATTTGTAAAGAAATTATTTGACTGTAAAAGTTTCCACCTTGCGGTGCCTGTTTGTAATGAACTGCCTATCTGTTTGTTTGTACAAAATTCTAAATTTAATTAGGGCAAATCCATGCACACAATTCTCAGTTTAATTTTTATACTGTGCTCAATCTTTGCCTGTCAGAAATTTAAGGTTGGTTAAAATGAAATGCATTAATTAATTGCACAAATAAAATGGTTGAATGCCCCTTTCTTAATATTTTACTTAACTGCAATATTATTTAAGCTAACTCTCGGCAAACACGAAACTGCTTATCTCAGGTTGAGTTCTAAAATGGGCTATATTTAAAATCAATAGCTCCACTGCGCTATTTTTAGTTCATACACGCGGTTCTGGTAGATAAAATTTACAATCCGTCAAACGACACAAAATTTCGCCAGTGCAACAGCGATTATTTGAATGTTCTAAAAGTGATTATTGCAAGGAAGCATCAGGTAATTAATTTGATTATTCAGCTTGGCAACAAAAACCTCGCCTTCGTTATTAATAGGATGACGTACACTTACGCCGACCGCTCATTTGTTTCTGGTACTTGAATAACCGCCAATTTCGCAAAAACTGATGACGCCGTGCGATTTTTGAAACCCACGAAGTAATTGAACTTTTGGAAAAGCGCTAGGCCTCTTCAACAAGGTCTACTCTTATCTTTTAATTGCTTTCCCATACGCTGCCCCTCAATTTACTTATCAATCCTACCTCGTAAAGTTCACCTCGATCTTGCTTCAATGCTGGCAGCCGGTGAGGCAGTTCGATTTTTCTTTACTGGAGGCGCTCTCCTGGGTGCAGATGTGCTCTAGGTGCTCTTGCAGACCCCGCTGACCGGTTGCAGTATAGACCTCTGGGTTAATCTGCGTAATTGTGCTGGAAACGACCCTCGAAAATTTCAGCTGATCGGCTGCCGATGTCCAGTTTCGGAAGCGATTTGGAAAATTTTTATTTTTTGTCATGGAAATCGCCACAAACACTCGTACAGCTGCCTGAACACTTGGTGAATAAAACCGTACACTTTTTATATGTTAAAATGCTTGTTTATTAGTTAAAAACATCAATTAAAGACGGAGCACAAATTCGACAAGCTTTCAAAAAATTGAATTCAATTGTTCTCTTTTTCTAACAACAAGAAAGCATCACGTTGCTATGTTACCGTAGTGTTTTGTTGTCCATTAGAAATTAGTTTTGATAGAAAAACTACACAAATGGAGTTAAATTTGATTACATAAATCTCAACTCGATATTTTCTTAGATCTAATAAATTCGTTCTTTGCTTGAAACTATCATTGTTCCTTCCGTCACCCACACAATTTGCTTTTCACTTTATTTTATTAATGCGCTGGAGATTGAGTTCAAATTTACATAGGTTACTCTTCTATTCTGTTGCCTAATTTCGGGATTGCTCTTTGCAATTTTCTATTTCCCTCTATTCCAATCTCATTTACTTTTCAGATTGCTTGCCATTCACTGATTTTTGCTTTTATTAATACTTTTGCTCATTTAGTCTGCACATAACAAACCTTTTGTGTCAATTTAATTTTGTGTGGTCTGGCTTTAAATATGCACAAACCTATTATTAATTATATTACTTTATTCAACTTCAAATCCCAACCATCTGAAATATGATTTGCTTATGCGTGCCTTTATCCGACTAATTACTACTGCTCGCATCTCATTAGCAATGCATTTAATACTTTTATTATTGTTTTAAATTGCAGTTTTATAAAATACCTTAACTCTGTGGTTTATTGATTTGGTGAAATACCTTGCACTGCCAGCAGAGCCAAGTTATAGGCTTAAAACCATCTCAATATTTATTTCTCCATGTAACATCTCTCAAACAACCAAATATTCATGAACCCTGCATGACCTGTTCTTTCACTTCTTGGTTTCCATTTCGATCACTTGTGATGAGAACTCCCAGATATTTAAAAGACATAATCAATTCGAAATTTTTAAATATGGTTCATCTAATCTACACTGAGAAATATGTTTTTAAATACTTTGTACACATCTAAAAATATTAAATTTAACAGCTATTATATGGAATTATATAATTTTTAGGGAAATCTACAGCAGTTGTTGCGATTTTTACGTTTTATTGAAGGGCACTTAACATTTCTTCAAAATCAGGCATTTGATTATAACAAAATAAAATTTAAGAGCAAACAATCCGTTTGAGCGTTACCTCATGTATAAAATATACAAAAACTCACCATATTAAGGTTGCGGAAATTAAAAAATTCAAGCCATTGTTTTGAACTACGACAATCAATTACAGGATTTCGTAGTTGAGCGCTCGAGCGGGCAGGTGCACCGTCATGCATAAACGAATGTATTGTCAGACTTAAATTTCAGTGCGGTGTGACGTTAAAGTCGCTCAAAGAACAAACCAGCGTTTTACATGTTTGGATAGCTTCAGTGGAAATTTTTGACACCAGAAGTCCTCTAGCAGAATTTATTGTTCCACATGATCCTTTCTTTCAGCACTTGTAATATACAAATTGCATGAGTATTAATAATAATTAATGGCATCATGATGTTTCGTGGTAGACAGTTTCTTTACCACAAACGACCTGACTTAACCTATATGTTTATAAATAGCAGCAACATCTACAATATTTATTTTAAACGAACGCTGCTTCATAATTAGAAATATTCATTCAGCTACCATCCCTTGACATGTACTATAAGCAGACGCAGAAAAATTCTAGGAATATTATGACTTTATTAAATTTCTGGAGCTGCACTGTATTTTTAAAATGGAATGCCATAGCTTAACAAAGAGTATCTTACAGCAGAACATTACGCTATTCTCCGCTTAACCAGAATTTAATAAAAACCATTTGTTACCATACCAGTCAATAAGAATTACATTAGTTTCCGCATTGGTTTGAAAGCGATAGGAATGTGGAGTAGATTTACTATCATTTTCTATAAGGTGTATGAATTACCTAGTGCACGAATTTAATAAAATTTTAAAGGAAAAGGCAGAGATCAGGGCTCATATAAGATAAATAGGTAAATAATCTCATAATTCTGGATAAACTATGTATCTAGTACACTGTTATGAAATAGTCGATTCAAAAAGCTTTTATCTAAAAGACTACGCCCGCGCTTATTTGGCATGTAACTGACATCGCATAAAAGGCTTTGAAATGGCAGGATTGTTAAACATCTGCTAAAAGATTAAGACCTACCTATAATAGGGTCTTATTTATGAGTCGGGTTACAGAAAAATGGTTTCATAAAATCTAATTCCTGCTAGTTGGCTTACAAAATCAGTTGTATTCAACTTTAACAAAACAGCAATTTTAATTAAGGCAGCATAGCACATACCCAATGTTAAGAACGATTAGAAAATATGGAGAACTAATATAAACCCTTGTGTGTAAGCAATCCTGAAATAAAATATCCAAAACAGGGATATTTGGTTGCCACTGTATAGAATGTTTATTTCAGATCTATTTCACATCAAATTTTAAAATATCGTTTTACATACCTTTCGTGATGTGTGGGAAGGTGTTTTATTCTGCGCTGTAACCGCATACCACTACATTTTTCTAAATGTCATCACTTTTAAATTCTACCGACAGAAGTAGGTGTACAATACAATTATAAAAGCTGTGATAAAAATATTCATATCTAAATTCGACGTGGGCTATCGGTGTCCCAAAACAAATGTCTTTCCCTTAGGGATCCCGTTGCTGTTGAAATTTGATTCATCACTGTAAATAATTAAATATAATAATTTCTTAACTCATCTACGTGAAATCTTATCCTTCTAAGAAAATCACTATCTATTGAACTTTGCAGAAGTTTAATTTTACTGCCTCAATAACGATATCACAATTGCAGGTGCACTACTCTCCATAGCTTTTTACAGGGCAAACCCCATTTAAAGAAGCCCGGTAGTTCAGCGTGAGGGGTGAGCCTTCAACTGAAATAAAAAGGGGCTCGCTTGTAATAGTCAACATAAATGTACCTGTAAAAATACGGGGATAAAAATCGTGTTATTTTTATGAGCACCATCTGATGCTTATCGGCCGCTGCTGTGCAGAGGAACTTCAATCAGGAAGTTTTTGTGCTCAGTTCGTGGATTTGAACCTATACGTTATTTCTTGGTATCTGAAAGCGTATTGCACTGCAAGAGTTTGCGGAAGTGCACGTCGTTTCAGAAACGAAAATGGTACCGTAAATTTCACTCTAATAAGATATTATTTATAGAAATGCATTTATTTGTTCAGCCTTGCAGCTCCGACTGCAACAAAGAATTTATCCTGCTCGTAACGTCACGTAGCGTGATGAGCAAAAACTTTCATATGTGATCGCCTAGGGAAGTACCCTTGCTGCACTCCTAACAAGGCTATGTCACAAAATTATTGTACAATTTACTTATAAAACGCACATAAAACTAGGGGCAATTAACGAATGTTAGGTGCATATGACATTTCAGTCACACATACTGTAAAGAACAGGTTCAACTTAGCTTATGCAGTAATTTAATCACTGGACACAAAGCGAAATTTTCGGCAGGGAGTGATATCTCGATTGTGGTGGAAAATTCAGTTCGAATTAGAGCTCGAAAATAAAAGCAGTGGTTGGCAGTCGGGTTGCAATGATGTTAAAATATGCAGCTCCAAGAACGGTGATAAGCATATTTGCATCGTGGTACGTGCGATATGATAAGAGACCTGCCGAGGCTGCGTCGGCTTCTTCAGGGCTATGTTGGGATACAAAACGTTGCTTTACAGAGCGTTGGCGGAAATTTTAGGATACAGTTCGGGAAGTTGGAAATATCAGGCATTTGTAGCTGTTTGCCAAAGTTGTCACGGTAAGAGCGAGGAGCTACGTTCGCGGAAATATAAGGTTTATGTACACGCAAGGTCTCTGCTTAACGTCACTTGCCCGATTAATGATTTACTCTCCAGCTAAACTTGAGTCGAGACCATTTTCGTGGTCGCTTCAGCCTCTTTTGTAAGTGCATAAAATCAGTGGCCGCGTGAGTTTTCAAACGGACCTAACAAGGCAGTATTAAAAATGCATTTACTTTTCCCGAATTTATTATAGACTTCTAGATCACCGTTTTTCAGATATTCTTACTATTTATATCGATGGGCCCATAATTAAATATAGCAAACGTGAGGTAGAGTGAATAAAAATATCAACTGGTTTAAAAGTAAAGACACATACAGGGACGCTGCATTCGCGAACACAACATAAGATATTCCATGTTAATTAAGGGACACTTAAATACTGGCTTTCCTACAATTTTACAGCAAAATTCCTTTTGGGTTTTTAAGGGGCACTACATTATGATTCGACTGGAGAAAGTTGAGCTTCTTTTTTGTCGGCGGCAAACTATGTTTGCTAAATTTTGAAATTTTAAATCAAAATGTCCGCTCGGCCTTGATCAGACACGGTTAAAATTTGATAGGTGAATGATAACACTAATTGAAAACGCCCAATTGAAACAAGCATTCGTACATTAGACACAAAAATTAAAGAAATTTACTCAAGCACATATTATTGAAGTCGTTCTCCTTTGGTACTGTATAACCAAAGATAATATATATTATCTTTGGTATAACTCTGTTTCAGAAATACTTTAATACATATTTAATAAAATTCCTGTCAAAGTTTGACAATAAATACCTAACATAGCTTTGATGCTTTTATTTTATATTTAAAATCGTATCAACGTTTGCAACAATACGCCTTCATTTCAAGTTCAGGGCAACAAAAACTTAAAATTGGCTTGTCATGTAATTTCCTGTAAAATGCCTAATTGGAATTTTGAATACTTTGAAATTAGAGCGGAATTTTCTATGATACGTTCGCCTATGCAGCACCCTGTATATGTAACTCTTCAGATATATACACTGGTACTGCGTTTTTATTATAAGGTTTGACCATAAATGACAAAACTAATTAAACATTTTACAACTGTTATTCAATTATTAAATCAATAATCTTGTGATTTCGTTTTTTCCCAAAGTCAATCAACTCATCATTTTGAAAATGTGGAAGGTTAAATTTTCTATTGCATTACACCTTATAATGTTACTTATATCACAATTAAAATCGGCGTCAAATCTGCTAAAATATATTTTGTTTGTTCATCTATTTCCTATTCTGCCGTTCTGTTTTGTTTGTTCCTGCTGTCTCATTCCATATTTATTTATTGTCCATCGGCTTTTCGTAGCCCCCTCGTTTGAAATATCAAATTATAAGAAAACGTATCTTACTCCTTAGCATATTTATAAATTAACTGCCTCTGTTGTTTACTTAGCTAGCTTAGTACACATGAAACTCTTACTTTGCCTCAATTCGTGTCACTATTTTACAAAAGAGGAAGCTGACTTGCAACTTGAATGCTAAAACCCACTTCAAGCAATATGCACAAGGAAGGCAGCTTTGTCACACAAATAAATAATAATATATTTCAAATAAAACACTTTAATTTTAGCATGCATTAACCTACTCGCAAACTCTAAGATAAGCATGCATTAAATGGAAATCAGTTTGAACTTTCCTTTCAAACTACTTCACCTACGCATATATATGTCCATTAACCCTATTCCTTTACGGTAGCGAAAGCCTCCAACACCCTGGAGCGAACGCTTAGCGCTCATACTGCAAACATACCCTGTATCAGGTTACCATAAGCTCGTGGCTGAAAACTGCTGTGCAGCGCACTGGGCTAGCCAATGTCACAAAGAACTGGCTCACGTTATTTAACTTGAAAGAGTCGCTGCACGGAAATTGCAACAACTGTTGAATCCATAACGAACGCTGTACATACAAAATTGAACGATTCGCTCACTAAACCAGCTGTACGCATATATTTCGTCACACTAGGTTACAGCAATGCAATCTAAGTAACAATGAAATCGTATGCAAACACAAAGAAGCAATGTATTTAAATATTAGAAACAATTCAGACGAAGAGGTCAGATTCCCGTTTCAATGTCGATAAACCTTTTTAAATCAATTTTTATGCAGGCTCGAATAAAAATAATCATTATACCTAATTTATTAGTGTTATGTTTCTCTGTTCCCCTACTTACAGTAAACATTACAGTATCTACTATTTACACCAAATTAAGTATAGTTGATATGTATTTCTATTTAATGCTAACTCTTGGGCGTTCTATTTCCGAATACCATGCTGGCGTATAGCTTTATATTTTACAGGTTCAGACAAACTTTCGACAACCACCCGTGTCCATATGCCCATGGCTTCTGTTGTAAGGTTCCTCTCTTCTTATGTCCTATGCTATTTTTCACCAGTATATCAGTTGCAATTGTCCAATTTTAGAGCACACTCTACACATTTCTCCTCTCCTTAACCTCTATCTTCTGTTTATTCCTTTCGTCAATACTCTTTTTTACTTTAGTGTTCGGTTGTCTTTTCTAAATGTCTCGAGCATAGTAAACGGACCAGGCTGTTTCACCAGCATAAGTTGTAACAGGGCTTATTAGACATTTATAGATGAGTATTTTAGTAGCTTTGGGCAGTTTTTCGTTGGACGTTAAGCCTGCTATAATTCTTGCATCTGCGAGTATACGTCATTCTTACGTGGGTCTCAAAACATTCGTTATTAAGCAGGAGCTGAAATTAAAAACATACATGAAGCCTACGAAGGCAATGTGTACTAGTACTTTTTTATTATCTATCTGAGGACGAATATTTGTTCCACTGTCGGTCCTGATGTCCTGAACCCACCATGATAATCTCCAATTGCTTTTCCCGCATGCTCTTTCGCTCTTTCATTTATTAACTTTGTTTAACCCTTCTAAGCTCTTTTAACAGCGATATGGGTCTATAAATATCTGGTAGAGACTGTTTCCTTCTATATAGTAATTATTATATTGTGACATTGTAATATTTTAGTGATCAAAAATATGTTTTCGAAATCTCACCCTGCCCCACCTTTTCGATATGCCTAACACCTGGTGATACGTCATAGCGACTAGCACTTTAATTGTTAGCCATTCGTGCAACTACTTCATACTTTTTACTTTAGGTTAGCAGCAATTAAACTTTTGCAATGCGTTTCGAGTGTTAATTAACGTAAAATACCAAAAGTCTAGCTTGAAAGGGTTACGAGCTTCTGTGATCTGGAATAACATAACGAGGTATCATACGCCAAGGGATCGTATGCAATGTTGCGAGAAGCTGATCGCACTGGCCTCCAGAAAGATAAAAGGTTCAATTAAACGGATCTGGTGCGGGGAATCCAAAAGGGCGTCCATTGGAAAAGGCGTGAAATGAAATTACGGCCTATAGCTTCTGTAATTGAACTTCGACCTGACATGTGCTTCCCAAGCGACTGGCAGACAGCTCACTGATGTAGGTTTTATTCCAATTTAAATGCATTTGAATAATGAGGCGCTGCAGGAATTTGAAAAACCACAACGACGACTAGTTGACGATACCTCAGTGCAATTTTTAGAAGGCTCGAATTTGCTCGGCGCTGCGAATGCGGGCGGCGAAATTTAAATTAAATGCAGTGTAGCTTCTGCAGCAAATATAAAATTCCGTTCGCACTAAAATTCTTATTTTATTTTCGACGTAAATCAAGCGATTTCCGCAGCGGCAGTCTGTTTTACATAAAATCACAGTTTTTGTCATTGTTGCTGGCGGCATACTCGGTATTTCTCACGGATCATTAGCACTTTAATAATAAAATCTATCGGTAGCATGTGTTCGGAGTTACCTTTCCGGCCCATTTCGTTTCCAATTTGGTGCAATATATATATCGAAAGAGTAACCGATTGTTCTAAAAGCTTTTCCTTTAACTGGGAACTTTTCCATTACCCAATCACTAATAATTTATGGAAACGCTTTTACTTTTGTGTGTGCCGATGCTTTCTTATTCTTTTGCCGATGCCGTAGATCACAGCAAATTACGCCGCCAGCAAATTCCCCAAATTTTGCGCAACAAATCCTTTCTAGTTTAAATTCAAATGTAAACGAACGCCAGTGCGTAGACGACAAAGGCCAATTTTTTACATTAAGAGGAGTACGGCTCAGCTGATTCCCATGTGCAAAATAAAGAGTGCGGACAAAGAAATTGCTTTCATTGATTTGAAGCAAGAACTGTTTTGTGAAACTCAATAGGTATTGTGCTGCTTGAGCATTGACACTACAAAAACCTATTGTGTGTCATTGTAAAAACGGCAGTCAACGCTTAGTTGCCCATTCACTAGCGACAGGTGGCGTAATGTTATACCAAGCGTAACTTTGAAGTTAAGGGAAATATGGAAATAACTAATATTTAGATATCCTTCTAACTGGATCAATTTGCCTTAACATAAAATAGGTTATGCGAAATATCTGGCCACTTTTATCTATTACAGATTAATCAAAATCGATATTATTCCACAGGTGATGCTGAATTGGCAACGATTTTCCAAGTTTCTACCAAAAGTAAATATTAGTTTAAAGTAATTTCCTGTTTTTAGTCTAACCAGTATGCACTCAATTTACCCACGTGTTGTCTACATCCTGAAAACTCACTGTTTACAGTCAGTTAGGTTATGTGCCCCATTTAGTATTACGTGAGCCAATCAGAAAGAAGATTGCGCCATATTATATTCAGGCTGCTATCTCTGAACAACAAGTTTAATATATTGAATTTTAATAAAAGTAAATCTAAAAAACAAGTTGAGCTTGAGTATGTCATGGAACCCCTTTTTTGAAGCCCCACTTGAGGTGCTAAATTGAAATATAACCCCCTATTGGGCCACTCTTGAGGTGCCAATTGAAATATATCAAAGCTCCCCGTTGTAAGCCAATTGTGATATATTCCATATCTCGAGTCCCACTTACGGTGCCAATTGTAATATTTATCAACTACGCTTGTAGCATCAAACGAAATATGCTCTTTTACTAATTATTACTATCATTTACAGTTCATTTATATCCCTACCTTATTTTTTAATGACATAACTCCTAAATCAATTTGGCATTTAAAATTATGTCATGCAATTATTATTGTTTAAGCCAAGACTAGTTAGTTTTATAAGCAATGAGACTCCTGATTCCCAGCTGAACTAACAACTTCCTCTATATCTAAAGACTGAATTCCTTTTAAAATATAATAACTATATGATTTTATAATTCAAATACAAGTTTCGGGTACTTCATAAACTTAAATTCGTACGTTCAGTTTGTTAGTAAAACATAGAAGTTTGATCTGGCATTACAGAATAAAATACAGAATGTCAAAAAGCAATTTAATAAATTGTTAATATTTCCAAACTTGATTAATGTAAAGTTCTAAATGTTATTATTCTATTTCCAAAATGTTCAAATTTTAAAATATAATTGTCGAAAACGATAAGTACTTAAGTCGCTATTGAATTTAGAAAACTAATTCTTCTAAATATAATTACAATAGTTTAAAGATTTGCCGCACCAAACTTACTTTATAATTATTTTGTAAGAAATTGTCACTAACCTTCTGCATGTTTATTTCTTGTACCTGATGTTCTACCTCAGCCCATAACTGGACAGATTTTAGTCAGAAAACCTCTCTTGGTTGTTCCCGATCAAATCAAAAGCTCGTTGTAGCTCTTTGAAAACTCTATTACTTGAATAGACAGTTCTACAGCATACCACAACACTGACTCCCACTGGTTTTACTGGCTTCGTATTCTAATATTTACAATAAGATATACTACGCTAAATGAATTCAAATAATCGTGAATTAATAATATTTGTGACTTACAGTCAAATTTGATCGTAGAGAATGCTTTATTACTACTACGTATCAAATCAGCAATTATTATTTTTTCACAATTAATAGGAATTTAACCTTTAACGTGACTATCTCTCTTAGTTTCTGAGTGCAAGGTATTTTGTCACTCGAAAACCATACAACATTTCGGTTGCCCCTACTACCTCACCAGTCAAAACATACAACTGTTATATCACACGATATCCATTAGATAGCTGGATATAAATATTTGAATTAAATGTATCCTGTATGCTGCATTACAAGTATCTGGACCTTGAAGGTGTAAAAACGTTGTTAAACAACGTTATTATCTCGGATGATGTGAACATAGTCCAAGCGTCACATGTGGGAAAATTCGGATCGTTGGGCACGCCGTTTGGGTGTAATTGTTAATCGCAAACAAGCTTTAAACATTCTTAAAAACGATCATAGCGTAAATCCTAAGACCAACGTAACAAGTAGAGCGGACAAAACTTAAATGCAGAGCACAGATCTAAACAGATTTTGTATAGTATTTGCAACTGTTATTTAAATGTTAAAAACTTATAGTATTACCGTTAGTAAGTGACTTTTTGTGAAATTCGGCTCATTTGGTAATATTGCGTTTTTAAATGTAAGTGTTCCCTAATGGCGAAATGAAAATGTATGTAATTGAAATACGAACAAGCATTATTAGAAGTTGTTTTACTCAGATATTTTAAGATTTCCTTAACTAATACAAGTTGTATAGTTGGTGTTAAAGATAATGGGTTTAATTGTACTACATTTATCTGCATAAGGAATGCACCATACTTTATAGAATCATTCAGAACCAATAACAATAGGTAGAACAATAGAACCAAATAATACGATACCTTATAACCTATCAATAGACGACAATACCAACGATCCAAACGAAATGTTAATTTACCAAAACCAAAAACAAAAACTTAAAAGAGAATAAACTAAAAATAAACAGCAAATGGCAAAAATCTAACTTACAAGACTAAACATAACAATGTGGAACACATTGGTAGCATGGTATTTTATAGCAAAGTTATACAGCAACTCAGCCATCATATATATTTGGAGAAAACTAATTTTCTCATAGATTAAAAAATAAGAATAGAAACATTGCGGTCGATATAAAGGCATAGCAGCTTTAGAACACAATGTGTGATAGCAATACAATATGAAACAGAAGCACAGATATTCATAGAACGATGCATAAATTACAACTTCTACAGCGACATATAGAAAGGGCTATACTAAATAATACTTGGAAGAATAAAAGAATTATACATAGATGAGGCACACGAAACTAAATAATATAGCAAAAATTTTAAAAGATCGAAGTACCGGTCGGTGAGTCATGTTACATGAATGAAAGCTAAAGGTAGGAAACGACAACTGAGTGAAGGTTCAGGACTTAAAAAACCGTGGAGCATACATCATCTAGATCAGTGATACCCAAAGTGGGCGCTATCGCCCCTTAGGGGGCGCTGGAACGATCCAGGGGGCGTTAGAAGCCTCGGGTGCATTTGGGGGGCGGTGAATAAAAATAAGGAAGCGATGAACGCTTAAAGAAGAAAGAGAAGATAAGAAGATTTAGAAAAACCATTCGTACATATTTCATCTGTTGTGTACCATAGACCATAGTGTAACATTATTTTACAAATAAACACACAAAATGCAAGTTACAGATTTATTTATTCCATGAAGACTATTTACCATTATTATATGTTCTTAGTCTTCTTCATACCATTTATTACTTTATTTATTCAGTCTGTTTATTCTCCGTGTTTTTAATTTTACTTTATCACACCCTTTAATACACCATCCGAAAGTAAATCTCATTATAATAAAGGGCTTTTATTATTCAAATTTGCGGTTTCCTAAAATACAGGTTACAAAATCAGAAAAGATTTGTTTATTTTAAAAATATCATTTTCTCTAGCAATAATAATTTGTACAAAATTTCTATATGGTATACTTTATTATAACATTTCATAATTGACTTTTTCAGATAATCATTTGAGTTTAGCTTTCACTTTAGTTATTCCGATTATCAGTTAATACCTACAAATTAAAATCTAAGCTCTGATGTTACCAAACAACTATACCAACTAAATCAACTTATATGCTCGAAGCTTTTTAATAAACTATTCGCAATTTAACAGTAACTGTATCTAATGTCTCATTCATTAAACAATTCTCAAATATTTATGTTGTACATTTAATGTATATATCCTTGTACTTTTTAATTTCTAATTAATTTATTCTTTCAAAATAATTTCCTACCTAGAAATACTCTTATAGATACTTATCAGTCTCAAGAAGTTACCACTACAATATCTGTGTGTTTGTTGGCTTAAAGAATGTAGATTTCCAGGGGGCGCTGACTAATTTTTTTTTCTAAAAAAGGGGCGGTAGGCCAAATAAGTTTGGAAACCACTGATCTAGATGATACGATGATTCGGAAAAATAGAAGAAAAGTAGAAGAGGTATAAAAACTGCTCAGGATAGAACCGAATGGAAAGAATTAAGGAAGGCATACTTCCACATGTCGACGTCACATGCTGAACAAACTCCGTTTCTCTTCGTGATCACAGTTAAATCGAAATTATTGTAGAATAAAATACAATAGATCTTGAGATAACATTTAAAAGTTTTATATTGTTAACAGGGTGACAGTACTATTTTTGTGGTACACCAATATTAACACATGGTTCTTATCTTCATGTCTGTTTTTGGTTAGTTTCAATCCTTAGATCGGCATAAAGTATGTTATTGTTATACCGATGTTATTGTTAAGATGTGTTAAGGTGGACTAACTAAAGTGCCAATGAACCACTTTACTGTTTAGAACGGGTTAGAAACGTTTAGCTTTTTCCATCTAAAATACTTACTTTCCAGAATATATATTGGAGAAAAATATGCTTCATTTATTTTCCTGTTTCACATTATGCAGGCCGTTGACTATTATTGGCCAGTATTATTGCCTGATATGTGAGCCAAATTACAATGTAGGCAACTGTGGTCTGGAGGTTGGTGCGCCACATTAAATTAGAAATATTGCATATCTGGCTACATTACATCTACCCTGAATATCCTGTAACTATATTCACATACGACTTGCATTCGCCTTTACAAAGACGTTCTTGTACACATTTTATTATAGTAACGTAGAAATATGATTTTTTTAAAATCATGTATAATGTATATATTATTTAATGTTTATGCTACGCATATATCTTCATTATTTAGTAGTAACGTAGCGCTGGCATTTTTTTAAATTGAATCTGAAGCTTTGTGTCCCGACCTTTGCAATTCCTAAATGGATGCGTGGCCCTGGCCAACTCGACCTACTCGGCAAACTGCATGGGCCCCACTTATTGTATAGCGTCAACATCAAATATAATTTAAACTGCCACATTTTAGGGAACCAATTTAATATATTTAATGCCGGCAGAGATAACGCACTGGTAGTTTAAATGGTTAAACCAATAATTAAATATCACTAAATTAACATATGCAAAATAAACGTGGGAGCTTCCGATCATTATATAAATAACTACTACGTTCGTTAAATTCAAGATGAAACTATGTAGAATTCCAATTACTACTATTACGATTATTGGCATTACAAACAAAATATTTGACTTAATAAGAGCGCTCGTAATCGATTCGGCCGTCAAAGGTAACGTGGAGAACATTGAAAAACGGAAAAGAAAAGAAGGTCCTAAGATTGAGGATGGCTTGCAGAAGGCTTTTAAAATATCATAAAAACCGTGAATCAAACAGACAGGTGTAGTTCTTCAATAATCCATAACACCAATTTTGCGCCTGAGTACCGATGCTTTTCGGGATAAAACAACTTTCTATGAATCACCATAATAACCCGTGAAAAATGCAACTTGCAGCATCCGAAGTAAATTTAAGGTCTAAACATTTTTAAAACTGGAAACTAGAAACCCTAAGTATCCGTAAAACTCTTAAGAAAACTAGGTATTCTAGGTGAATCTTAAAAACTCCCAAAAACGACATAGGCACTCTGATACTCGCCCCGACGAATTCATAAATCTGCGATTTCCAAACGCATTATGAAACCACCGGGAACAATGATACCTTCTCTGGTGCAAACAGATCATAGTTCCGCAATACTTCGATATTGAAGTGCTAAATTAAAAGACCAAATCACTTAAGAACAAACTTAAAGATCCATTATTGTGAGTACACAAATTTGATAAACTTTTATTGTAACTTGTTAGTTATATGTGACATTTTAAGCTAGGACATTAAAAAATTACATTTCAGTATTTTCTTATATTTAGTTAGCTATAAAAAACATTTTTAATTACCTCTGGAATTGACACATCTTTTCCTCTTCAGCCTAGTCTCTACCTCTGGTTTCGAGATCACAAATCTCAAAGTGACAAACTGTACATACACTCGATAAACGACTTTAAAACTAAAATTCCGCCCTCCCTTGAGAAATTACTGCAAGCATACTTCAATGAAGGATATGCAGGTAAACCTCCTTTGTCTCTGAAATAACAATAATGTTTCAGATATTTACCTACCCTAGCTCCTGTTTTTCGTCTCTCCCTCATTAGTAAGTACACGGAGCTTCCTTGGGAAATAATTATGCGACAAACATGCTAACCATGTTCCTCGCCATAATAAAACAATGTGTACAGGAATTATTGGCTGGATTCTCTTGCGTCTCATTTTCTTTCTCTACGACTTTAGCAAATGTAGTGTCTTAACTTACCCTGCTTGACTACAACACTGTAGTTAAAGTAACGGGCACAATATCAAAGGAAAGTCAATATCTGTCTCGGATACTCTTTAAGTTTAACTTAGTGTTTATACAATTTTTAGACGCTCGATCAATTTCTCCCAACAGGATGGAAACCTATTATGGATGAGAAATAGAAAACTATAAGATGCTGTGTAAACTTTCAGTAGCGCTAAAGTTTACTTCCTCGCAAACCCCTGAAGGTTCGCCGCTGATCATGTATCTTGATGCCCGATATACATTTGCCTATTAAATTTGTCTTCTTAAAGTGCACGTCTTAGTTGAAATTCCAAAGCAGTTTGGTGGCTTCAAATGTATTTAGTGTCGTTATTTTTTGCTTTTTATGCATAGTACTTAGTCCACTATCAAGTTAATAACGCACTGCACATTTTGCCATTAACGTAGCTAAGTAATAATCTCATGCAAAATAGAGTGAACATTACCGACAAGCAAGAAGTAGACTACACAGTCGTTAACTTGAAATTGCTTTACGGCATCATTAGTATAAATTATAATGTTACTGGCCGTGGCTTAATCCGTAGGCTTCGCATTTATTATAGTGCAATGTGGAGCTAACCTTCCTAATCATGTCACCAAACCCTGCTTCTAAATACATGTCACAGCAACAAAATTGTCATGAAATGTTGTGACAGCTACTTCTGTAGTTTGTCAAGGGATAGCAGTTAGCGGAATATGACTATTTCTCTGTATTATTATTATTGTTGTTACTAGAAAACGTCAACAATTTTCTACAGATATGGTCAATAGAAAACATTGAAGGTTTAGTAGCTTCTCATTAATTGTGGTAAGTAATAAGTTTAATTCGCAGTAATATTCTTTGTTTAAAGTTGTGAGATCTTGATCGTTATGGTTTTAGTGAAAAAATTGCTTGCCATTTCGACGATGAGTTGTCGCATTTATAAAAAAGTTTGATGGCTTTATATAATATGAACACATTTAAATTATATTTTCTATTTGTCTAAAATATTTATATTTAAATTTAGGATTTACAACCAATAAATGAGGCGAATCGAATATTACTCCAACATAAGTCTCCTAGAAGGCCAACGTAAAAAAAGGTTTTTTCCAATTTTACAGCAACCAAACCATAATAAAAATAAATAAAGTATGAGACCAACCTTCGAGTGATATGAGCCTCTTTTCGTACTACAAGGAGTTTAAGTTGTGTTTAATTTTATCCGTTTATCTACACGACCGAGAATTATATGATGTGGATCAATTTACCGGCATGTCTGTTCGTTCCAACAGTTTTCACATAACTAGCATAACTTCCGAAAATGTAGTTCAAGCTATAAAGCTATTGAATCCAAAACGTTAAGTTGGTCCTGACAGTGTACCTGAAAGCCGGTATTTAGAACGTGTCTTTCTCTGGGAAGATAGAAGTATTTGAATATCATAGAAGCACAAGGGTAAATTTATATAGGGTTTACCTCGTAGGCCAAACAATTGGAAGAAGCTAGATTATTAGTACGTGATCTGAAGCGAAACAATTGCTACTCGGCCATAAAAATTAGGTAAAAATGCATGCCGGTTGGAGCAAATTCCTTTAGTAGGATTTTAAACTTTATTAGAGGTCATTTGCAAGGTGTCGACCGCTTGACAAATGTTGGCGTGTTAAACCTATAATTTTCAAGAATACTTAGCAGTATGGAGCAATTATGCATTGTCACGTTCATGTACGTGAATTAAAAGTCCGAAATTAAAAGTTGCTCTCATAGGTTTATTAGACATTTTGAGAACGCCTACCGAATTTTCTTGGTCAAACTGAACTGAGAATTTAGTAGTTAATAAATAACCTTATAAGACTTAAGCTGTTCTGTAAATGCAATTATTTTGTATAATTTGACTAAAAGGATTGTCAGTCACTCCAACTTTAGACAAATTCGCGACAATACTTACACAGTCATGTAAAAATTCATATCTTGGTCTTGCCAAACGAACTACTGGTACTAGTTTACTAGTATTTACGCGAAATACTGTTCATTGCTTTAATAATAATACTCAAATTGATGTGATGCTAAAGCATTTGACAAAGTAAATCACACTATACATTTTGAAAAATGTATTCATTTGGTTTCACTCCTCAAATGTTACGCTTATTTTCGCCATATCTCTAGAACAGGCGTCAGAATGTAGTATATAATAATTGCAATTCGCGTGATTTTAGCGTTTTATCGGGAGTTCCATAAGGCTCCAACTTAGGGCCGTTCATGTTCCCGATCTTAATTAATAATCTACCCGGAGTTATAACACATGTTAAATGGGTATTGTTTGCTGAGGACTTTAAAATTTATATGAGTATATCTTGAATTTACGACTGTCAATTACTACAACTCGAACTTGAGAAAATCTTTCAATAAATGTGCCATAACTGCACTCCCCAACAATCAATCATAACCTTTAACTACACACTTCATAATTAGAATGTTTGGAGAAGTGACAACATAAAGGATCTGGGTATACAGTTTGATAATCATCTTACTTTTAATTTACATATTCTCAACCTATAGACCACTTGGATTTCTTATACGGAACGATAGATCGTTTAATCAAATCCATTCTTTAACTTTGTTATATAATATGTTTGTGACACCACACTTATGCATGTGCTATTTGATCACCATGTTACAACAATTATAAGAATTTAATAGAAAAGGTTAACAAAATTTTTACGCTACTTGTATTTCAAAATGCATGGCGTCTATCCTCTCTATCTACCTTATACTGATTTCCTTAAAGAGTCTAATCTCTTAGGTTTAGAAAAAAGAAGAACTTTCTAGTCATGCATATTTATATTCAATTTAGTTAGATCGGCTGTAGATTGTGATCACCTTTTATTATAGCTACATTTTCATATGCCTTTACATAACTCTAGGCATAACTTTGTTTTTTGAATCCCAAATTACAGAAAGAATTATACTTAGAATTCACCAATGTTGGGTATATGTTCCCATTGTAATAGCTTTTCGGAGATAGATATTTTTCACTGCAGTTTAAAAAAAATAGATTTTAGCTCGTTAAACGCATGTTATTTATTTTTTATTGATATCCTGTTTATTTTGTTTTGCACGTACTTCATTAACTAGTAATTACTATATATTGCATTTTATTTCTTAATTTACAAATTTGTAACATATTTACATGAACTATAGTTATAGCTGATATTTGTCTCTACTACTCATTCTTCCTATTTGCTTTGCCCCTACAATACCTTCTAAGTAATTACTACTGTATCTATTATACAGAGGATATAGGTATATTGTTTTCAATAGTAGCCTGTAATTGGTTAATCTGTTGACTATGCTAAAATAAATAAAAATAAATACATTTTGTCCATGGTTCATTGATTGTATAGCCACGTGGCCAACCCAATCGCATTGCTGTTCTACCTGCGATTTTTCTTTGTCGACAAATTTTATTATTCCTACCTTTTTCTCTTAGTTCCAGGTTTTGGCATTTTAGACGATTTTGTACCCATACATGTTTTTCTAACACGTCACAAAATGTAATGAGTTAGGTTTTTTGTCAATTCGTTTATATTAGATTTATTGCTATGCTCTGTTGTCGTTATCGTCTTATTGATAATCTCTTTACCTTGCTTGGTCTCTAAGATGTCCGGTATAGTATTCTTCTTTGTCTGCTTAGAATGAGTTTGGTTCTTTCCAGTTTGATATTGATCGAATTATTCGCCTTATGTGCATTTTATCTGTTAGTATAAAATCGATTTAATTTCTGGTGCTCTCATCTAGGTTTCTCTATAACCGTCCAACTAACGTTTCTTTGGCTTTTCGCCGTTTAGGACTTTGAAATATGTTTTTCTTTGTTTCAATGCTATTTGAATATCTCTGTGGAACACGTATCTAAATATGATGTTATCAGTATGAAATATGCACTATGCATTCCTCTGCCGTTTGTAGCGTTATCGTTATTGTGATGCCATATATGCCCAGGTTTCAATTTTGTACATATTTTCCTTGCCATCTTATTTCCGAAATTCCTAGTATTTCCCATTCGATTCAAACTATTTCAGTTTCTAGTACCTCCATTCTCCTTCTGCTTTCAACGATCTAATATGGTATGTAGGTGAGTATAAACTGTCGCAACGGTTTAATTGTTTTTAAAAAAATAGTTGTATCTCATCAATTTTAAAAAATACTAATATGAACACATTTGAAGTATTTATAATTATAATAGCATTAATAATATTTCAAGCATATCAAATAATATTTTATCAAATGTGCCAGAAATGTGCTAGATTAATTTTTGTAAATAGTATAAAATAGCATTGGCCTTCATAATATTGCATAAAAACGGTATTAAAAATAGTGTTAGCCTTGATTTGAACAAACTGTAATCAGAGTAGGCTTGGCAACAATGTAAAACAATGTAAGATCGAAGTCAAACTGGGAAGTGTTGTTAATTTGGATTCCCCAATAAATAACTGTTAAATTGTGACCATCATCAATTACAGAATAGACGTAATAAATTTAAATTATATTTAGCACAATAATAGTTTAAATAAGTAAAATAAGAGCCCTTTTCAAGGTTCTCAAGATTACAATACTATAGCTTCGTAGAAATACACTGCTCAAATGACAATATTTAATTATAGAAATTGTATCGCACATCAAAATTAGAGATAAATATGATGTTTTTTTTAAATAAGGTAACTCACATGCCAAAATTGAATAATTAGTTTAAGTAATGAGATGAGCTTTAATACATAAAATTATTACAAAATTACTAATACATTTTCATTCTACTGCGATTATGCAGTTATGCACGCTATTTCGAGCTAGAGATATAAAATGGACTTTTAGATGCAACAGGAATTAAATTAGTACAAAGCGTAAGTATTTTCCATTTATAATCTCTAAAATGTATTTGTAAAGCATTTTTGCCCTTAAAATTAATTGGTTTTACTAAAGAAAGACAGCTAAGATTGTAATCCGGAAAATGCTAGCATCGTTTATATGTTACAAGCAAACTGCGCGCTACGAGCACGTGAAATAGGATACGCGAAAGGTCAAGCTCCGAGCGGAGCGCTAAGATAAGAAAAACAAAACCTAAACAAATATAAACATCTGTGAAGCCGGAACATGAGATTTTATTTTGTGCCACAGACACACAGACACACATTAAGGAAAATTATATTATAGATTATTCTCCGTCCATAGATGGGGCAGCAATGCGCACATGTTTACCTGT
Organism: Agriotes lineatus; assembly: GCA_940337035.1. Lineage (NCBI taxonomy): Eukaryota > Metazoa > Arthropoda > Insecta > Coleoptera > Elateridae > Agriotes > Agriotes lineatus. The sequence continues at coordinate 124,109,829 of OW679195.1, forward strand.
TTTCAATTACTAAAATAGATCGCAACTGACTAATACATTATAATAAATTATTAATTGAATAGTGAGAATCATAATATTCAAATTATTTAAAAAAACTTGTTAACGTAGTTTTATAATATACTGGATCATTTGCATATACTTATTTGTGCAATTCTTAAAAATATTTTCCAAAAGAACAGTCATGGCATTTTTGGTAACCTTTCAGGATGGTGTCACTAACATTTCTTATCATAATTTGGTTTAAATAAAACTAAGTCCATTAGTAAAATATTATCATTTGAAAATTTGGAATTTTTCCACAACGTTGATAGCACTTTGCATACAAAGTATGCCAAATCGTTGCCAAATATTTTTAAACGTTCCGAGACTATTTAAAAAACTATAAATTTCCGTTATTTTGTTCTTCCTCTTATTTTTGTTAAATATAGTTCTTCTTGTAATTTTATTATTTTGTAATTTTATTAATATGATTTGGTTAATGCTTCAGTTGATATTTGAGGAAAGTGCAATTATATATGCTTAATATGAGTATACTTAACAACAAAAACTTTTATGTATATATTTTATGACATAATGCAACAAACACAATTTTTATGGGTAATTACGAAGGCTCTTTAACAAATCAAAACGTAGTAATGTTAACTTAACTCTTCAGAAGTTCTGTCGTACACGGGGTACATACTGATAAAATCCACTGTGTCACTTCTGCTGCCAAAAATGTCTAAGTCATAGCATAGCCTTTCAACAAAATTGTCTAACAGACAAAACTTGATAGAATTTTTCATGTCGAGCCATATTCAGATTTTCTTAAAGCCCTCTCAAGCCCCCGTGTCTGTTCGTACTCCACTACTTTTTTTATACTGATTTCCATTATTTATAGTAGCTATTTTTACAGGTTTGTATACTACTCAAATTATTTATTATAAGTTGGTAGTAATTAATTTGTAGATTTTTAGCTTTCGGAATACCTTTCCCTTTATCTAAGTATGCTCTCCATTAAAATTTCTTTATACAAGTTGAAATAGATATTACTGTTTCCGCACAATTAAACTCTAAGGCAAATTCCATAGTAGTAATTATCTGCAGAGAGCGCTTCATGTAATTTAAGTTATTCAAATCTATTAAAAGTACAAACTGTAGATTTATTTGAAAGATAGTGAAAGCCAGATTTTTTGTTTAAATATGGAAAATGTTCAATTATTACAAAGATATTATACCTTACCAAATGTGTTTGGTCGACACTCTTCTCGAATAATTTTTTTTAAATAAAATGAGAGGTTATACAGCTTCTGAATAAATAGGCAGCCCTATTATTGTTTCGTATAATATATACCTATATATTTTGTTAAACCCTCGCATTTTTAAAACATAAACGCAAATTAAAAAGTTTTACAAGCAAATATGTTGTTTTTGTTCTATGCCTTTAGATGCCGGTGAAAAGTGACAGGCGCAGCAAGGCAGGTAGGCAATAGAGCAGGCAGGGTATACTTTTATACAGGATGTCTCGCAATAATATGTGCATAGCTTAGCATGTGCCACTGCCGTTATTTTAAATTGAAAATTGCCAATAAACTTGTAGTTTAAAAGCTATTAGCACTATATGTGTTATAAATAACACTAAGCCTGCTGAGTAGTACTGGTTTTAATTATATTCAAATCACGAATTCTTCGATTTAACAAATTCTTTCTGCTCCAGTTAATCGACGACTTCACATGGTCCACAGATGGTAACCTAATGGCCTTAGATACGGTGACCTCGGTGGCCTATTAAAGGGATTCTACAGCCATATTCAACGATTTTTAAAAATTTCATTTAGAAATGTAGTACCGCTCTACCAAAATATGGGGATGTCCCATCTTGTTGTATCCACATAACCTTTCTGATGTTTAGAGGTACTATGCAAACCAGAAAAAACTGGACAGGTAATATGGTCTGTTGTGAATGTGACTGCATTAATATGTCTAGTTGCTAGGTATTTTTAATTTAATTGTCAACTTGTTTAGACGTTGATATGAATCAAAATTGTTATGTAATTGTTTAATTCCTCGTTTAAGATAATCAAATTATGCAAAAGTCTCTATCAAGAGTTGTCCCAGTCTTTTTTGTCTTGTATAGTACACAGGTAGTTCATCTTCCAGAAGGCGGAAGTAATTCAAACACAAATGGCAGAATAATTTTGTTTCCGATATTAAATACCACACCAGCCATTAACAGAAAAATTATACCAGAAATGTGGTTGTGCGAATGTGTGGATTTTCGAGCACCCAAACATGTGAATTCCTTGTTTTATTATTCCATCTCGGTTCTACCTCGTCCGCAAAATAATTTTTGTGTTCCACCGCGAATTTTCCAGCATTTCTGAATGGCTTTCCATGCCTCCATTCGTTTAGCACCAATTTGGTCGCTATCCGTCGAATACTAGTAATGAGTAGAACTTTTCTCAATCGTATTGAGTGATTTACATTTCGTCTCAGTGATCGCACACGTTTTGATTATGGTATTTCGCCATACTTTAAGGTCGGGAAACCGGCGAACAATGTTTACGACATATAACAAGACTATTGTGTACTGAGTAGTCAATCGGCATAGGTATTAAGCTAAAAGAGGAATAGGAGTTCGCTTGTGGAAATCAAATCAGAGTGTAGCGTTTTTAATGCCTGTGATAAAGTGTGGGATACCTTTTGGCGATGGGAAATATGTAGGGTGCTTAACTCCGGATATTAGACCTTACCACATTTCTGTACCTTTGTAATGCCTACCTAGGTGTGAAACATGCGAAACTGCACTGCGCTTTACACATAAAAATAATACCTGTGAAACATGTGAAACTGCACTGCGCTTTACACATAAAATAATACAATACATTTGAAACAAAAGAACAGCTTTGCAGCTGTGACCGCTACAAAGTCTTCAACGAATTTCACGTGATAAGCAAAGCTAGTCTATGGCATCGCCTGCAAGTTAACTCATCAAGAGGAAACGCTATTAATGTACTGATTCAGTTCGCTGAAGGCGTTTCTGCACTACGAACTGGGATATTCCCTGAAACTTACATCACAACGGTAACAACGTATAAACACATGCTAAATTTGGTGGTTATTTATGCATACGACAAGTTCAAATTACTTGCTGAAAGACGTCAAAATTAACGACAATTCGCTCAGACGGAACCTTACTTTAGTAAAATATTATTTCATACTTAATATTAACGGTAAATTATGTGCAATATAAAACACTTAACCATAAAGTATTTAACTGGATATAGTTCGATCAACGATAAAATACCAATAGCAGGGGAAGTCGCAGATCTCTGGCTATCTTCCACCAAACTTAAGCGGTGGAAGCGGGCTTTAAAAATGGCTGCAAAATTTGGGCGCTTCTCCCGGACGTTGACGGTGTCCATTTGAATAATGGGCAGCGGTAATTCAAAAATTTTCCACGGGCACTCAGCGCGTACCCACAAGCGTTGTAGGAAAGTCTTTAAAGATGAATCGATGTGCAAGAATGGTTGTAATAAGAGGCGTCGATAAACAATAGACGTTACTTTAAATCCGATCGGTACAGCAAAACACTTCCGGATTTGGAAATTTCAAACTCAGCAGCCTGCGATTTGGTTAAGCTGAATAGACCTCACAATGATCGTAAAATTACCAAAGTGGCGTGGTAAAGCTTTATAAAATAGATACATTATGGAACACTACGCTCATATATCGTACAAACATCCTAGTTTGACTGTCCTTGGTCAGCATTAAAACAATGAATAAGTATAACGCTTACTGGTCAACCACTCAAAAGTGAACTGTCTTACCCCAAACTTACTTTCAGCCTTCGGGCGTAATTAAAAGAAAATGCTAATAATTAATGCTTTTCTTGTTTTTTTGCTCGATAAATGCCTGCGGCGTTGAAATTTTAAGCGCCCATGTATATAAGGACAATGTTGATGTCAAATATTTTAATGAAGATGTTTATAAATTGCGAATTTATTCAAACAAGTGTTGGGTTTAGAATACAATATTTACATATTCGATGTGGTTATTAATTTTATAGTTTTTACAGATACTATTACATTAAATCAAATGGTTATATGTTGTGCATGATTGAATCTGATGTCTTGGTTTTTCACATATAGCATGATAACTAAAGTAGCAAAGCATATAATGATACAGAGACATTGGAAACGATTCGAGCCTATACGAGCAGTAACGTATGGGATTTAGTGTATTTAGTGTTCGAATTTGACATTCTTGAGTACTGACGTTTGTGGTGTACTTTTGAATTCTCACGTTGCATTAATTGTTTAACTTACGATACTTTATTTCCATTGCATCACATCAGTTTTATTCAGAGACTTACGTTTGAATTGTTTCAGGTAAGGAGCTTCCTGTACTATACGGCAAGTCACTGCTACCTGTCATGTTAAGTTTTGTAAACGTGGTTGCCAGCGGTGTCAAATGGATTGCCTATATGTTGGTAAAGGTAGGAAAATCTTCATGAAATTCATTATTTGTCTGGAAGTCAAATAAAATAACACTGCATTGTTGAAAACTATCTCTATATATTATGGTAAGAAAATATATTGATTGCAGACTAATTATTGTGTTTATTTTTTGAATTTTGATTTGGAATTTACTTTATCACTTCCATAATTCTCCTAAAAAATACAGTGAATAGGTAAAACAAGAGTTTATAGATATAGTAATAAATACTTATAGTGGATTAGATAAAAAGATATATTTATAGTTGGGTAATTGCGTTTAGCTATTAGTTTTAATTGCTTTTGTAGTATCAATTCGAAATAGACAACCTTATCCAAAGTATTAATATTAATACTTAAAAACTAATAATATTAATTCTTTCAAGCTGAGTTAGCATCCCCCAACTAAACCGCCGCAATATGTGTGTTTACACGAACATAATTTAGACTCGATGCGCTTTTGAGTACCCTTGTTTGTTTCGAACTGTTCCACCCAACTGTAGGGGGAACTTTGATAAAATGTATTTGTTTCGAAACCTAAGAGCCTAGATAATATTACAAAGTTTGAAGCGGAATGGCACTTTGTGGTCAGTTTGCTGTAAAACGACAAACAATCTTTTGAAAGTTAACGTATTGTTTTACAGTGAACCATAAAAAAGCCCTTTCTGAATTGTAGACATCATCAAATTCACCACGACAAGAGGATTGTTATTTACTTGTTGCTTTGATGATTTATTATTTACGGCGATCAACTGCGTGGAGATTGAACTGTGCATACACTGTTTCGATTAACATTCATTCAAAAAAGTTTCTATGTTTTGAATGAATATTTAACTAAATTATAATAAATATTAAGTAACTGCTCATGAACCCTGAGAAAATAATTATGTTTTTTTGACTTTCATAACGGAACGCCTTCAAATCCACATCTGGTGAAATTAAAGAAACAAAAACAACAGCTGAATCAAACAAGTACAAAAACACTCTACCATTCATATTTAGATGCAGAATCAGCACACAACTGGTTTTCTGCACCTGCTCCATTGGAATTCCTTAGACGCCTTCTCTGTCACTAATTTATCTCGAACCGATTTTATTATGAATGCACGTAACGCTGCCCTTTGTTGTGAATAGTTTTTTTAAAAACAACTTCGGCTGTCTGGCCTCGTTAAGTAAATACTTAAGTTTTGTTATTACTATTATTCAAATCAGTGAACCGAAGCCAGAACTGCTATTCTGGTTTAAACGTTTACATACCATTTTCTCTCTAAAATATATTTTAATTATCAAAACTCTATTTACATTAATTTAATTGCAATAATCATGACCCAAACCGTAGTTGTTACACGGTTTTACTAGATTTAATAGTTATTTATACATCATGTGAATAAGATGTCTTTATTCAAGAGTGATATGTTAAATCTTTTCCGATACCTACACATTACGACTTTACAAATTAAAATATATTTCAATGTAAATTAATATGAATAAATATGTTTTGAAAATCCAACTTAGTTTAAATAAATGCATACTATAATATTTTACGCTAATGTATTCAGAAGTGAATAAAAACAATTTTAATCACTAGTGAATAAAGAGGTACTCTAATAGCGAGATTTTAGTGAATAAAATGCAGATAGTTATTGGAAAAAATAAATAAAACAAATAAGAGGCATCCTACGATATACCAAAACTCTACTGAGAACTGCTGGTCGGTTACGTTTTGTAATATGCTGTTTGTAAACCCTCCATAGGCACTTCTCTAAATATTTATGTTTAATCTGCATTGTGGATAAAACAGTTTATAGTAGAACATCTTACGAGGAGGAGCGTTTCATGAAATGCCTCGTTAGGGATACAAAGGGCCGGCTGTATGAGAGTAGGTAAACCTACTATCATTGTTGTTGGTATAGATCTTCTAGGTTAACACTAAGTTGCAATTTGAAATATACCAATTGTACGTCCTGTTCTAAGAAATATTATCATTGCATAATATGGTTATGGATCCTTCTTTTATAACAGATATGAATCTCTTAGTGTGCATACAATTAAAACGTTATTTCTAGTAAAATTAAATTTTTAACAAATAAGGACTTGTATATTGTTAGCTTTAAAATTCCTACACCGTTATCATCAAATTTGAAACATTAACGCCCAAAAATTATTATACAGCTGAGGCATCTTGTCTATTTATTCCAGAGCACAGCCCGTCAATATTATATTTATTAACATATCATAAATATGCATACAAAATTTATTTCGTACGGACCTCAGCATAGATCGATATTGTTTGCTCACACTTTGTTTCACCTGATAAACAAAGCTGGGTGCTTATAGCAGGTAAAGCCAGCAGAACAGATAGTTGCAGGTAGGCAATACACATGTGTACCTACCCCCTTTGTTGGTATAACATTCACTTGTATGTAGTAATTTAGAACTACATCGCACCAGGATGTTACATCCACATTTCAATGAGAAACGTGACTGTTGACAATCAGTGTTTGTAAGTTCCAGACGCTGCTAAGGTTAATTTCGCATTTGCATCAACTTTTCTGCACAAGATTGCGTGCATCTTGCAGAAACATTAATATTGCCCCACATCTCTAAATGCATATTTTCAGCCTCCCGTTCAATTCATCTCCATAATTCAAACAGGCTACAAATACGGAACTGGTTTTCCGAGCTAATACCTCTCCAAACAGCTGACAGGTAAAAACAACACCGCCTCGCGCAATACGTTCGTTTCAATGGCATAACGAATTTTCAACTCTTTGTGTGCGTGGTTATCAAATTAATAAGCAGAAATAATACCTTGGTGAACAAGGAAATTGCACAGGGAACCACAGTTAAAAACTGCTTCTATAAAGGTCACGAAGTCACCATAGCATTAAACGCAACAGAAACAATTTAAAAATATGTGTGTAGGGGGTGATCGGATTCAAAACCGAACATAGCAAGTTTTTAAGAAATTACATGTCTAAGATAATTGATGCCTCATGAGTTTAAATCTGGCTTCTTCGTGAATAAATTATGCTCGAAATTATTGTCACAATATTTTTTTATGTCCATAGCCATATTCAAAATGAAATAAACATAGAAGTAGGGGGCAATCACTAAAGCTATAGGCCACCATAAGTACTGAAGCATAAACTCAATCACTGCAATCTTTCCCACGTCACTAGTCGTTTTGTGATGTATGCAATAAATAGACAGGCTAGACGGACTGCACCGATCGTAAAAGCAGCATACGTAAACATCCGCAAATGTTGATTTGGTCTCACGAACCACTATAATCTACGAATATCATTTCTTTTTAAATAATTGTGAATGCGTTCGCTTCATTATGACTATTAAAACTACACTATCACAAGAGAATTCTTTTTAGTAATAATAATAAATCCTCTGTGTATGTTTAAAAATTAGCAGTTCTAAAAGAATATATGAAATAGTTAAAAAGCGTTCATATATGAGTTAAATTTGCCTTTGCATTAGCTACATGCTCCTGAAGTATATCGAAGTCCATCAAAAATATTTCACAAAAGGCTTTAGTAGAATTTAGGAAAATCTTATCATTACAATACCGTAAACCTGTAATATTCTCCCCTGCTTATAAGGGGTGTAAAATTTATTTACCACGGAATAACTCATAAATCGGAGATAGGTTCAATCGTTCGCTCAGATATACCATAAATAAGCAAACACCAACGGAGTATCCTGTATAACAATATATTTTATATAACTATCGTACATAATTAAATATTCGTGTAATTAACTAAGTGAGATGTTTATTGCTCAAAATTAACATTCTCGACTTGAAATAACGTTGTTGGTTCCTGCGGCTGCTGCAACCCGCGTCACGTCCGTGCCGGGAGTATCTGCCGATGTCCTAGGCGCTCCGCTTCGAAAGCGTCGAGAATTGTCGACGCTTCCCGATCGGCGTTGAACTGCGCGCTGTTGGCGACGCGGTGCAGTCTGTCAAATTTTCTGGTTTGCGGATTCTGGCTTCTGTAAACAAATCACAAATTAAAACTGTTAACGCGAGTTCTCACCCTATACGTGTAACTACAGTTTGTTGGTGAAATACTCCGAGAAATTCGCCGAACGACGGGGCTCCGCTCGGAGAACGAAACTCCGAATCGGCGTGATTTTTGAGGTTAACAACCTCGGCGCCTCCAGGTGAAATCTTTGGCGTAGCTGTCAGTGCGGTCCGCAGAGTTCCCAAGCAAGACGGCCGCTGCAATTCTCAAGGATTAATTCAGGTAAATTCTAATTAGGTAGCTTGAAGCTTCTAATTCTGCTTGAATAGCAAGGCGCCAAATTTAAAATGCAAGGGAGCTGGGATTTAAATATTACGTTAGTTATTACTGATTTACAAACGGTTTTCGGTGTAGGATATTTACAGGGAAAATATAGCTGGCGTTTCAGACGTTCCTTGCGGAACCACTAAATTAAACCAGCTATTAGGAGGTTTAGGGGAAAATATAGCTGGCGTTTCAGACGTTCCTTGCGGAACCACTAAATTGAACTCAGCCTCGGAACGGTTCCCTAGGTACTGGTAGAGTCGACGGAGGAACTCTCTGGAAGGACAACCTATCAGAAGAAAAGTCTCGGTAATAATCTCTCTGGACAGGACAGGACGAAGGATCGGGAACTAGGTGTTTGCGGAAATGAATGCTGGAGGAGAATCAGGAATCTCTTGGAAATCTCTCTTGAAATGCGTTCTGCAAGCCCTTTTATATGCTTTGTAAAGCTATTAGGTGGGGAGGAACGGCGCGCGTCTCGCCTTTGTTCGCGCTGTTTTCACGGGCGGAACTTCGGTCTGCGCTATCTTATCTTGCTGAAACACACCGGATTCTTGATAACGCGAAAGGTGGGCGACGTTTAAATTTGCAAATATTATTTAATATTGAACTAATCAAATTCAAACGGGAGCTAGAGTTACAAACCTTTTTTTCACGTTTATACTAGCCGGCTTTAGCTTAAAGAAACACAATGAAATATGTGCTCCAAAACTCTCCGACAAGTTCTATCCATCAGAAAAACAACGGTAATAATTATCGGCACATAATTTGCAAAAACGACAGTTCCGCCGGAGCGAACGGGCAATAAAATAGCTCCCTCGGAAACCAGCAATAAACCACGTCTCACCTACGTCGCAGCCAAAAACAGCTTTTATAGGATAAAAAAAATTTAATTTAAGCGAACAGCTAAGACCTCTAAGGTACCTCTCCCTAAACGTAAGGACTTTTTGCAAACGGAAAATTCAAGCAAACGGCAGGAAAAAACAATCAAGGCAAAACGCATCGAATCATCGAGTGCGCATGATTTGAAGGAAACCAAAACACCGGCACTCACAACGACCCGGCAAGAAAGAATCGAACCTTCATAAAAATCCATCTCGAAATTTTCAAAATTCCTTAACCATAATGCTCACAAAGCTCAGGTCAGTTCATAAAGAACTCGAAAACAGATCATCCATAAAACAAGCCCGCGATCATCCTACCGCGCGTCGAAGAAATATAAAACCGCTTTACTCGAATATACGGAGACTTAAATTAATTACAAACTAGCGTTTTCCCTAAATAAACCTGCCCCATGCAAGATCTTACACGCGGAAAAATTATAAGAAAACAGAGCAATTCCGACGTCGACGAATGAAAAATGAGGTAGCGCAGAAATACAACAATGAAATACCACTCCAGGAACCTAACAGCAGCAATATTAATAAACGCATCAGCGCAACCCTTTGGTGCTTGGTGTCAAAATGCTTGGATTTTTATCAGCAAACCAGTGCTGCCCAAATTAATCAGCTAATTAGACGCGCCGCGAAACCACCACCACGAAGAAAAGGATCGCCCAACCCCACTCATGGACTAATGAACGTCAAGAAGGCGATACACAAAGAAAAGTGGCATTTAAATAGTGAAACTTTGGGAACAGAAAATCACTCCACCTCGTCGAGTCGAAATTAGCAGTCCATCCTACAACCTAAGAAACGTCGAGCCACCTGCAACACTCAACCCCAGGACCAACCAGGAGGACAGCACTCACATCGAGGACCAGCACTCGATTGAGCCAGCACCAACGTGGAAAACTTAGCCCAGCCACGAATGCACCATGCCCACAGCGTAAGCCCAGTGATGAACATTCGTTGAAATATTCCTTCACCGACCATACCCCCGGGGCATAACATCGAGGCAACACTCGTCGCTCCAAGATAATTATGTTTGGACCTTCCCTGAAGCCAGAGCCAGACACCAGGAGCTGACCAACACTGCCCTCCACCAGGTCGGGCCGCTACCTCCAGATATGCCGGTCACCCTCAAATGCCGCCCCAGAACGCCTAACCCGGAGAACACCCCCACAGGCTACGCCGCCTAGAAGGCCCGCACCCCACAGAAGAGCCTGGTGACCCAGCTGTTCCTCGACGCCCACCCCCCGGACCTTCGATTGCAACGTGGAGGTGCCACTGATGGAGCCCCCTCGTACCCCCCGTGCTTGCTCCACGGAGAACCCCTTCATCATGCTCCTCCTACAGGTGACATCACCAGCGGCACCAACGCCGATGCTCCGCTGTCGTTGCTCCTTCCAAGGCCGAGCGGAAGTACTTCAGGCCACGCCAGAACCTTTGTATATTATGCTTTTAGTTTTAACATTCACTATTTTAGTCTGTACATAATACGTTTACAAACAAATAAATAATTATTCAGCCAATCGACTGTTTAGCTGTGGAATACGCTTCCAGCTCCTTGAATGCCATTCGCCTCCAGTGCTGAGCCAAGCTGAAAGGGTTCTTGTTAAGGTAGAGACTAAAGGTAGTGAAACGAATTCTCTTCAAATTGCTTTTAGGAAATGTAGGAAGCACACCTCAAGTTTTCATAAATACCTATGTGTACCATTGCTTAGAGTGGCACGCACTTCAACAAGGGTTTTATGTGGAAGCCGTACATTTATTGTAAAAGAGAAAAAACTTGGTACACAGTTTTTTGATACTACTGGCTACTAGGTAGAAAATCCAAAATGTCACTCTGCAATAAAGTTAGTTTACAAGGTATCTTTAAAATTGGTACGGTAATTAGCTGTGGGATACAGCAGCAGCCAATACTAATATTCGAATCATAGTAAAATTCCAAACAAAGGTGTTACGTGCTACGCACGATGCGTCTCAATTCGTAAGAAATACTGACATCTTGAGCGTTTTGACCATAGACACAGTGAAAGAGATAATAGGAAAGTAGAGTGAAAACCTATAATATCATAGATATTTCCTTGCAAGAAATCTACTTGATAACAGTGCAAATATTCAAAACCTAAATAGCAGTAAAACATCTACATTGTAGATATTGTATTCGAATTTGTATATAACCATCAGACGCATCCTTCTGTTAAGATTTGCGTTCTTTAGTGAAATGATCTATACGCGGTTGTAGGAATAGACTGTACCTTAGTTAGCTATAAGCCATTTGTATCATAAATATTTTAAGGTAGAATACGTAGGCAAAATGTCATATTAAAATTACAACAAGCGAATGTTTAGCCGATATTTAGAAACGTGCATTTCTCTGGGAAGCTGGAGACATTTCAATCTCACGAATAGATTAGAGTAAATTTATGCAGGGTGTACTTCGTAAGCCGAAATATTGGGCGAATGTATATGGTTAGTACGTAGTCAGAAGTGCAACTGTTGCAACTCGGTCATAAAAATCTCGTGCCTGCTGGAGCAAATTCTTTTAGTAGAATTGTAATACTTTATTAGCGGGTCGAGCTTGACAAATTTTAGCAAGTGAAAGAAAGCTTCAAATTTGTCAAATTCATAGAACTATTATGAACTGTCACGTCCGTATGTACGTGCCAAAAGTCCAAAATGTATATCTGCTCTGATAGGCTTATTTGGAAATTTGTAAAAGTCTACCGAGTTTTCTTGGTCAAACTGGACTTAGAATTTAGTTAGTAAATAAGATGTTAAAAAGTAAAGTTAGGAAGTAACGGTATTAAAATTAAGTTATTCTGTAAACGGCAGAAGAATAAATGCAAGTATTTGTACTTAAGTGTTCCTATTAATCTCGTAACAGTAGCTTTTGTATTCGTGTACTAGTGTATTTTAACTAAAAGGATTGCCAGTTACCTCGACTTTAGGCGTATGGCGACACATCATATCATAAGTAACACAGTTGCGATCATTGATTTCTGACTCTCGTGCTAGTTCGTGGCTATTTGCTTATTGGGATGCTTGCTTGGATTGTCAATAAGTAGTTAATAAATATCTATTTATTTATTTATTTATTTATTTATGTCGTACTCAGCCAACAGCCGTTACGCCAGTTATAGGCGTCGCTGTACATTTATGGGGACTTCCAACCCCACTAACGACTGTCATGATGTTATTATGACATTCGGGACCAACTATTTCCGTGGCAACCGTACCACGAGGCGCCGAGCGAAGCAGCCGTAGAACTCCCATCCAAGTTCTGACCAGAAAGAGCGTTGCTTAACTCTACTGATCGAACGTGGACGCTTGTTCAAGCTACACCAACCGGAATCTTAAGGAGAAGCCGCGTGGCGCAGTTGGGTAAACGCCAGGCTTGCATTAAGCAAGTCCTCGGTTCGAATCCCGCGGGGGTCGCAATTTTTCCGTAGCCTTGGCGATTGGAATCGATCTTGGTGAGACCATTCACAGTTGGGCACCAAATTAACTGTGCTCTACTTAGAACCATAGACCTAAGAGATAGAGTAACAAGGTCAACACATCAGCAAGACACACACCTCACACAACGGTTGCTGCGCAAGCTCCAAAGGCGCGCTTCAACTCTGTATCCCGAATACGGGGCAAGTTGAGCATTGTACCGCCAGATGCCAGCGCATAAAGCACCAGCATCTACACTGCAAGGTAAATGAGGTTGTAGACTATACATACTGTTATGATACCTAAAGAACAGTTTTGGATGAATATTAATGAAAATATAACATTTGGAAGATCAAAACAATCAACTTAGAAAAGTTTAAAAAAAGAATTGGCGGAGGAACTACTGGATTCAGGAGATTCTGTTGGTTACTGACAACAGAGATGGCTAAAGTAGGAGCTAAGGGAGTGGAAAATTAATGTGGATTCATCTATGGGAGCAAACTTGCCGTGAAGCCGTTGGAACGAGGGAAGCTGTTCAAGGTGACAGTGGCGTTGGTGAAAAGAAAGGGACCATTTCTGCAGGCAGTCAGGGGTTTGACAAATTGGCAGCTGTTTGTCAATAAGCAGTGCATCATAGCTGAATATCTGGGGATCCGAAGAGTGCTGTCTTGAGGTTACTTTGAAGAGGTGAGAATGAGAGGAGTCCAGGTGGGTTTTTAATTTGTCCTATCGAAACAGTAGTAAATAAAAGACAATTAAAAAAGTGTAATTAACTATAATCAAATACTTATCATATAATATTGTGTAATTAAGAGGTGAATAGAATTTATATTTGTCATATTTGATTGAAAGTGTTCGTGGAGCACTGTTTTGACGTACAAGGTGACAGTTCATGTCATTAAACAATTTAAAGTTATTAATAAAATAAACTAGCAATTAATAAGCAACTAGATAATCGAATTAACCCTGAAAAGAGTCTCAAGGTTAGCGTTATTAATAAGAATATAATATTGAAGTTTCAAATTAAATAATTCAATTTAGAAAAATATTATTTGAGCTGCCACTACAATACATACATACAAATATCTTGAAAAATACAAAATTAAAAATAAGTCGAACATGCTTTTATATTTTCCTATTTACATTGTTTTAACACTGGAGCGATTAAAATCCAGCTTTTGAATAATATACTCATCAATCTATTTGGCAACGAAAAATGACAAATCCTTCATCAAATGCATCAAAATGCCTACTGCACCTATTGATGCAACGCAACGGCAAGGATGTAAATCGAAGTTTAGAGCACAGTATCTTTCATACGTGGCTTGCTAATACAGAACTAATTACGAAACTTTAGGTTTCTATCATCCACTATGTGTCAATTTCAGATCTTACGACTTGCAAATTGGAACTGTGATGTGGTGATGTGTTATTTGTGCCTTATGCCAACTTGCATAAAAAATTATTATAAAAAATACACGTGCAGTAATTTTCACAACGTTCATAAACTATAAAGTTTTATAGTGACAACAGTATTAGGTATTAGGTAATCCCGTTATAGCCGTTATACTCGCTACAGCTGCTATAGATTTTAAAGAGTCACTATTTATTTCTTCCAGTTATTATTTTTTCCCTCAGAAGGCTGTACCTTACCTAATCCTTATTTGAGTTGAAATTTTATACTTAACTATAAACATACGTCGAACAGCATCTTTTTCAGACTAGAATGTTAAGTTTTTAAATTTTAATGTCAATTTAAGGGTATTTTAGAACAGGTATTCGCTCGCATTCAATTTTTTTTTTTTAATTTGTCGTTTGTACTAATTTTGCTTGACTTACTTTTAAAATAAATCTGACAATCCACAACTGACAGTTTTTTAGAGAGTAATAGGGTGAATTAGTTTTTTAATACAGAAATGAGAACTCAGGTTACGACATCTACCTATGCCAAATTTCCTCAGTAAATAAGAGGTGTAAGCATAGATACTGTAAATAAAATGAGTTTTGTAGTACGTCTGTTGTACCCTATATATAATGTATTTCACTTCTCATCTTCACACCCCGTAAATAAGGAAACACCCCGTAAATAAGGAAGATCATTTTATTTTTATCGATTTCAAACTTTGATTTACTATACTAAACTTTAAATGGATTATTTTTACATTTTAAAAATAATTATACTCCAAATTGAGATCAAAAATAAATGCGAAAAATTTAAAAATTGCAGAAGGTACGATTTTATGGAAAACTGTTATTCAATAAATAAAAATTGCTCAGAATTACACAAACAGTTGCACTCCAATATTTCATTCGATTATTTTTTAATGTTAGTGTATAGTATTATACTGTAAACTTATTTATTTATTTCTTCACAGATACATAGTACAAACCCAGACAATTTTCGTTTTTATAATACAATAAAAAATACCAAAAATAAGGTATAGGTGTCGTACAAACTAAAATTTAAAAATTCTAATTTATAACATATAATAAAGTTTAGTAATTATTTCCTAATTTTCCAAGCGAAACATAGTTATTTCAAAGTAACGAAATGAATGAATTATGATGACAGAATTTGTTTATATAAATATCTAAATTACGAAATAAGAACTAAAACATATCGATGTCTTTGAATGTTTGATTATATGAATAAAGAGCTCTGTTAATTGGTAGGGTCAAAAGGGAACTTGTGCTGGAATACTCTAAAAGTAAAAAAAGAAAATTGGTTTCTAAACATAATCTTCGTATACAGCGAATATTCTTGTTTTGAATGTTTTGCTGTGTATTGTTATTATCAATTTATGAAGCAACCGCTAGGTATGTTATTTACATAAATATTCAATAATAGCGGTGCTAAAAGGATTCCCTGGGGACCCCCACTGCTACTTTGACAAACAAACGCAGAACTTTAACGATTTCATGTTACAACCCGTTGTCTATTTGATAAGCATGATTTTGCTCTACTAGAGTTCTAAATATAACATCTACCTGAAACCTTCTTTCTAATGAATTTAAGACAGATTTAGTAAATGAAATCAAATTAGTCTCAACTGAAGGTCCTGGATAAGCATGATTTTGCTCTACTAGAGTTCTATATATAACATCTACCTGCAACCTCCTTTCTAATGAATTTAAGACAGATTCAGTAAATGAAATCAAATTAGTCTCAACTGAAGGTCCTAGAGTTTTCCATGCTCTTGATTGGAGGTGTGAGGTTGATATATAGCAAAAAATAATATATTAAGGATTCAAATTGTGTTGTTAAGCAACAGATGATTGAAATTGGTCTGCAGTTTTCTGATAGGGACTTGCTTCATGTTTTAAATACTGGAATCACACGAGCTTGTGCCACATTGAAGAGAAATCGCATTTCAATAATGATTTATTAAAAAGGGTTGTAATTGCTTTTGTTACTGATACTGATCAAGAACAATTACGTAAAATGCATGCAGGAAGACAATTAGGCCCTGCTACCTTGTTAATATTTAGGTTATTCATACATGATTGAACTATTTCAATAGCAGCATACTCAAAAAATTATTCATTTTAGCGTAGTTATTACTATTTTGAGCTTACCATCAATGAATACTGAGTAGACAAAAATATTAAATGTATTATAAGTGTATAAACCATTATTAGCAGTGAAAATACTATGCTGATATTATTACTATTATTATTTGAAATCCAAAGAAGGCCAAAGCCAAGGATACACCTTTATTTGTTGTTTTCAGATTCGAAACAGACGACCAGAGACCCTTAGGCTAGTTTAATATTGAGTTTTTGACAGAGTTAACAAATTAATGTGAAATGCATTGTTGTTCTAATAAAGAGTGCCCTGGAAAACAAGAAGTTTATATATAAACTGTCAATCAACATTGGATTAGGCGTCTTGTAAATTTAAAGGATAGGTTTAATTATGCCTAGATTATGTGTAACCACTACTACAAACATATAAGTGGTGGAAAAATGTTATAACTTTTCAATTATAAATTGTATTTCCGCATTTCCTGTGATTCTATGAACTGCTTTCGATAATTTTATGCTGACGATTTTTCGCATTTATTTTTGACCGCAGTAGCGTAGTGATTTGCAGTAAAATTATTTTAATATTCCAAACGTAACCACATTAAGGGATAGATTAATTAACCAAAATTTGACATCGGTCAGAAAATAACTACGAAATGTGTGAACGTAAGAAGTAAAAGCAAACGTTAGAATGAGAATATTGAGTCTTGTCTTGTTTTACATACATTTAGAATTTGTTACCAATTCAATATTTTCTTCGGGAAATAAACCCTGCCGGCGTGTATTATGCCTCCCATTTTCCTTTCTTCAACAACGTCCTTTGATGTGGGCACTTTCTTAGTGCAGGGGTAGCAAAACATAACACAGGAAGTCGTATCATAGCAGATCTTTACTTCGTAAGGGAGCACGTTTCCCAAAAGGCTTACGGCTTGAGCCAGGAATAATGTCAAAGATTATTTCAGGTACCTGACCTGCAAGACTTACATGGAGTGCACGTATAACTTCTTGACACCTTGACAGCAACAAAATATATCAAAAAGCACCGACACCGTGCCGTTCTTTACATGTCAAGGAGTCCGTGGCTACTCGAAACTTGAAGCAAGCAAGACGAACTAAAACTCTTCTACTGAGTTGTTTCAGCAGCAACTATTAAATTTTAATTATTCCTTGTTCAAACGCAAGGAACTCCAAGAATTTTTTTAATATAAATACCGCAGTCGGGGCTGATTAAATACTTATTTCAATCTTCCGACTTTTGCGAGTCACAAAGACAATTAACATCTGAAAGGTGCCGGATTTCCACTTGACCGTCGTGCAAAGTAACGCTTTCCGAATTATTGCCTACCTGAACAAGAAAATGGAATTTGAAAAGTGTCGTAACAAAGAGGCCAGCAGTTAGGGTTGTTTTGTCCGACACGCTCCACGTCGATAGCCTCTTACTGAAGACGTGCTCAGACGTCGACGGCAATCGTAATCAGAGAGCTGGATCCGGTATCAAGTTCCTGACCGTGTATCTGAAAAGCCCAGTGACCAGCCCTGAAACGACGCAATTCAACTTGTCCCGAGCACGGAAACACCGCAACTGCACTTTCGCCCTGTGTGTTAATAACGAAATTAATTTTCCGCTGCATTACGCTGTAAGCAGATCTAAATGAGGAATTCGAGGCTGCACAAAAACTAGTAATCGATTGCAATAAACCAATGTCTAACTTCGACGTCTGGCGCTTTAATCTTGAAAGATAATTAAGTTCATGTCACTAAGAACTACTCAATAAGTAACTCGAGCTATATCCACCGCTGACGAGCTGGAATCAATCTGATCTAAGATTAAGTCTGGAAGTTAATTCGACAGTCCAGTCTTTAAGTATCAGAATTCGATTGCCCGACTCTAAATAGAAGGAAACACAATATTATCGGGGAAGGAACCCAAACGATCTTTAGAAACCATGGCAACCAAGAAGGCAGTGAGGAAAGCAAATAAACGAACAGAATCTGAAACGACATTATTATTTGTATAATTTGACCGAAATGTTAATACATTTTACTTATTTCAGATTTAACCGTAGGTTCTACAAATGACTGATTTGGAAGTGCAATATTCACACAGTTGAGTAGCCTTGCATTTAGAATATAATTGATTAATTAAACTTTAATTACTAATACTATCTTGTCTAATAAGAGAAATAGTATACTTTCATAGTCGTTTTTAGTTATGATATACCCTCCTTAAAGAATGCTGCCCATCATTCTAAGCATAAGCTTATCATCTCGTTAACTTCGAACTCACTCTGCTAAATGGTTTGACTGACCTTCTATTACCTTGAACTGAAAAACCTACCATTGAAATTTAAATTTGTTTATGCCACAAGAAGAAATACCTTTTACAGCTTTTATTTTCTATGGCTACAATAAGCCTTTCAAATAATTTATGCACTGCAGATGTCAAAATATTCAAATTAATCGACTAACGAAATACCTAAGCTTTTTTTACTTCCCTCAAGTCCGGCTGTCTGTCTGTTGGCGGTATAACTCAAAAAATATTTGTCGGAGGAAAACGATATTTTGTATACACATTACACAAGGTCCGGCAGAATGACCGACCCTATTTAAATTAAATAAATGTTTAAAAATTTTTTATTTTTTTCAAAAATGTAAAGTAAAAACTTCCAAATTTTAGTTACAATATAATTTATTTATTAAAGATATTCAGTTTTGAAAATAATATCACTCAAACTCAAACTTTATTTTCACACTAATACAGATTAACCTAATCCTTAATTTAAAACAATGCTGGAGCCTGTGGTTTGAAAATATCACAAAGATGGCGGACCAATTCCATCTTCCATCTTGTATAATTTGCTGAAGTTACACTGACCGTCGGCCATGTTCATTGGCCCTGGGCCACGCCACGCCCTCCGGGCCAGACAGTATAAATGGTTGTAGAATGCGCGCACATCGCCTACTTACATTTGTGATTTGGTCACGAGTATATCGTTGCCTTCTTGCTGTGTAAGTTCTTCGTAACTACTGACGATGACAGCGTGGCTGTCGAAATACGTATTTGTGTGGTGAGGGGTTTTAACCAGATAGAACTCTTCGCCATATTTTAAAGGATTTAAAATTTCATCCTTACAAAATTCAAGTCGTGCACCAATTACTAGGTTCCACGAGATTTAGAAGTTCGGGTTAAGTTTTGTGAACAATTCCTGAATAATAACCAAATTAATTTGGAGCAAGTGCTAATAGTTTTAATAAATAAATTGGCAACTTTACATTTTTGAAACAAAATTAAAAATATTTTAAAATTTGATACAGTTATTAACAATTCAAATAGGGTCGACCATTCTGCCGGACCCCGTATATATACCTGGAATGAAACCGGGAAAATTTTAGACTAATATATACAGGGTGAGCACCTTAAAAAGATAAAATTTTGTTTATTTTTTATTCAACTTAGTAATAGATACAAGTAATAATTTCTACATAGGGCAGGCTTTATCCCTACCAAAAATGAGAGCCAATAGATACAGAATAACTGTTTTACAATAAAACCGGCAAGTGTTAGTTTGTCCCACGAAACAGAAAGGTTCAAGATTGAACGTGGTGTAAGACGGGGAGACACGATCTCGCCAAAATTATTCATAACACTCTTAGAATATGCATTTAAAAGAATAGATGGGGATGATATGGGTAGAAATATAAACGGAGAGTTTTTAAACCACCTGCGTTTCGCAGATGACATCGTCTTGATTACAGACAGAATTGACCACCCTAAAGAAATGCTTATGAAATTAGCAGCTGCATCGGCCCAGGTCGGATTAAAGATCAACATATCTAAAACCCTCTTCTTCCGAGTCGCATCCCTCATTACTGAAGATTCGTGATCTCATGAGCTTTCGTTTGTGATGTCCCTCCAGGCGTTTCGGTCTTGAGCTTTTACGCTGGCTTCTTTAAGTGGTTTATTGGTCAGCTTTTTTATCTGGTCAATCCACCTCAAGGGTGATCGACCTATGGGTCTTTTTCCGTCAACCTTGCCTTGGACGATTAATCTTTCTAGACTAGTGTCACTTGTTCTGGTCACATGGCCGAAATAAGATAAAATGCGCCTACGACATTTTTTGGAGAGCCTTTCGGTGATATTAAGCTCATTAAGTATTGAGGCGTTCGTTCTTCTCGCCGTCTACGGTATTCGGAGCATGCGCCTCCAACACCACATCTCGAAGGCATCTATTCTATTCCTATCCGAGGCGCTCAGCGTCCATGTTTCTGCTCCATATAGGAAGATGGAATATATTAGTGATCGTACCAGTTTCATCTTGGTGGTTTTGGTTATATGTTTGTCTTTCCACACCTTTTCCAGATTTGCTATTCGTCTTCTTATTTCTTTTTGCCAACCGCCTTTAGAACTTATGAGTGAGCCTAAAAATATGAACTGCTTCACACGTTGTATGTTAGGCAAGCGATTTTCGGGCTGCGCTGCGTTACCCCTGTCTACAATCATTATTTTTGTTTTCGTTATGTTGATTTCGAGTCCTAGGGCACTGCTATCCTTTATTACTCTTTGTACCAGTTCTTCCAATTCTGATTCGCTTGCTGTTATTAGTGTGGTGTCGTCCGCATATCTGAGATTGGTCATTTTTTGTCCGCCAACCAAAAATCCTCCTTTGAAGTTTTCCAGACTCTTCCTTATGATGTATTCGCCATAGATATTGAACAGCCTTGGTGAGAGTATGCATCCTTGTCGAACGCCCTTTTGGATCTTGAAAGGCTTGGAAGTGTCATTGTCGAGCCTTACCACTGCTTCTGAGTTCTTGTATAAGTTTTGGATCAGCAGGCTTAAATATTTGGGCACCCCCATTTCTCTCAAGACTATCCAGAGATGTTTCCAGATGTTGCCTTCGAGTAGTCGATGAAGCATAGGAAAAGAGGGATATTAAATTCTCGAGCTTTTTCGATTATCTGCCGCATATTGAAAATTTGGTCCCTTGTGCTTTTTCCATTTACAAAACCCGCCTGTTCTGGGGGTATTTGATATCCCAAGTATTTCTGAAGCCGTTTATCTATGATCTTAAGTAGTATTTTACTGGCATGAGGAATTAGGGATATTGTTCTGCAATTTTGGCGTTGTTGTTTCGAGCCTTTTTTATAGAATGGTATGAAGATTGATTGTGTCCATTCTTTAGGCCATTGTCCGGTTTTCCAAATCGTGTTGCATAGATCGTAAAGTATTGCTATTCCCTCGTCTTCCATCGCTTTGAGGATTTCCGCGGTGATATTGTCAGGTCCCGGGCTCTTGTTTGTCTTTAAGCTGCTAATGCATTCTTGCACTTCGGATCTTAACAATTCCGGTTCAATTTCCAAGTCTTCAATGTTGTCATTTCTTATGCCGTCGTTTGTTTCTTCTGTATTATTATATAGGTCTTCGCAGTATGTTCTCCATCTGTCTATTACTTCTTCTTTATGCCATAATAGTTTTCCGTCTCTATCTTGTATTGTGTGAGTTTTAGGTTTAAATTTTCTGGATACTAGTCTTACTTTGTCGTGAAGATCACGTATATCGTTTGAGTTCTGATGTTTCTCAATTTCTTGGAATAACTCTTTGATGTACTCGCTCTTGTCTCGTCTGCATTTTCTTTGTATTTCTCTGTTAAGATCTTTAAATTCCTGTTTTTGTTCTTCTGTATATATGCCTTTATTCTTTACTTTTCTACGGAGTTCTATTACTTGAAGTGTTTCTTGTGTAATGCAATGTTTGTGACGTTTTTTCGGGCTGGTCTCCGCTTTTCTATGCAATGTTTTAAGTCGTTCCACTTTTTGTCGGGTGTCTCGCTTGGTTTAATGTTTGCCTTCAATTTTGTTAGTTTTGATTTGATTTCTTGACGTAGGTATTCCACTGTACTGTCAGATGGTCTACTCTTCTGAGGTGTTGTTTTTGGTGTTTTTAGTTTAATCTTGTAGTCTGCAACTAACAATTGATGGTTTGAGCCACATTCCGCTCCCGGATATGTTCTGGTGTTTATTATGCAAGTTCTCCATCGGGCGTTAATCATGATGAAATCAATTTGGTTTCTAGCGCGATCCCCGGTTGTTTCCAGGTGTATAATCTTCTAATATGATGTTGGAAACATGTATTTAGAATCGTGAAGTTTTTATCCTGACAGAACTGCAATAGACGTTCGCCCCGTTCATTCCTTGTGCCAATACCAAATTTACCGACAATGTTTCTGTAGTGGTCTTCGTCTTTTGTTTCTCCGACCTTGGCATTTAGGTCGCCGATTATCATCAATATTTCCCTCTTAGGTATTTTTTCGATAGTCTGTTCTAAGCTGCTGTCTTCGTCTGAGTAATTAGAGGTTGGTGCATAGACTTGGATCACGTTTAAATTGCACGGCTGTGATTTGATCTTAATTACTATTATCCTAGTATTTATAGGTTTATATCCAGTAACACATTTGTTCAACCTTTTAGGCACTAGGAACGCTACTCCTCTCTCACTTTTATCACTGCCGACAAAGTAGATTGTGTTACCCGTGATTGTAGTGAAGTGCCCTGAACCTTTCCAATGGGTTTCACTTAATCCGAGTAAGTCCAGATTGTAGGTTTTCATCTCGTTTTCTATTATATGTAATTTCCCCGGTTGCAACAGACCTGTGACATTCCATGTTCCGATTCTCGATATTCTTTTGCTGTTATTGTTCTTAGTGTTAGCTGCATTCAAACCAATCCCCACCGGACATCCGAAAGGGGGATCATCTTTACATCCGGATCCATTTAATTCGAATGAAGCCATGAGATTCTCTTGGGAAGGAATTCATCTGAGGTAGGTTCCCTTTACTTTCCTCAGCCGGGATAGGATTTAGGTAGGATGGGTTTGATAAGAGAACCCAGTTCATGGCAAATATGGTAATCAATCAAAGTATCGATGTAGAGGGTAAACCAATCGAACAAGTAACATCTTATAAATATCTAGGACATGAAATAAGAATTGGACGGGACAACCAAACATGTGAGATTGGTCGACGAATTAGTATGGCATGGGCCGCCTTTGGAAAACTGCGATTGGCCTTTAAATCAGAAATTCCAATCTGCCTTAAAAGAAAGTTATTTAACCAATGTGTACTCTCTGTCATAACGTGTGGAGCAGAAACCCTTACCCTTACAAGAAAATCGGTTAAAAAGCTTCAAGTTGTCGAACGCGCTATGGAGCGCTCTATGTTGGGAGTGACTTTAAGGGACAGGGTAACAAATGAAGTAATAAGGCGAAGAACTGGGGTTGTGGATGTCGTAGAAAGGGTTGTGAATCTCAATTGGAGTTGGGCGGGTCACGTGGCAAGAATGAGGGACGACAGGTCGACGAAGAAGATTATTGAATGGCGACCAAGACAAGACGCTTACAGAAACAGAGGACGCCCTCCAACGCGATGGGCGTATGATATTAAGCGAGTGTCCAACTGGATAAAAGAGGCACAAAACGGACCTAGATGGCAAACTTTAAGGGATGCCTATGTCCTGCAGTGGACGAGAGAGGCTACGTGATGATGATGATGAATAAAAAACGAGGCACAAATTAGCGCGTTACTAAATATAGCTGCGAAGCAGGAATTCGAGAGGTCCCTCACAACTCTTACAAAACGTGCTGGGCTACACACGCGGTCCGCCTACTGTTCGAATTCGACCACCGGTAATGTTTTTTTATTTGAAAATTTATTTAATTTACTAGAAACGAGAAGATATTTTTACTCCTAACTTAATTTTATTTTTAAAATTATTTATTGTCACAATGTCGACGAGGGAAATTCTGGGTAAAGCCTTTTACAGATTTTTTTACAAGGTACTCGTAAGTGGACTCTTAACAGCCGTAATACAGTCAACACAAACACCTCTACCTTTTCTAGTAGTAACTTCTTTGTTTTTTCTAGCAAAATCTAGGAAATTTAAAAATTGCGAATCCTGTGCTCTTGTAATTATATAAATATATTCAAAATGTATGTATCGAAGTGATGAGAGAACACTACTTAACTTATTAAAATATAAAATTTGGCCAATAAAATTGAAGAGGATGTATAAGCTTCTTCTTCTCCTTCTACCTCTTCTTTTATTTGTGTTAGCCTATGGACTTTACTCCGAATATAGGCCTGTTTTCGGATGTCGATGCCCAACATTTCCTCTATTTATTGCTTTCTTTATCAGTCGCCCGTCATCCATTCTTCCCACGTGTTTTTTTTCCGACTTTTCTTCGTTCTCTTGTCTATTCTCTTATGTCTTGCAGATTGCTCCTGTCTAATAGATCACCGTTCCTTACCCTGTCTCATAGCGCCTTTTCATGTCATATTCTAACGGTGTTCATTTCTGTTGTTTTCATCATTTCTGATATTTTCTCTGTGGCTGGCTCTATATTCTACGCGTCATGATTGGTCTCACGGCTGTTTTATATGGTATATTTTTACTTTACTATCTACGGACATAGCGCCAGCGTAGCTCAATGGTCAGAACATTGGACTGCGGTGCGGAAGTCTGGAGTTCAAATGTCAGATCGATGCCTGGCGGGCGGCCTACCCAGTCGTTTTAAATAATTGGGGACCTGCGTTCGAAAGAACAAAAGGTAATAATGCGGTTGTCTAATGCGTGATGCTCACCACATCACCACGTGTCATGAATTTGACACGCGACCGCCGGGTGTAATAGCGAGGATACGGAAGCTCTGACTTTCCGCCTTGCAGGCCAAGTTCCTTCATGGGGTATTAGTGCCTCACCATTATTATTATATCTACGGATATATATTTGTTTTCCATAATATGGTTCTCATGTATTCTGCAATAGCAACAGGTGAATGTGTTTGCGATCTCGTTTCCTACTCCCTCTCATTACTAATTATTATCCTTACCTCAAGATAGTTAAATTCCATTTCCATTCATTTTTCTAGCTTGCACGTTGGTGGGTGCTTGGTAAGCACCTAATCATCATACATTTAGTTCCTGCTTATTAATAGGATGTTTATTGTTTTTTTATGTATAGTTAAACATGTGAAGCCGCCTGTAGAAATCGTTATCACGGCGTCGCATTGCCCATACAGCATATTACATTGAAGTAGGTGTTGCTCTTCTACACCCTTTCCCTGTTGGCAAACAGACCATTATTTTGTTCATTATTAACTTAAAAATCTGATGTGATACACGCACACAACTTTCTTCAACAGTGATCTTATAATTAGCCAGAAATTTGATTTTAAATTTTTAAGAATTTGTCAACATCATCAAAAATTACAAATTCTACAGACACCCTACTAAATAGAGCGTTAGTTGAAGTGATACTTTTTCTCGAAAATTTTCACTCAAAAATGTAATAATATATCGAGTGTTGTACCTATCTAAAATGCGAGTTAATTAAAATAAAAGGTAAAAACAACAAAAGCAACCCATTTTAGAGGTATTCAACTGAAAAATCGCCTATCTCACATCAATACACATTAAAAATGTAAAGTTTGAAAAAAATCGTTATAGGCGTTTTTGAAACAATCGAAAAAAACTGAAAATCCAATACTTCCTTTATGGTAAAAAGAAGTAAAAATACTAAGGGAGTCTCCTTATTTTTCATCTAGCACCAAACTATCCGTAATTGGGACAGGAACCCCAAATGGACAATTATTACGCAATCGCCACTAAAACTGTTATAATGGTTACTTTGTGCCTATATATGACTTGTAAGTAGCTTTAATGGTATTGGAAACATCGTAGCTTCCTTTGGGAAGACCTCAAACTTGAACGTGGCTAACGATGTTGGTTTAAAGTTAAAACTACTTTGAAGTGGTTTTGATAGCTGCCGCGACGTCGCGAACTCCTCCACTAGACCTTTAAAGTCGGGAAACTTGCGAGTAATATCTATTAGTGCTAATAACGTTTCCGCTACCAGTAGAAGAGAACATCACTGTGCACAGTTAAGACGCTTAGAACTACCAATTCTCCAGAAGTCTTATTAGTTTGTAAATTGTGTCCTGTATTAGCACACTACACATATTATTTGAACGGTAATTTACGGATTCAATAAATGTTTAATAAATACTGAACTTCATGCTCAGAAAAAGAAATTGATTCAAGTCAACCCGTTATTTCTATTTTCTGCAATTTACCATTGATCCCAGCATAATAAAAAGGTATTCTAAACCTTTCAAAATTAAGTAATCCAGGCAGGTAATAAATGACATAATAATATGGTGATTAATCTTGTGGTTTTATATGTTTATCTTTTTCTACATTTGCACAGTATAACACCATTTACAAAAAAATCTTTTAAATAATGAAGAAGAAACTATATAGTCAATTACTGCTTTGGTATAGTTCAATCCTATGAAGAAAATATTATCCATTCTATTGAAACAATCGATTACGTGGACAAACTGACTTTTGACTCGCAAAGGCCCAGTTAGCTCAAGGAAAAGCGGGCTTGCAGGCTGAAACAAAATCACGCTCGCGGATAATTAATTAAGTACCACCTGATGTATCTACTGGGATGGATCGGAGCTCTGACGAGTATGATCCACTTGGGCTACGGGAAACGTGTTCAAAAAATATAACTTACCTTGCTTCGTAATTCTAAAATGCTCATCTTACTTTAAGAATTCACGTAACTGCATTCCGCTTCACAAATAAAATCAGACGGCATGAAATTTAATACGACTCTATTAAAGTAACACATAATAAAACATAGTTAGGCTGCCCCATATGAAAACTAGTAGTTGTAAATGGAACTGCACTACGGGCATCACCTCACGCTACACAAAGCTAAGAACAACCTGACCATGCGTTTAGCCGGGTACGATCCCAAAGCGGAAGGCAATATTCTTAGTATGATAGCAACCTAGCAACAGTTCGCCGAAGGCATTGCTGTGCTCCCAATAGGGATGTACTCAAAACTTGGGTGGCCGAGCAGGCAACATGCTTGAGTTTCGGGCGGTCGAACCGGGTTCGATTCCCGTTGACTACTTCGGGATTTTATACATCGTACACTCTCCGGCTGCCACTCCGTGGTAGTCGTTAATTTTGATAAGAGAACTTTTCTTCAATGTCGACGGGCAAGGCTATACACCTACCCGACATACGAGGAAGGAGGGCTCACAACCACAAATATTCTTAAATGCACAACATGCATTACTTCACTAATATACGATATATAATTTAGCTGGAAATGCACAGCAGTTAGTTGGTGGTGTTGAATGCAAGACCAAAAATAAGTTAATCCTCGGCTGAGCAAAGATTAAGAAGATGTCGGTATCGAAAAACGGGCAGGCTGGATTTGTCGAATGACAAATAGAGAGATTCGGTTCGAGGCGTCGGTATTAGGCTACGGAAATAGCTTTTCCTGAGAGCTACGTTGCAACTCAGAATGCCCCTTTACAAGATCTTTGGATGGCGGGACGCTAGTGGTTCTTCCAAATATATTCCACCGAGGTCGATATAGAATTCCACTGTGCAATATCGACAGAGAAAACGAATTTCATATTTTTGTATATTCATATAGGTGCTTTAAAAATTAATAATTTCAATTACATCCAAATTGTTTCTAACGACCGTTAATGTGAAAATCGCTTTGACATTACAGGGAACAGTCACACTCACACATGCACGCCTGCTTGCTGGACGCTAGCTGAATGACTGTATCGGTGGATATTTTTCAATAAACACTTTTTCCTGAAAATTTGAAAACATATAAAAGTAATATCTTCCATTTTATTAACTCGTTAGATATTCAATACAGCAAAGAAGTACACCATGTTCACGTTTGGAAAACTGTTGCGAATTATTTAGCAATTTAATGTTTTCGTAATACTTAAAGCTTTCATAAATAATGACACATATTTTATCAGTATCCCTGCTAATTTCTAGTTCATTTTATTCATTGCAACCATTTTTATTTGCACTTTTTATTAAGCAATTACTTGAAACACATTTCAAAATTTATATTATGTTTTAGCCACTTTGGCGTGTTTTTAATCTTTTGTATTCATAATTTGAAATGCTACTAATGGCTTTAATTGATTTCGTCTTCCAACATATGTACTATTTAAAACAGTTCTTCGTCTTTTATTTATGGCCGCGACTATAAACTTTACCTCTCTGATTTTTAAGTAGATATGCTACCATTACAATGTTGGGATATACTTATATCGTCACATTCACGTTATAGTACCCCATTTAAAAGAGATTATACTGATTATTTTTTATACACTCCTATCAGCCAATAGTAATGAGAAAACATTTCAAATCGACCAATAGCATCAAAATTACACTGACTATTTGCTAATAGCTAATTACACTGCCTATTTGCTAGTAGCATCAAAATTACAGTGACTATTTGCTAGTAGCAAATTACAGCGACTATTTTTTCACAAACCACTCAAATCGTTCTTCTGCTGTAACACAACTAGCTAAAAGTTGAGTAGGTGAGCAGCAGTTGTTAAAAATAACAGGACACTCATCTGGAAGCTCCATCAAACCCAATCTACAACTAGAAGTGTTTAAAAAATAATCACGCCGAATTACATTCGTGGTAATATTTTTTTTTATAATTTGAACTAGATTAGCACTCATCTTTGTTGCTATTAAGAAATCCCACTCGTGGACTAAGTCTACTCGTGAGATTTCTCAATAGCAACAATTCGTGATTCGTGAATCTGGTTAAAATTATCAAAAAATAATCACCACTTATGTAATTACTGTTGAAAATTAAATTCAAGCACTTGGTCGCTTGTTGGTTTTTCACCAGATCGGCATTACTGTAAATAACACCTTTGTGTTTCAATATATCTCATGCAGAATTATTCGATTTGTTTGTTATGTTTACATTATCAGCTTACCGGATACTCGCGTGTTCCACTTTACATGTCAGTCTTATACGAAAAAGTATTTTTTCTGTTATTATAAGTAGGAAACTTTGTAAATTTGTAAAAATGAAGCATTTTTTAGTAACGTTAAAATCACTCTTTTGTTGTTGAAAGTGCTCGTTTTCAAATAATAGTAATTTATTATACAAGACGATAAAGTTAAATTTTATCCACGAATGAATTGTTTAACGTCGAGACGAAGTCGAGACGTTAATGATTCAAGAGTGGATAGAAATAACTTTATCGACGTGTATAATACAATATTTTTTTCTATAGCAAGAGCTTTAACAATTTCAAAAGAAAAGAAGGACAGTCAATCACATTTCATAATGTCAGTAGCTAGATTCGGTTGCTACTATAATACGAAGCTGTCATATTTAATTTAAACAAAAGTTAGAAAATTAATAGTAGATTATGCAATGAGGGAGAGAAATGCGTTATTTTGCTGAGGTGCACGAAAATCCCGTTTTTTTAAAACGTCATTTATTGACATTTTAGTTACAATTATTTTAAAATTAGTAGCCTATGGTAAATTTTAAAGTTGGTGGCACTGTAAGTCATTAAGACAAGAGCTCACAATTATGTCAAATTCGAGGTTAGGAGGTTAGGTTTTGCGTCAATTTTTGTCGAAACTGACGCAAAACCTAACCTGATAACCTCAAATTTGACATAATTGTTGTGTCAGTCATAATGAAAACTTCCTAGGGAAATTTTTGTCTTATTTTCTCTCTAGGGAGTATAGTATTTTACATTACAAGCCAGGTAAAACAGTTTTTACTGGCGATAGGATTGGGATGACTGGCGAGCCGTTAGGCGAGCCTGTCATATCCTTGAGCCAGTAAAAATGGTTACCTGGAGTGTATTGTTGAATATTTTATTTGTTCCTCACTTGTAAATAACTATAAATTTACCGTTTATTCAAAATGTCAAACTGACAAGCAACTAAATTCATCAATATCACACATACTAAGGAAGACAACTCTGGCTTTGCACGCTATCATTTATCTATGACCACGCTTGTAAAATATAACTGGCTAGCCAGTAAAAAATTTACTGGCTAGCCAGTTATGAAACATTTTCAAAGTGAATACAGTGACTTGATAAATTGATGTTTACAAGTGAGGAACAAATAAAATGTTTTACTTCTGTCACAGTTTTGATGCTATAGAAACCGACTTCTACTCCCGGTCGTGGAAAAATTACTTTATCTATCCTTGATGTTAAAGTGCTACTTTATCTACCCTTGCTGTTAAAGTAAAACTTGTCCTTTTGTTTTGAGTTGATAAAAGCACACTTTAACATGAGCTATAGAAAAAAAGGTTTTAATATGCTCTTGGAAATCAATTTGAGGAGAACGCATTTACATTTTTATCTATTTAAATGCAATAATGCAATTGGAAAGATACAGAATATTTGCTGCATAGGGTTGTAATTGAATTGATTAGTCTGCCTACTGTTCTTATTGGGGACGATAGGTCTTTTTCAGGGTTTATTAAATTATTTGAACACTGCCTTTAAATTGAAAAGCTGAACGTCAGCGGCTAAAACGAATAAGAACTTAATTTCCTTGAATTTACAGCTTGGCTTAGTATCGATCTCACAAAATATTTTTGTCGGAATATTTTTGGCTTCAGAAATTGAAGGGTTGTTCCATAATAACAAATCGCAATAGACTATGTAAAGAAACGCCTTTAAAGTGCTCGATTTTTACTTAGAATTATGACAGAAGTCAAAATGAAATTAATTCTGTAAATTTTAGCTGCCATTTTAGAAATAAACGAGTATGGAAAATTACTTCAATTACAATTTACTGCAATGTTTACATGTTATAAAAATGATTTTGCTTCTCCACTTTCCAGTGTTAGTGTCACGCTGCATGTTGCTGCAGTCAGTCTATATTTACATCTAAAAATATATTCCATGTGCAAATATCTACGTAGTCTTCGGCAATGTTTAAATTTTCAATGAACAGGACACATTTTGTACACTGCAAGACCTGACTGCCGCTATAAACACATAAAGTATTAAAAGTTGTGGTATCTCTTTACAGAACGTTTTCAATAAAATTTAGAAAGAGTAATTTATAACTATAAAGTAATAAATTTGAAGGTATTTTGCTGGTATATGGTATAAGCTTCTGAGCAGTGTAGGCTAATAGTTTTTATACGCACAATGACTGATTCTCAAGCTTGCTGAGTTATAAACTTGACGAGTGCTATATTCAGAAGTAATACTATAAGTACTTCGATATTATCGGGTTATATGTCGATAACTTGTTGCACAATAATAAAAGAGTGTCAGTTTGACAGGTTAAATAGTCCGACCGCGTCAGCGGGAGGATTATTCTGTCAAACTGACACGATTTGTTATTGTGCAGGAAGTTTGAGACGTATAACCTGTTCGAAGTACGCATTGTATTCGATTTGATTATTTTGTGAGTAAATTTTAATATTAGGAACAAATAAATATTTTATTAGCAGCTCGATTTGTTTGAATTAACCTAGCTGAAAGTCATCTCCATGAAAACAACATCAACTTGACAAAAGTTATGTATTGCGTTGCCTAGTGAAGTTACTATAGTATAATCGATTTTGTATAATCGAAATTATACAAGATAACTTAACTAAATCCAGCCTTTTGATTGGTTGAAATCTCTACGAATAAAATAATCATTGAAATCAGAAAATTGGGAATAGGACATTGTAAGTCAGATCTGGTTTACTTCCCCTTGACCGTTGAATATTCAATGTTAACTAACATAAAAGCTCTACTTATTATTTGAAAAACGAGATACTTAAATTAATTAGCAGAAAATGTATACCCCAGTGTTGCGTTCTGATTCAGTAGGGATACTTGTTCAGTATATTTAGATACTGTAGTTACATTTGCTTTTCTATCGATTTTTTTTAAATAAAATATATTTTAGAGTGAAAAACAAAACAAGTCTGGTCTTATTTTCAAGTAGAAGAAATTTTTAAACCAATTTATTGAAATTTTGTTTTAATTTACTAACAGTATTAAGATTACTGATTAATTGTGTCAAAAGGGTTTATATATCGCCCTATCTCAGAATCATCTTGTATTCCTAAAATTCTTGAGGCCATTGTCGCTTCTAAACTCTCGCCAATCGTAAGACACGTACTTACAGAACGCAGCATGGTTTTGCAAAGAAGAAATCCACTATTACCACTTTATTAATATACAAGCAGGATGTTGCCAAAGTTATGCAACGTACGGTGCAAGTCGATCCCGTATACACGATATCTCCAAAGCCTTCGACAGAGTGAACCAAGGGATCTTTCTAGCTAAACTCGAGGCACTAGGTATTTATGGTGCTCTTCTCTCATGGTTAGGGGAATTCCTTGCTCACCGCCAACGGGTTCTTAAAATCAACAACTACCTTTCAAATGTCATTGAAGTAACGTGTGGGGTGCCCCAAGGATCCCATCTTCCTCCAGTTCTATGGAACTGTTTCATCAATGATATAACCGAGATAGTTTCCTTCTCGGAAGTTTTGTTATTCGCTGATGATTTAAAAATGTATGCACCCATTTCCTCCAGAGAGGATTGTACCAGAATGAAAATGGATATTAACCGGCTTTACAATTGGTGTAATAATAACATGATGTCCCTTAACATTGCCAAGTGTAAATCAATTCGTTTCCATCATATACAAATTCCCATTCATTTTAATTACTCTATAAATAACATTATCTTACCTACTGTAGATAATATAGTAGATTTGGGTGTCACTTTTGACTCAAAACTTGATTTTGAACAGCATATAAGTAATATTATTAACATTGAAATTAATGGGGTTTATACGACGGAATACGGCTGCTTTTATTAATTCTAATAGTATCAGAAACATCTATTGTTCACTTGTACGCTCTAATCTAGTGTATGTAAGCTTAATATGGGAACCTTACTACTCAAGATATATAAATAGGATTGAAAAAGTCCAAAACAAATTTTTAAGATTCTTAGCGTACAAAAATAATGTTGATTATCATTTAATACATTACAATGGGTTACGTGTGATGTATAACTTATACAGTTTAAAAAGACGCCATAAAAATCAAACCCTCTGCGTATTATTTAAACTCTTAAATGGCTCGATGGAATGCGCAACGATTTTGGAAAAAATAAATTTTTTATTACCTACTAGTGTTACTAGATCAAAAGAATTATTTAAACTTGAATTCCATAGTCAAAATTATGTGCTAAATGCTCCTATACCTAAGCTTCTTACGATAGGTAATGAATGCGAAACCGATTTATTCTCCCATTCATATAGTTCTTTTAGAAGGCTTATACGCCAAAACCCAAATTAATAAGATTAATAATGTTTATGTGCAGATATTGTTTTTAAGTAAATTGCTTATTATTGCCTATTTATGTAGTATGTATGTATGTATTATCATTGTTATTATGTTAATTGCTTATTTTGCTTATTATTGTATTATATGGTATACATTTTCTCATTGATTATGTATTTGTATGGGAAAGAAATGGTCTTTAACTGTTACATAAATAAATAAATATATAAATAAATAAATATTACTAGAGATAGAAACAACATTTTTTTTAACGTAACGTTTCGCTAAATTAATTTAGCTTCATCACCAAAAGAAATTGCATAGCTGTTATAAATCTCCACCGCGCAGTTTATCTAGTCGGCTATGGCATAATTTGTGTGCGTTTTTGTTTAGTAAACAACGTGAATTATCTGTCACCTAGTAAGTCTTACGTGTGTGCACAGGTGTGTAGTTTATAATTAATAATGCGAATTTTTAATGCTGCCGCTTACATCCGGGATAGACCTCAAGTACTGCGAAATTCGACTAATTCTCGAGTACGACGAGCTCAACGGTGCATTGAAAACGAAGGTGGCCATTTTGAACAGTGTTTTAATAAAGTTATCTCACTAGAATTGTTATTATGTTTTAAGTGAAAACGGTTATTTTCTACATCCATGAAATTTTCTTTAGTATGCTAGAATTTCTTTATTCTTTCGAATCGGTCCTATGTTCATATACCTTTTCTTGTTTAAAATCGTTGGAGGAACATACCGTTAAAGTTTGGCAGCTTCCTCCTGAATCACCCTGTATATTGTAATAATCATTCCAAAAGTAAAATCAAAGGAGGATAAAAAATAAAATTTATTTCCAGGTAAGTTAAATAATTGTGTAAAGTAGTTCTAATAAAAATTAATAATTTCTCTCAACAGTAAGAATTACGACAAGAAAAATAATCTGGTGATACCCAACTATGCCGTTCCGGACTACAAACCAAAACCACAAATTTAAAATAAAATAAAAACTCACCTATTAGTAAAAAAAGGTAACAAAATAAGATGAATTTTATTTTTTCACGTATCTAACTTGAAAATGATTTATTTTTAGATAAATCGATACATGTGCCTTTCTAAATGTACTTGTCTTAAATTCTAAAGTCTCTGATGAAGCTAAATTAAATTTGGGAAATGTTTCATTCTTTCTCTGGTAATATATAAACCCTTTTGACGCAACTAATCAGCTATCTTAAAACAAAATTCCAATAAATTAGCTGAAAATGTTCTTCTACTGGAAAATAAGACAAGAATTGTCTTATTCTTTACTCTAAATTTTTAAAAATAATGCAGTTGTAATCAAAATTAATATAAATTAAAATATATAACATTTTCTTTTTGTAACATACCAATATAAAAATAAATGTTAATTAGAAATAGAAAACATAGAATACATATTATTGCCAACTTTTAAGTTTCAAATTTTTAAACAACTAACAGCGCAAAACATGTTACGTTATTTACTATGATTTTATAGGTACATGACATAATCGGCATTCAAACGTACGTTTTATGAAATTTAATTACAGTATATTCCTGTACAAAAATGACTTGCCATATGTTATAATAATTTTGGTAAAATAAACCCAACGAAAAGGTGTACAAATATTCACGTCAAAATATTATTTTTTTAAAGTAGGCGGCACTAGAATGGAAGTCGAAGGGGGCTGCGTGGAGAAAATAATTCAATAAAATTACTTAAACGTAACAAATAACGAAAGCTTAAGGCGCTAGGTTCTACGACTTAGCGTTACACAGACACACCCGCAGAACCATCCGAAACACTATGTAGGATAAGCTAAAAGGAATTAAAAGCGCTCACGAAAATAATAACAGCCATTGCAGGTCAGAAATTATATATTTATTTAAACAACGAATCTTAACACACCGAAAAACATATCTAGTAGCGCCCGTATGGCAGTCCGTTTAAATATAAAACCGAAAAATATATACATAAATAATACAATGGAAATACTAACTTAAATCTGTTTGATTATGACTCATTGGTTAAAATTTTAAATTAAGGGGCTCGACATGCAAACTCACAATGAATGAAGGTGTAAATAAACGCGTCACTATTGCAGATATTAAATTCGTTATAATTTTATGAATAGTAAGTAATCATAAGTTGTTCAAAATTTATTATGTATTTTTTAAATGTCAAAAACATTAGACCGGTGCTTTTATTGATATATGCGCACTATCCGGCGATTGTGCAAAGAAATTGCTTCTATACGATAAATACTACCATATCGAAAATTGCGTTTGTTCGGTGAGGCCTCGTCCTACGACGCAACCCACGAATCACTTTACTGTAGTATTTCTAATGTTAGGTGATGCATTTTCCATTAGGACTTTTTACTACTTTGTCGAATCGATTTCGAACGCTCTCATTTAATAAAATCTTCAGTGATCTTCGTGACTCGAACAAACTTGGTGTTATTTTTATAATAATTTGTTACGAAACCGTTTAATTGGATCCCAAGTTTGTTTTGCATTTAATAAATTTGATGTTATCTAAATATTACCCGCAATTTAGTGATATCGCTATGCGGTTATTGGCGCGCTATTGTTTAGTAGTCAGCAAGAACTATTTCTTTAATCCAACTCGCGACACACAATTTCAGAGAAAGTCGAGTTGGCCAAGGCCCTTCGCCTGTTTAAGAATTGCAGAATTGGTAAATCTTGTGTTTTTGAGTTTCCGTCTTTTATTTTTTCTACGCCCTTTGCTTCGTACGCTCTTTTTGATGATCTGTCTTTTTCGAGTCCATTGCCATTACCTGGTTACCTTAGTTAACCTTGTACAATTTTGTGTTCTACCTATAGGTTGTAGTACGAGCAAGTCTCTATCTGTTTCATTTTATCTTCTTGCTCCTTATTTTATCTTAAAATTTTTGTTAAATTACTTTTTTCTTTTTTTAATGTTATGCACTATTCGTTTATTACTGGTATCGCTGTTTTCATGTGTACTTCTGCTTTTTTAAGAATTTCTCTTTTTTCTAGGAAGCGATTATCTCGTTGGACTCTGCCTACAGCTACGATTCTGTGATTGACGTTTCCATACACTTTCTTGTTTTCACTTACTTGTAGGTCTAAATAGATGTAATATTTTGCTTCTTCTAATTGGTTTGCTTCTCTTACAGTGTCGCTTATTTAGTGTTGTTTTGTTCACATTTTATTTTCACGTTCTTCATCTTTAATGCCATATGAGATATATTTACATTGTGTCTTACATCCAGATCTGTTCTATCTGGTTTCGTCCAACTCTTGTTCAGATGTAATACACGTGCACTTGCTCTTAAGGTCTAAAACTGCACTGATCATAGTACAAAGTCTTTCTAGGTTTACCCTAGCACTTGCTCTTGCTAAGTAAAATTTTCTGGCTGTTAGTCGTTAGACTCCTGAATCTTCGTTCTTGTATAGATGCGTTATTATTATTATTTGCCAGTTCTTTGGGAGAACAGGGGTTCTTCCTTGAATTGTGTAAGTTATTACTTCTAATAGTACTCTATACTTATTTTGTCATTTCTACAGTACATCACCATGTACATTACTGGTAATTAGCAGTGTGTATTACCGGATTTGTTACAATTTTTATAGATATATTGCTACAGTTTTGTTATAAGTGTATGTATTATAAATAGTCTTCTAAGAATGTTTTACAAAAACTTTACTTATTATCTGTAGAGGCGGTTTCCGAAATGTATTATTTTATTGAAATTCTCTAAATTACAGTTTTAACAACCTAAATGAAAATCAGGCTTTTCAATTATCTCAATTTTTAAATAAATTCGAGGTAGGCCTGCTTTTTGGCATAAATAATAACAAAGCACACACTTTAGAGGTCTGCTTCATGACAACAAAGATATAATATTCGTCAGTTAATTCCGATTTCTAGATTTACTTATTGCCCTTCTAACAACTCAACTCAGCTACAATCGAAATGGATAGCAGAAAAGTAATCCGATCTGATTGAAAGGCTACACCGGGATGGGGTGTATTATCGGCCGCAGTTGGAGTTACGGAAATTCTCAAAATCTGCGACAAAAATATCCCCTAGCATATTGAAAGCCAACCCTCCTGCTAAATCGTTCAATAGGAAATCCTATCAGTCTCAATTAATTCAGGAAGGGTGAGATGGCATACAAATTACTCATCAGTCATCACATGCTCCTTGTATGACTCATCTTGCTCAATTATCCTAAATTAACAAGGATTCGCAATAAATGTGAAAGGAATTTAGATCACGAATTGCGAGTTAACCTCAATCATCTTCCGATGTTGGAAACCTGAGAGTTATTACGGGAGCTGCGGAAACGCAAAACCAGCAAAATAGGAAACAGGCTGCCCTCGTGCGTAAATGAGCGTAACCTAATTTTCTTTGCGGTTTTTAATGTAACCAATAACGCAAATTAATTGCAACTCGTAGTATTTGTTTTCGAGCATTCCTGGATTACGGAGTTGTCAGGAATTTGTGCGAGCGGCATTTATAATGCGGAGGAACGCGGGGAATGACTGTGACAGGTAACGTAAAATTTAAACTGAAGAGGATTGAGACAGCGGGACCCAAGGCTAATACGCAGATGATATGTAAAGAAAAGGATCTGCACCAAAATTGAGTTTTCTTGAATCCCGACGAAAATGTGGAAGTTTTACGACGGAATTTCCAGTAAAAGCACTGAAAAATTATTATTGCGCAGGAAGTTCTCAGATGGAGTTTTTAGACTGCTTTTATATATTCGGTAAATGTCTAAGAAACAATAAGAATAACAAAAAATGTTTGGAAACCAAACATGTCGTGCTCGTTAAATCAGTATTTCTGCGGAAGAACAGCGAGTTTTATGTTACTTTCATGCTAAACGTATTCGAACAGTGGCGTAGCTTCAAAATATCGGCTTCTAGCTAAAACTTTTTATTTTAATATCCATGCAGGCATCGCTCTTCTCTAAGCAGTGCTACAAGTACTTTCGATAATAACAAATATCATATTATTTAAGTTGCAATTTTATTTTAATTGAAATATGTACAGCAAAATATACCATCTGATTCATAAACTTCAACGGCATATTTCAATACTATTATTATTATTATTATTATTACTATTAATGATTAGGAGCAGACAGCCAAGACTGATGAAACTCCGTAAAAGTCATATAAATCCAAATAAATGGTACCGGAGAAAGGAGTATAGGACATCTTCGTCAAATATAAAAACTACATACTTAAATTCTTAGTGTAATATAACAAAATCGCTTAATTCATAGTTTATAAGCTTAGTGATATCTTTCGATTCAGTTTTCAAAAACCACATATAAATGTACTACCAAAGAACAGAGCTAACAGGTAAATATACAAGGTGTCCAAAAATGGCGAATTAACTCTACGGTGCGTTACGGGGATGTCCAGTGAACCCTGGAAAATATTTTTAAAAATTCCCTGGGCCGTATTTTTCAAAACATTTCGAATATAATAAAAATAAATCTGGCAGCATTGCTACTACGACAATTTCTCAATTAATACGAACAATAAGAGTGCTCTGATGTCAAAATCAAAAATCTTGGATGAATTGGTACATTTTCTCAAAGCAGTCTAGATAAAATAAGACACAGTAAACTACAGTTAATCACATGTATTTAAATTAAACAAATAAATTGCTATTTATGAGTCCCGTATTTTTTTAAATTGAAATAATTTACTAATAAAAAATAACAATAAACAAGTTAAAGGAGGTGTTAAAAATTTTGCTTTTGGACATCCAAACATGTTTGACTCGCCTGATAATGTTAGCATGAACTCTCTGTAACCTGTTGATGCTGGCTATTTGGGCAGCAGCTTGTATACTATTTAAAAGATCTGCTTGGTCTTGAACTGGGGTCCTGTAAAATGTAGACTTTACATGTACCCAGAAAAAGAAGTCGAACGGATTTAAGTCCGGCGATCTTGGGGGCCATTGAACAGGTCCAGCTCGGCCTATCCACCTGTTAGGATACTGTTTGTCCAACCAGGAGCGAACGGGTGCTGCGTGGTGTGTTGGAGCACCGTCTAATTGAAACCACATATTATTCAATATT
Organism: Agriotes lineatus; assembly: GCA_940337035.1. Taxonomy (NCBI): domain Eukaryota; kingdom Metazoa; phylum Arthropoda; class Insecta; order Coleoptera; family Elateridae; genus Agriotes; species Agriotes lineatus. Next base: position 124,149,751 of record OW679195.1, read on the forward strand.
ACCAAAGGAATAACAAGGTCGTTCTGTAGAAGTTGTAAAAAACCTGCTCCGACAAGACGGTGCTGTACAATAACTGGTCCAATTAAACGGTGTCATATTATACCAGCCCACATATTAACACTAAATCTGTGTTGGTGATTATTTTCGTGGGCAAGATGTGATTTATCAAGCTGTAATAATGAATGTTGTGCTGATTGAAAATTCCATTTCTACTAAAATTAGCTTCGTCCGTCCATATCATTCGGAAAGTAAAATGCTCATCAATTTAAATTTGTTGGAGTGGCCAGTTGCAAAAATTTATTCACCTTTCGAAGTCTCTCGGCAACAAGGACTGAACTTTCGTATAATGATATGGAAGGTACCCTTCATCTTGGAGAATGCTCCCAACCAGATTCGAATGCAGTCCTAGTTCTTGAGCAATGCTTCTGGTGCTTCTTGCTGGATCCTCTCCCAACATGTCGATTACCGCTTCCTCCATTTCAGGTGTTCTTACATTTCTTGGCCGACCTCTGTCAGTTGAGCATCCACTGGCAACAAGTTGCGGGTTTCCCTCAGACGTTGGTCCAAACGCCTAAAAACATTTACTTGGGTGTCTTCTTCCTGGATATTGTTCAACATAAAGCTTTCGTGCAGCTGTGGCGTTATTGTGGGCTGCCCTTAGCAACAAATACATATTTGCATATTCATTGTTTGTGTACATTTTATAAATAAGTTTGACAAAGGTGAGTAACAGTTAACAAATTATTAAAAATAAATTGGAAAATACTTAAAGGAAATAAGTGATAAATCATAGGTCACAGCTATCCCTTTAATTGAATATTATTATTGTACAAAGCCTGTTTGCCATATTTAGTTTTTGACAAACTCCACAAGAAATCAGTTTTTTAAAATACTTAAATATTGAAAAAAAATTAGTTAAATTCCAAGAATATAAAAAATACAGATATTTAATAAGTCCCAGATATATCTGACACTATAATTATACGCCATATAAATGGATTTTATTACCCACCCTTGACCAAAAATATTTCGATAAATACGGCCCAGGGATTTTTTTAAATATTTTTCCAAGGGTTACTAGGCATCCCCAAGTAATGCACCGTGGAGTTAACCAGGGGAAAACTTAACGACAGAATTCGGAACAGTAGAAGAAGTAGGTATACTATATAAGCAATATTCATTCAAGTTTATTGTATTGTTAGATGACAGCAAGAGAATGTAAACGAAAGGTAAAACATGTCATAGTTGAGTACAAGAACATTAATCCTACCGGTTATATGGAATTCATGTTTGTAAACAACCTCTCAACATTTGAAATTTAGGAAACAAAGCTACAACTTCCACTTTCTTCATGAAACTGTAATTAAAGCCGGTATATGGCCATATTTTATCTTAACAACATATTCGCGTAAAGCTATCAGAAAGGCCACTTTACCCAAAATAATTTATCGACTGGATCTTATCGGAACTGTAATTTGATACAAAACCGTTTTATGCCAAGCCATAGACTGCAAAAGACGAAAACCGTACTAAAATAATATTGATTCATTACATCTATCGCCAAGCCAATCCGGGGACACACTGTATAATGCCTACTATGTGCAGCTGGGGAACAATATAGTTTAGATTTAAATAAATCTAGTTACCGCTTTTTTATGTTTGCAGATAATAATGTGTTTTTTATGTCCATGTGTCTTCAATGCTTTAACATTCCAACAGTTTGATATGATCCGGAGACACGCAAGGGCCTCCATTATCATATATACTTACGTTACGCCCTCGTCGCGCAATAACGATCAATACACAGCATTAATTAATAGATCGCAAACCAAAAGGACGCAGTTTTACAGCTGCGTAACAGAAGCCACGTTAAAGATTACAAGGCTCCAGCAAGACCGCCCGGTCCGAGACCCTCATAAACACATCAAAATAAAGACGACAGCTCGACAAAAGAAATGCGCCGGACACCAATCTGCCCGCAGCAGGAAAACCAAACGTCCCTAAGTACACAAACTGGCGGAACAACAAAGCCATAAAACAGTAAAAGCTTTTCGGAACTTGCAGCAAACAGCGAAATATGCAGTTTCGAAAATAAAACCAAAGGGCACCAATAAAAGTTTAAACCCGCGGTCAACCCAAGGAACAATTAAAAACCACATCGCGAGGGTTAATTAAATTAAAAACACTAGCCACCTTAGGATGCGAAAAATCACCTAACCAATGCCAGTGCGAGTGAACAATGGCAACCGCTAATAAGTCCTCGAAACGCCGCGGCACATATAGGAAATCAGCGCCACATCCGAGCCGTTTCTATTGTGGAAATTAATTAAAAATCTTAACTTTGTTAATATGCGAGCCAAACATATCAAGTAAAGCCTCAAAATTCGAGTTTTTAAAAGACCAAAACAATGCACATATTTTCGACAAGATGGCACTTCTCGCCGCGGAGATTGGACCCGCGAATCCAATTCACAGCGAATTAGCAAGCGCCCCACTGCCGTTCAGCCAATCGCGAGCGAGGATTCGGAAGACAAAGTCGGCAAGCCCTTTATAAACCCCGGTATTCTTGAGGAAGGCATTCAGTTCCAGCCATCAGTTCCAGCCAACGGTTCCAGTGTCCAGCAGCCAGTGTACTCCAACCACAAATCGAACTTAGTCTCCAGTGGTGCTCACCGAGCTCTTGGGAACTTAGGGAAATTTGCACCAGCAAACAATTGAACTTAGTCTCCAGGGGTGCTCACCGAGCTCCTGTTTGCATAACGTGCGCCCCGGTCTTCAGCCGGATCCAGCGGCTCGACGCGCCTGCCGCCCCCAACCTCCGCCGTCATCGTTCGCCTCGTCGACCGCCTCCTAGCGACGTCCCGGATACCGGCCAACAACTCGGAGAACCCGCGGAGCCACCCCCGAGAGCTGTCCCCGCCTCCATGGAGTAAGGACGTTCCTCCTTCCCATTCCACCAGACGCCGCCTCCAGCCACCCCCTCCGAGGACGCCCCATCACGCACTAATGCTTCTGATTTTTGTTTCACAGACTCCAGGAGACCTTCCAGGGCCTGTTCGGCCCCTCACCTACCCCCGACCCCAAATCGTCTTTGACCATCAAGGCTTGCCGGTGTCTGCAAGTGCAGCCACCCTCAGGATCGCCCATCCGCACCGCCTTCCGGACGGACTCCCCTTCCGAACGGACTCCCCCCTTTCGGACGAACGCCGCCTCATCGCCGCCCTACCCCCGGACGCCTGAACCCCACAACACGTCCACGGGACTGGAAGCCCTGCTCGCCCGGACCCCGACAGGCCTCCTCACCTCTCCCCGCTAAAGGGAGAACCCCGTGACAACATCCGAAGACCCCGCGCCGCAGAAGTCTTCGAGTCGTAATCAAATAGCTAACTATCCATGTATATATATTAGAAAAATAAAGTCTCTGTAAATATAATGTTTTTCTCTCTCTCTCGCTCTCGCACTTAGGTCTGCCCCGCCTACCGGGAAGAGCGCCATTGGCCGACTGAGTTGCCATGGCAATATCAAAACCAGTCGCCATTAGCAGGAGTTAACCCTCGCCCGCCCTCCAACGAGGCCACGGGATCAAGTCGTGTTAACTTCTTCTTTTTCGTTCATCGTTTAAATAATTTCGGGAAATTTTAAGCGGACGCTTTTAGATTTTTGACACTTAGTATCTGCCGAAGTGTAGACTATATTGATTCCGCACCTATACAAATGATGGTGACATGATGTGAACTCTTCACAAACGGCAATAAGGAGACTTTCAAAGCAGTCGCACTAAATTTCTGAAACAAACAGAAAATACAATAAGAAAGGAACACACTAGGAGTCAAACGACTATGAAAGAAAGTGAAATGCAACTAACTATAGTGGCTAGTACATTTTTCAAAATGAAGAAGACCACATATTAGGAAAAAGTATAAATACCAAGAATCTCACCCACTGCAGATTAGTTGTTGCAATATTATATACAGTATAATCATTTCTTGATCTTTCATAATGGTTTTCAGTCTTTGTTGTTAATAGGCAGCTATATAGTAATAGTAGTAGAAACATCAGAATATCGGCCCACGCTAGGGAGTTTAACTCTCGTCCCTGAAGCGTAGCTGCACCATAAGTTCTAAACGTCAGGCGCTGGTACTGGTAACATTCCCCCAAGTAGTGGAAGAACGTTTCCTCATCTGTTCCGCATCTCGGACAAACAGGATCTTCCTCTGTTTCTATCAGTGCTAGGTGTCTTCTTACAGTGGCCTGTCAAGATCCCTATCACAAGATGTGTAGTTCTTCCGCTGCTTCCCATCAGGCAGACTGGTTTAGTAGACTCAAATCCCGATATTTGGTACTTTGCTTATCGACAGCTTTTCCACTTTGCCTTGGTGATCTGGTAAGCCCAGTCGGTCAAGGCCATCGAAATCTCTTGCTTTGTAATACTCAGAAAGGGTTCCGGTTCAAAACAGATATTCCTGGCTCGAAGTTTGACTAGTTAATCAGCCTTCTCATTGCCCTGGTAGTAGTAGTAGTAGTAGTAGTGACCCTTGTAATCCCTTCAACCCTCTCCACTACAAAGATTAACATTTCTACCCACGCTAGGGAGTTTAACTTTCCCCACTGAAGCGAAACAGTTCTAAACCTCAGTCGCTGGTATACTTAACATTCCCCCAAGTAGTGGAAGGACATTTCCTCATCTCTTCAGCATCTTGGACAAACAGGATCTTCCTCTATTTCTATCAATGCTAGATGTCTTCTTACAGTGGCCTGTCAAGATCCCTATCAAAAGGTTTTGGTTCTTCTGCTGTTTCTCATCACACATACTAATTTATTTGAATCAATTCCCTGTATGTGGTACTCTGCCTGTCAACAGCCCCTACACCTCTTCCACTTTTCCTCACTGGTCTCGTGAGCCCACTCGGTTAGGGCTGTCTAGATCTGCTGCCTTGTAATACCTAGAAGGGGTTCCGGTCCAAAACAGATATTCTCACTAGTTAATCAGCATTCTCATTACCCTAGACTCACTTATTCCCTGGAAGACAGATGCGTTCAACATCATTTGCCCTTGTCAGCTTTGCTAAAGCATCTTCACATTTCTGGACGAAAGCTGATCAAATATTCAGATATACAATACCTGTATATCCCTACATCTGGCAACTGGCGGGCGGCGCACCCAGTAGCTTTAAAAATTGGGTACCGAAACCACAGTTGTGTAAGTAGCGAAAGCAAGGCAGTCGTCGAAGACGTGATGCTTACCACATCACCCAGTACCCGGTAAACGTGTGTCAGATGACTGGGTTTCGGAAAGAGATATTTCGGCGACCCTGACTAGCCTTGTCTCAGGCCATGTTCCTACATGGAATGAAGTGCCCGAACCTCACTTTTACAATACCTGTATATTGACAGTGAGTGAATAACTATGCTCATCCCCATAGAACATTGTCAAACGTTTTGATACAATTTATATTTCCATAAGTTTTCAAAATCTGAAAAGATGCACTGTCACGTTTGCTTATTAACAAATGAATGGACATATTTTCTGATAAACAACTTATATAGTGTTAATATAACATGCACTGCAATTGCTTCTGTTCCTTTTATAGTTCCTGTTCCTCTAACTTTCTGGCAATTCAAATAAACTAAATAATTCTGAAGAATACTTAATTATACATTTTCTATGGCACTTCAAGATGATGTAGTATACACACATACATACAACACCTCTGAAATAGCAGAACTTTCGCATAGAATTGAAAGTGTGTGCGAAACTTTTAGTTGAAAACTGAAGAGAAGTAATTACCGATAGTGATAGTTCATACGATATGTAAAAGGTACAAGACAAAGAAATAGTCGACAATTTTATCTACACACGATTTCGCTTCGTCGTTGATTTTTTTCAGGAAAGCAAAACAACAATATTGTTTATTTGGCATTAATTATTTTCATAGCAACCCTCAAATTATCATTGATTTTAAGTGATTAGTCCGTTTTTGACTCAGATAAAAAAAAACTTAACGTACGACATGTCGCTATTAAAAAGTGGTTGCAAAAACCGCCAGATAAAATAGTTTTGTGTCAAGAAGTGATTACAATCTTACGATATTCAACCTATATCCAACAAAGGGCAAAAAGTAGAACTTTTGTAAACACTGCATTGAAAAATAATCATAAAAACACTATTTAATCGAATATCAAAATCATTTGTGCACTTTATTGCCATAAAGAATGTGGTAGTCGGGTCGAATCATTGACTTAAATGTCTGTAAATGAGCAAACTTTGAGGCTTCGATTGCACACGGTCCAGTGTGTGGAGGGTGATCAATACGAGCTTTGAACGAATTGGTAGTTCTGTCCAGGAATCGGAGAAATTAATTGTGCATTTTAACATTGCAGGATTTTTTCCATGTTTTATTCGTTGCAAGTGGTCGTTTAAATTTGGACCAAAAACATCTGTTCTCAGATCGCCAATTCTCAATGAACTGTATTTGTGGAGTTGCGTGAACTCTCCTACACAGATTCCAGATAAAGTGTAGTGCTTCGACCTCCAATAATCGGACACAACCTTGGGAAATTTTTCAAAAAAATCGTGAAATTTTTTTGACTAGGCAGACCCGAAGTTAGTTTCTACATTCTCGGTAACAGGATGGTTTACAGGTCCGATACTGGTTTACAACACGAATACTTTCTTGCCTCCCACGAAAACTAATTCTAACAAGTATTAAACACTGTCGTTTCGAACCCTCCCCCCTCCCCCAGCTGCTGCATGACAGTTACATCCAAGTAGTTAGAATTACTCTTCTGTCCCTGGCTGCAGTTTGTTGGTAGGTACCTTTCGGAGGAGTTCCTTTAAGGTCGGTATAAGTTTCTCCTTAAAGTCGTAAACTGGCATTTTTCAATCTCTTCCAGTCAGTGGAGTTAACTTGTCCCTTGCTTCTTCTTTTTGTCTTTCTACCGTTAACGGCTACATCACTTCCTTGTTTGAGGAATTTTAACTTGACTGCTGCTCCATTTTCAGATCGGACGGTTTGTATTCAGAATCTGAACTCTGAAGCCCCTCATATTCAATCAAGTTTTCGGAAGGTTTCTCTAATGCCGTGGTTCTGTTCTGGCATTTTGCATCTTTGTTGTTTTTTCTCTCTCTTCTATATGTCCAGAGACTCTATTAGTGACAGGTGGACCACATTCGTCCGATAGGTTTGTAACGTGCCCTTCTGAATGGTTGTTTTCTTCTTCTTTTCGTCCTCGTCTTTGCCATCGGCAAGTCGCTTGCACTCGGCATCAGTTTCTTCTGAAACTCCTTTTTTCTTGCCATCATCAACAGTAAACAAATGCATACATACTACATAGTTATTGCCAACACTTGCTTGCATTCGACATACGTGTGCAACTCCGTTCCCGATACCTTGAAGGTCTTTCGGCAGGCTACTGGATACTTTAAGTATACATGCATTATAGTACAGCAATTACATTTTTTCATATATATGATCTTTCGTAATAAGCACAAACACGATATGGAAATTAGCCAAATTAGTAACAGCCAACAAGATACGTTAAAAAATAATGGCCAAAGAATAAGTAAAAGGCAAACATCTAAGATCAACTTCATTGAGGTTAAAGAATCATCACAAAGTGGCAAAGATATTTCATTGTCATAGATATATCCAATAAAATATTTATAAGCACTTATGATCCATGTATAGCAGTGACTATTCAATTCACCTGTCATCTGTCAAAAAGTGACCAATGAAAATCCAGAATTCTGACGTTTCTGGACCAATCAAAAAAATATCAGTGGATATATCTTCCTAGAAGGTATTCAAGTGACTATTTTTAACAAATGCGATTTTTATTAGAAAAAGTCGACATTAGTGGTCTGTTACTATAGAAATTGCGTAGTTTGTTGCTAGATTTACTGAAAACTAATTTGAAACAGGTAGTTTGGTTCATTAAATAGTCCCTCGAATACCATTCTTAGTCAAAGTTAAGTAGAATATTTTTGCGGTGGTATCACTACTCATGTCCATTGCGCTTGGGATTAGGACTCGTGCTAGCGCACTCGTCCTAATCGTACCCAAGCGCAATGGACATTCGTGACACCACCACAAAAATAGTCGACATAACTTTGACTACTCATGGTATTATAAGTGACTATTCAGAATTGTAAAAAGTAGAAATATTTTATTGTATCGTTCAGATTATTACAATTCTTAGATAATGGGATTTCTGTTTTTCCTTTCTTCCATTCTCCCCACTTAAGTCCCAGGTAAATAGAATTGTTTTTGGCAGATGAATATATGTTCATCGAGAGAAATTGTTAAGGTGTAGTCGCTTGATATGAATTTCCATAAATAGAAATGTTAGTAAAAAATATTATTGAATATGAGAAAGACAAATCTTTGTGTCTGAAATCCTTCAACAAAGATTTTTTCCGAGAATATCTGTATTTCACTTATATTATACGTTTGACGCCGCCTGTCTATATATAAATTGAAGAACCAATTTATTGCAATTACACTGATTTGTATGCTTATACATGAAATTGTTAGAGGGCAATTTTGTCCAACATAAGCTCGAATGTAAATTGCTGTGGTAAGATTAAAGCGTGCAAAATTACTGGAACCCTGTACGCCAGATTACACTACCTGTACTAATTAAACCACGCAGGTAATTAATATGGGTTACCGAGTAATTATTAAATGTGTTTCACATGTTGCCTCCTAATATGTTTGCTTACTGTACGTGCCCGTGTACAAGTACTTCAGGTAAGCGTACTTTTGACTGAATATTCGATGACAAAGAAACCTGGATTGCAAGCAAGTATTCGATAAATACGTAGATGTGCTGGTATATTAAATGCGCTTTAAAGCCCTTCAAAGCACGTTTGCTTCAAAACAACTTTATGAAATACGAATTTAACAAAAGGCACGGATTTCAATAAGTAAGATTATGACAACGGCGTCCCGGAATGAACGTTTTATAAGGTCAGTTTTAAAGCCATTACAAAGTAGAAGTTCAGGAAAACGGAGATAAAATCTCCACTTTCTTTCCGAGTCAGTTGAATTGGAAATGCTGGCGTTCTCTTGTTATGGTAATAAAATGGAAACGTTTTTCATCTTATTTCGGAACAATTAGCTGCAGAGAATATGTTGCGAGCGATGAAACATTTTATGAACTTCAGATACAACGTACAATATTGCAGTAGGTCGTTATTAACTGAACCCCTTGTTTTAGACTTTCATGCTACGCCTTCATCTTTGTAGTGTTAAGTGCTTATGGCTTAAAGAAATGAAATTTTAAAGTTTCAAACAATCCGGCTTTTAGACGAGAAGAGATTCTTTGCATCCTGTAGGGCTTTATTACAAAAGTTGCTTCAGTACATCGCTAGTTCATTATTGCATCTACAACAGGACATGCACATAAAGTACTCGCGTTTATAAAGACTAACTTCCTGGAATTTATCCCCGCCATATAACGGTTTTATCTTAAAACCAAGTAGGTCACTAACTCTTGGGATCAAATATTACCTATTTTGACGCGAAAGCAAGCACTGCCCAAATACCTGCAGAAATAGAGGTAGTTCTTAAGTGTCGACTAATTAAAGGAGTAGAACACGAAAAATTTGATATATCTTGCGATACAAATAAAACAGGACAGCATCTTTCAATTTGTCGGCTAGCAATGCAAATTAACCAAGGAAGCGCCAGAAAAGTGATTAATCTCTGTCTGGGTTAATTCAGGCTACGCTGTCAAGAGTATTATTATTATTCAAGACTGTATTAATTTTTTACGGCTACCCTATTTCATGAAAATTGCTTAAAGACGCACCCTTTGAATATTTTAGGTTGCGCGAGCAGCAAATATGAAGAGGAAAGGGACAGCCATTTATAATGCGACTGGAACTATTTTCGTAACGTACATTTCACTAAAGTTGGTCGGATTGGGGGTGATGTTTACGTTCAAGTCAAATTATGTCTCTTGCGAATTTTAGGGGCACTATACACTTACACTTTGTAAAACATATATAAAAGACAAAATAAATTGCTTTTGACCTCTTGAATGCTACATTTGTAGTATTCGCTCTGCTTTATTTAACAATTCATATCACTTAGTACCGGCGATTTGAAGATTGCCGCATACCAACTTGGTTATTTTTTCTCTTTTTGAAATCTTTGATTTATTTTCATTTCTATCAAGAAAATTACACAGATGACAAAATACTACCAACAGTAAGTACCTTCTTGACAAGAAATGTATGCTAGGCGTGTGGCACGGTCTTACCTACAATTACAGCTGAGGAACTCCTTGAGTTGATAATAATAAGTTCATAACAATAGACCAGACATGGTGATATAAAAAGTAATCAAGAGGAAATGTCAAACTGTGAGAACAACGATGAATTGCTTTTACAAGACGAGGAAAGGCAACCATAACGATAAATACCAAAAATAAGGTGTTAACAATCTTAGTGTGCTCAGAAGTATCTACCTTACAGCTCAAATGTGCAGGATAGGTTTTCTAAAGGCTTCTAGTAATGCTTGGATTCGGTCTATGTTCTCTAGGAATCTTGAATCCCCACATTAACTCACTGGCTAAACCTGTATGGAATAATTAACATATCAGTGTCTACACATTTAAAATAAAATTACGATTGTAAAGAGAGCCTTGTGATTACAGTACGACCTAATAATATGGCACAAGAAATGCTGCTTAATGTTAGAGTAGGATGTAGCAATGCTTGGCATTACAAATCTACACTAGCTGGTGTTACATGTTGTTCCTAGAACTTGCCCAAAATGCATATGTGTAAATGTAGTTTAAGCAAAGGTAAGACTATTCATTTCTAATTTGGCGCTGGAGAAGAATATCAAGCATTCTCCGAAGTGCTGAAAGAAATATTGTAAAAAATAAATGAATTTTAACGACTTAAACCATTTGGCCACACAATAAGAAGATATAGTCAGAACATGGAAAAACTAACAGTACAATACAAGAAGAAGGGCTCCATGTCACGAGGAAGATCTCCCAACCGTAGATATGATTGGATTAAAGAGATAATCAACCAGGCCATCTATCAAGCTACAATAAGCTTAAGAATCTGCTTGAAATGAAGGTCAATAGTACACAGACCTTGTAACAGCATTATTGAGCAGCAGCATTGGTGATTTTTCCATATCGGTAAAAGACAGCTCATTTAAATTTGGATTTAACACATCTAGTATGTAATACTGGAAATATGCTTTTATTCATTGGCCATTAATAGGTATAGTAAGTTATAAGCTTCTTCAATTTTGACTGAGACGTCTAGTAGTACTTAATAGTTTTATAAATTAGTCTTCCTGTTTGTGGAGCTCTTAAATACCCCAGTCGTGGTTACCACCGGTCACTATATGCCAAAAACGGACATCCGGCTTGCACATGTAATGTTCTCGGGCTGAAACTGACCATGCATAACATAAACAAGAAAAGCTAATTTGCTTGAACAAATAAACAGATATATTAAAATTTAAAATGCACATAAAAACCGCAACAAAATAAACGGCTCTTTCTAAACACAAGTATCAACCAAGAATGGACGATTTACGTGCAATAGCTCACGGCTACCTGCATTTACATTTAAACAACATCAAAGTATCGCCGAAATAACAGTCCTTAGAAGCGGACTGTCGAATACACAGTTCACATATGCACTTAATTTGGCTATCACTTACATTCCTCTGTGCTCGTGTAATTGTCATACAGCTAGAGCGACTACTCATTGCTTAAGCTGAAATCATTTCCGTTATCATGTTACCTTGTAATCCTCGAGGCTTACGAACTGCTATGTCGTCTATTGAGCTCGCCGTGGATTACGTCATCCCTTTAGTGACTAGTACGCGGACTCATATGTGTGGAAATTTCCTATGAAAGCAACGGGCCCAAATTTACGCCACCAAACTGCTTAGCTGCTTTGCAAGTTATATATTTGGCATGTATACGATTTAAATAACGTTTATTTGAAACTCAAACAAGGGTTGTTACATACAAATGTTTGCAAAAAACTTTAAACACTGCAAGGTTTCCGCTTCCATTTATTTTGTCTGCAGCATAATTACTGGACGCCGCTTAAAGACAGACGGGTTTGGGCAAAGGCGGCAAGAAAAAAATTAATCCTACGTTTCCAGAGACCTGCAGTATACGAAGGACTCAGGTTGGTCGCGGAACACGCAAATTTAGGCAAGTACGCACAACAGGTCCGTATTCGCTTACTATTGACTGTTCTAAATTTGTAGCGATTACTCTAATTAACAATAAGGAAACATGCGAATACAAACTGGCCTTATATGTAAATGTTAAAATAGACAATCTACGCAAGGGACACCAGATGCCCACTTCAACCATTTCCTTTATTCCAATTAAAAAATATTATAGCATCTACACGTTTTTTATAGGATGCCACACATTCTACATTTTTTGTAGTTTTTTCCAATTGGCATACTTTTATCTTTCTTGGACGAATTAATAAGCGTCTGTTGAGAAACACTCTTCTTCCTGCGGAATACAACCCTTTAATCAATTTGACAGAAATAAACGGTGATCAAACTACAAAAGTATACTGCATAAGCGTATTCTATTTTTAAAAGATGACTAATGTTCTAGTTGTGCGATATATTGAGTATCGATTAACCGAGATGATGGCTTCGATCTCCAGGTTAGTTTGATCAGTAAATTTCTAGCTTTTGACTCGAATAGAATCGTTATGCGAATCTATACAACTTTAATCTGTAACTGTAAAATAATTCGATACTTACTGAATTTTACTAAATTGTTTCGTTTTATTTTAGATTGTGTGCAATTGCATTTGACTCGATTCTATTAAATCCAACTAATCAATTAATCCCATTGTCTCTCCATATGTCTCTGTTTGGAGCTGTCTGTATCCAAGCCTGATGTTCGTTTCAAGTCATCCTTCCATGTAGTCCATGGTTTCCATTGCTGCATTTCTTTATTCCATCGCTAATCTTTCTGTCTCATAGTATGGCCCGCCCATCTCCATTTTAGAGATGCTACATGTATTTTAACATCTATTAATTTTGTTTTTTCTCTAATTTACTCGTTCCTTAGCCTGTCTTTTAACTTGAAATTCAACATTTGCCTTTCCATGGCTCGTTGGTCTTTGGCGAGTTTTCCCATTAATGTTTGTGTTAGTGTCCATGTTTGGGCAGCGTAAGTGAGTACGGGGAGTACGCATTGGTCATATACAGATTTTCTTAGTTTTAAAGGTATTTTTTGGTTTTTCAAGATTTTGTTTTGTTTTCCGAAGGCTGACCATGCTCGGCGTATGCGTCTATCGATTTCTAGGTTTTGATAAAATTTTCTGCATACTATCAGCTGTCCTAAATAAATATATTCTTGTACTGTCTCTATGTTATGGTTGTCAATTATAATGATTATGTTGTCTGGTTGGTTAGTCATTATTTTTATTTTTTTTAAATTTATTTTTAGCCCAAATTTTTCGGATTCGTCTTTAAGTTCTTCTAACATAGTTTGTAAATGTTCAAGGGTAATACCACAAGCAGTGGATATATTTTTGACAAATATTTTGTCGTTTCCATGTAAATTATTGCGTTTAAATTTCAAGATACAAAATCACATCAAAAATGTCACCAGCCGAAGGCGAGTGACATTTAAATGTGATTTTGTTGAGTGAAATTTGCAATAATTTCTATGGAAATGGCAAAATATTTAAAATAAATATATCCACTTCGAGTGGTATTTGGGACGACTATTTAACAATATTAATACATAACGATTAACTTTATAGAAAAATAATCCAACAATTAATATAATTATTCATTCTCAATTAAATTCAGCGGAATACTTCCAAAACACAGCATTTTAAAATTTTTAAAATAAGCCACACAGTTTGTTGCGCTTAGTGTTACGTAACCTAGCGATATCACTAAGGACAGAACATCGCTGCTAAGCGATACTTCGCAACAAGGCTATTTATTTTTTGAGTACGTACATTGTTTTGTGAATATTTTGCATGGTGCCCAATATTCAGTGATATACTGCTGTTATTGGTTGAAAAAAGCAAATGTCTGCAATGTGATTGGCTTATATGTTATAGTGTTGAATAGTCAGATGAATCTGATATGACTGTTAGGTCATCTGCATAGGCCAAGTGGTTGCGCATCTTGCTATTTATATTTACCCCTTTATGCCTCCATTTAAGTTTTTTTAAACCATCTTGTAGTGCCGTTGTAAATAGCTTGGTGCTCGTCGAGTCTCCTTGTCTGATTCCTCGATCAACGGGAATTTTATTAGTGTTTTCGTGTAGCCGCACTACCATTGTTGCTTTTTCATAGATGGAATGGATAATTTTAGAATATCTATGGTCTACTGTACTATTTTGTAATGCTTTTTCTATCGCCCACAATTCAACTGAGTCAAAATCCTTTTCGTAACCGACTAAAGCTATGTTTAAAGGTAGATTGTATTTTGTGACTTTTTCTAATGGTGTTCTAGTGTTCTAATAGTAAGGATATGGTCACTAGTGCTGAAATTTTTCCCAAATTTTACCTGTTCAATCGTCTGATAGAATTCTAGTTTCGCATCTAACCTATTTATTATAATCTTTATAAAGAGTTTGTATAATTGGGCAGCAGAGATATTGGTCTATAATTATCAAGTACTGTTTTATCTCCTTTCTTGTATATAAGAACGTGAATTACTCCCGTCGTCAGGAATGCTTCCTTCAAGCAGACATTTATTGAAGAATGTTTGCAGTGCCTTGATCATAGTATCACCTCCTTCTTTTATTAACTCGCCTATTACACCGTCATGTCCTGGACACTTGTGATTTTTGATGGTCTTTGTGTTGAACTCTATCTCTTCTTTATTAATTTCTGGAATGTCTTCCTAATTTACATGTATTATTTTCTATTTTAATTCCTTTTCTACAGCAATTGGTATTTCCTTCTTCGGTTTATATAGTTTTTCATAGTATAGTTCCGTAGTCTTTAATATTTCTTTTTTATCACTTACTTCTTTTCCTTCGCCATCTTTGATTGCTGTAATATTTGCTCTGCCTATTGATCTTCTTATACTTTTCATATTCTTATTTTCTTCGATTCCTTTTTTAATTTATTTTTCCAACTGTCTTCTTTTATCCCCTCTTAGTAATTTCTTCAAAGCTTTATTGATTTCGGTGTATTCTATGGTATTCCGTTTTCCTTGTTTCAACAGTTCTCTTCTTTTATTAAATAATTCTCGTGTTTTTTCACTCCAAATTTCTTTTTCTTTTTCCTCGGAGCTGTAGCTACTTTAAGGCCTGCGTCTAACATACGTTTGTTTATGATGGTGTTCATGCCATTTAATGTCAGTTTTTGTATCTCAGAAGTTTCTAAGTTTTTATTTAATTCATATTCGTACTGTATTTGTTTTTCTTTTAAAAGTTTTGTTTCTATCGTTGTCTTTGGGTTGTTTATTCTTTTCTTTCTTTCCATTGCTCTATTTATATATATTTTTGTTCTCAGTATTCTATGGTCACTTCCTGTGCCAATGTTATTTAATGGTGTTACATCTTTAACAATTTGTTTATGTGATGATAATATATAGTCTATTTCGTTTTTATGTTCTCCGTTAGGACTTACCCATGTCCACTGCCTATTGGGTTTCTTTTTAAAAAGTTCCGATCTTATTTTCACTTGGGTCTACTTTTTTGCCTATCTTGGCATTAAAGTCTCCGATTATGAGTGTATATTGGCAACGGTTATTACCTATTGCTACTGAGATTTCTTCGTAGAATGATTCTACCTCTTCGTCTCCATATTTCGTAGCGTACACTTGAATATTTTTTATATTGCAGAATGTCGATATGTTTGAAATGATGTAGGCCACTCGTTTCGATATAAAATTGTAGCTTCTTACGTAGTGCGCTATTCTTTTATGTATTATAAAACCTACGCCTCCTATGTTATTTTCCTCAGTTTCTGCTTCTCTGTAATACAACGTATGTCCAAATGTTGAGGTTAAGCAGTGCTCGCCTTTTCTTTTAATCTCAACTAGTCCTAAGATATCCCAGTTAATGTTTTTAAGTTCTTCCTCAAGTTCATATAATTTTTCATCTTTGTTTAGTGATCTTTTGCTGTATGTAGCAATCATTAGCTTAGTCTTATTTCGGTGTTTATTTGGGGTTATCGACTTCTTGCTCCCCCCATATTCCATGGAGCAGACTTCTTATCAGTGTGGGGTTCCGTGCTCTTCGCCCGACCGACATATGGAGAGACAAAAGGGAGACCTATGTCCAACACTGGATGGCAACAGGCCAAAAAAGAAGAAAGAAGAAGAAGAAGAATCAATCAATCAGGTTCGAATTTGCTGTCGAACCCAATAGCATTTATTCATCGATTGCGAACCTACGTTTCAACGATTTTATAGAACTTTTTAACTTTTACAAGAAACTGGTACTTTCGGACGTATTAGAGAGCAAGGTTGAAGCTACTAATAACAGATGGTATGAAGAGGGAGTGCTAGATATCACAAAAATGAACCACATCTTAGTACAAGACCAATATCACAGTGTTTCACTGTTTCATATTTGTAGTTTATTATTATATTATAGATGTAGCTGTCCTCAAGTTCAAAAATAAAATAAGTAAGGCTTATCCAGTGTTTTGTGAGTTCTCTTACCACCTCCACAACATCCAGGCACTTGAATAACAGAACGGGAATCTCGGCTATAATTTTGTCAATGGATTCAAAGCAATCAAAATATGTTACAATATTTACCCGAAACGATATTGCAAATTTTAGAAACATGCACTCAGGAAATGCGCAGCTCTTGTAGATTTACTCGTGCGGTTTGGAATAAAGAGAAAGTTTTGTCAGCACGAAATAATACTAAATTCTAATTTAGAAGTTTTACTATATGACGAACACGTTCGCTAGGGTTATATTAACACCTAGCAAAGGTCATCCAAAAAATTACCAAGTACATTTCAGAAAATGTTGCGTGCATTAAACAACCTCAGCAACTCCCCGAAACGTGGTGTAGGTTGTGCGCTAGTGTGCTCTCCGTTGGCACATTACTTCTTTGTGTTATTATTCCGTTAGGAATAACCTTGTTTGAAAATTTATAAACTTTGCAACTTTGTTAGAGATGGACATTGGTTGCTCTTTTAAATAAATATTACAACATGATGCTTAAAAGAGAAGTATACTTTGGGCTACATTAGTAATAGAAATTTCAAAATTCTTTTGCATGTTTGATATATCTTATCATAAATACGCTTTTTACTTAAAGAGAATATATTATATCATTTCAAGATGTGCACGTATTTTGTTACATGCTGGCTTGCTCACAGAGAGCACAAATAGTTGCTGAAGTATTCTTGCTAGAGTCGGTACAAATTTGCGATCCCTGCGGGTTTGAACGATGGATTTTCTATTCCGGCTTTTTCCAGCGGTCAGCTAGTAGCGAGCTGCGGTTAGCTGAAGACGATCTTAAATAAATGCTTAAATTCTACAAAACCCTTCCACTCTAGCCACTAAAATAACGCTCTGAAACTTTCTAGCTCAACTTTAGTTGTAGCACGTTAAAGTTCATACTTAATAATTCAAAAGTATCTATTTTTGTTTCAGTGAAAACGGTGCACCCGGTGGAAGCTGTACAAGGAGGTGTAGCGAAGTTACCCTGCGACATAACGCCAGCTGTTCCGGGTGATAAAATGCACATTGTCATCTGGTATAAAGAAGGTATCAAGACCAAGCCTACTCCAATTTATACGTAAGTATTTTACTTTGACGCTAATTTTAACGACGGTGTAGTAGTAGTTACACTTCAGCAAGCAAGCAAATAGACAATTAATTTTTAATTTAAACTAGAGGCGCTAGTCGTGTTTTAGAGTTCAGTGTCTTTAATTACTCTCAACGCTGTTATTTTTCCTATTTGTCTTTTTTTAATTTTCTTAGTAATTCAGACTAGGGCGTATTTTGTTATTACTTTAGAAAAATTACTAACGGATACATTTTTTTAAAAGATAACAGAAAACCCGTTAGTTAAATAGGTTTACGCTTTTATTGCAGGCAGTATTTTTCTCTCAATTTATATACGTTTTCTTGGAAGATATTTTCCACTCTTGTCGAACCAAATTAAACGAAAACGCGACCTTATTCGTTGAAGATGTGACGTTAGCTTCTTCGAACGATTGAAAAATAATCATACTCTGTTCTGTAATAAGTGTTGATGTTATAATCAATGACAGATCGTGATAATTGTATTTAGGAGTTCTTATTTTTTAACAATAACTAAATAAAAAATGATTACTGACTCACATTCTATATATTTTTTAATCCAAATGTAGCCATAATTTTTCATTATAATAATCGAAAAGGAAACGTCCTATGCACAGAACAGAAAGTATTCAAACGCAAGATATGATGTATTTAAGAGGTAAAAATGAAAAATAATGATAATGTGTGTAAGAATAAAGTTATTACTTCTGCAGTTCCTTCACAATAAAACAGAACAGGGAATTTAATGCATCCCATCTACAAATCGATCCGCTTTTCTGGTAAATGACCACAGAAACATTTCCAATTCCAATTTTATCTTTCTGGTTGTGTAGGCCGTCCATTTTTTTTTAATTTTAACCCTTTCAGTTAACGGTAGGCGTTTAAAGTTAATATTGAGAATATTATATCATTCAAACACAATGCAAACATACAAGACTATAGTTTATTTTCAACGCCCAATCTTGCACAATATTTCCAAAAAATAATACACTCGGAACGACGGCCGTTCGGTCATCGGATCGCATTACATTTTAGAATGCGCTATATTTGTAAATATTACGATAAAACTGCGAGTCCCCGGCGGTGGTGGCTGACAAATCGTGAGCCCTCGCGTCACTTACAAACTACTTTATTGCTAATTTGGCAAGGGTCGCTTTTTGGACAGTAATGCGAGCGAGCCCTGGATCTATGATGCTTTATTATCCTAAGCGCAGATATCGAATATGAATATTATGGTAAAAGAAATAATATAATTATACTTTTAAATATATAATAATTACTGTTATCTAATGAGAGCTCTTGACTGCTGGTACTGTAGGGTTGTCAGATGGCGGGGATTTCTGAAAAGTCCGAGAATTCGTCAGCTTATTTCATGTTCAGGAATTTATGTGGTCTATACCGAAAATTCTTAATTTCAAGGAAATTCTAGGATTTGCTTATCTGAAGAACATACATTTTCGTGGGTTTCCTTTTTCGTGAGAGAGTTTTCAGCCTACTTAAAACAATAAATAGACACAAAAATCAAGTGTGTATGGATTTAAGTCCACATTACTGACTCGTATAAATTACCAAGAGTCTTGTTCAGACATGTTATTTCTTATGACTAGCCCCGATGACGATAAACTACTAAAATTACAGATGACTAATGATAAATAAAAAAAACATTAAAAAATTAGTACCAAATTAAATAAATAATTTCTCTAAAAAAACCAAAGACCAGTTTCATGTTCATTTCTGATGTTAATTTAAAAACTTCGTACTATATATATTATTAGTGTGTCCAAGATAACGAGTGGCAGTATGGAGATCTCGGTAACTAGTAAGAAATACAACTTTGGTTAAATGTGGAAAAAAGTTGCGTAATTAAAGGACTAACAAAATAAGACTTGAAAATTATTGATATGATTTTTCGTTTTTGAGTTACCTATATTACAAAAACCGAACTTTTAGATTTTAAACCTTAAGTACTAACGTGACGTCTGAGAGACGGAAATGTTCGACGCGTGTGTTATATTTCCCCCTCCAGTTAAGATGTATGGTTGATCCTTCATCTAATTTCAAACTACCTAAAAATAACTCAGTTTTTAAAATTTCGCTGCGGTGGGATGTTTTGTGAGGAAGTTATTTGTATTTAAAAATAAATTCCGTCTTAGAGACGTCACGTTAGTATGCACGCTACTATTTTTGCATGATGGGTCAAAAACCAACTTGCTCAAATACGGTTAGATCAACAGCTTGTTGCTTGAGCAGCAAGTGTTCCAGTAGTATAATGAATTAGACAGTGAGGACAGTAACGGAGAACCTAATATTGATGAAAATTCTGCTATACTTAGTGACCCTAATGTGTTCATCTTGCACTAATTCTGTATAGTTTTAGGGTGGTGTGAAATTTTATACGTATTTTTTTTTCTCACTGTTTTTTTAGTTAAGTTGTGTAAGAATACCATTGTCTGTTGAAATATGTTTGCTGATAATAAAAAAAATATTGAAAATTGTCTTTTTCTGTAATTAAGTTAACACCTACAAATTTAAACACGGTTTCCTATTTGACTCTGTAAATGCTAATATTTTTATGAATTTATATTTTTTATGTGATTAAAATATGTTTGATACATCATTGCATAGTACTTTATGTTTAAAAAAAAATTAGTAATAAATTCATAAATAAATATATGCCCGTCTCTGAGACGTCACGTTAGTACTAATGCACCACAACAGACACGTTAGTACTTAAAGGTTAAATTCTATTTTGATATTTTAAAATAGAAATTCAAAAATTAGGTTTTTAAGATAACTCAGAAAAGAAAAATAATATCAAGAATATATATGCATAATTTTGTTAGTACTTTAATTACGCAACTTTTTTCCATTTAACAAAATTTGTACCGCTTACTATTAACGAGATCTCTATACTGGCCCTCCTTAGACGCACTGTGTATATATGTAGCTACAAATATTAGTAAGTTCTTTATTAAATACTTTACTACTTAGGCCATAAATTTTAAACAAAAAATAGAATTAAGTATTTCAAAATATACTCAGATATGTATTATATAAGATTCATTTGCACAGCACAAATACAAAGTATAAATTGTACTGTAACTTATTTTATTTCCCTCCTTGAAATAAATTGTGTAAGTATAGTATTCCAGCCAGAAATTAGAAAGCTATATAAAATCAGGCCAGCATTGAGAACAACAAGTCACTTCGTAGTTTAATTCGTAAAATGACTGGTTGTGATAGGTACTTC
The DNA here is from genome assembly GCA_940337035.1 of Agriotes lineatus. Classification (NCBI taxonomy): domain Eukaryota; kingdom Metazoa; phylum Arthropoda; class Insecta; order Coleoptera; family Elateridae; genus Agriotes; species Agriotes lineatus. The sequence goes on from OW679195.1 coordinate 124,170,767, forward strand.
GATAACAACCTTCAAATTTGAAATATGCACTGGGGATTTTGGAAGACATTTACATTTTTCAACATCGTTTATGCTAGTATACCTTTTTAAAAACTGAGATTAAATAACTAGTAGTTACTTAAATCATGCAACATGTTACAATGAATTAGCAAAACAGTTACATGGACAATTTACAAATGAGCTGTTATCACTTGAAAGCTGCTTGGCATTAGAATAGTTATTTATTAGACGAGTGTGGAATGTTACACATTAGTCACGCCATAAATATCAGCCACGAGACCGTTAGGTCGAGTGGTTAATTTTCTTAAGTGACTAATGTGTAATTCTACACGAGTTTAATACAAAATTTTATCCAACACCTCCAAATGTTGTTCATGTAGGTAATTATTTTGCAAATTTATTTGAAAAATAAACGGGGCTGCGCGCGTTATTCCGCGGTCTACCCTATTCAATTTACCACAATTTTTAGGCCTATTACGTTGGGCCATTCCGTTCTGTTACACGCCCCGCCCCTGCCACCCCCTGCCATCTACCTGACCAAATAAGGGGGCCCTCGGGGCTCCGCCCCTCTCCAAGGAGGCCCTCGAGGCTTCGCCCCTCTCCAAGAAGGTCATGGGGCTCAGCCCCACTCGAAGGGGGCTCTCGGGGCTCCGCCCCACTCTAATGGGGTTCTCGGGGCTCCGCCAGGCTGCAAGGATGCCCTCGGGGCTCCAACCCACTCAAAGGGAGCCCTTGGAGCTCCGCCCTTTACAAGGGGGTCCTCGGGGCTCCTACCATCTCCAAGGAGGCTCTGGCGGTTCCAAATATCAATTTGAATAATAAGTAGTGTTAAATCTAATTTTGTTATTCATGGTATCTTTCTACATTCTCGCACTAGTGACTGACTTTTTGAATATTCTCTCACTAGTGAGTAATATATCACATTACTTATACAAAATAAACATAATAATAGTGTTATTATATGGAGGTGTTGGATAAAAGCATTTATTGATTGTACGAACGTAACGTAAACTTGACTTACGTATTGCATGATGTACTTGAAATTTTTGGTTGGAATACTATACGATGGTTTTAAGTATTAACTCAAATTCTTTAATAATCCATTTTAAAACCATCGCATCAGAAATTTACAGGAAATCTTGGTTTTTAATCTGGCAACACTAGCTGGGAGCCCCTATAAGGATCGTAATGCAAAATCGTTTTGGTACTAGTTGTGAATAACATCAGAGGAGGCGTCACGATGTATAACATAATTAGTTACGAAAAAATTACAATTAATAAAATGTTTTGAATTGATTTGTTCTGATTCTAGTGTGGTACCGAGTATTATACTGATTTCATTATAGTACTGAATTGAGTACTATAATAATTTTATTATTTGCAGTACACAGTTTCATAAAGTATGCCAGTATAGCATTTAATGTTATCAATATAACAGGCGAATAGAAAAATCTTAAGCACATTCTGGATTGAATGCGATAGGTACTACTATTTGTTATCAATTTTATTGCAACAAGATATTTTAATAAGCAAATACTCATAACTGAAAGTATATGAAATTATAGTACTTGTAAGATCTATTTTATGTTTGAAGCACTTTTTCATACTTTACTATTGAAGGCACCCTACGTCGTTCTAATTAAAATTTTAAATGTAAATGTCTTAGTCGCTAAAAATTTTAACTAAGTTTTAAAGTGTTTCCTTTTAAATTCAAATTTAAACACAAAATCATCAACAACTTGCAATAAATGACTCTACAATTAAAACTATTATAATTGTAATAAATACCGTCAACTAATTTTAACAACTGAAGATGCAATCAAAAATTGCGAAACGTATTGATTTGTAATTTAAAATGTTAACTTTCGATAATATACATGTTTTTTGACAAATGATTTTTTATTTTTTATTAAAAAAATAATTAAATCACGCAATGAAGTAACACACAGGATTTTTAAGAATTCTTTTTGACATTACTCATCTCCAAATTAATATTCAAAATTATAAATGTCATTTATTATTTCAATACTTTACTATTGTTATCTATAGAGCTGCACACATTAAGCTACGTTACTGACAACGTTATTGTTATACTTTGGTTACAAGATGTACTAACCCGAAAATTTTTTTACTATTAAGAAATTATTCTGCCGAAAATATTTCTTTGTAATATAATTTTGTATGTGGTCACGTCTCTCCTCCTCCCTCAGTGCTGGTTCCCTAGAGGAAATAATTATGTATTAGGCCATCGTGATTTTATACATTCTGTTTATTTTGTTCACCGAAAAAGAGGATTATGTAAAAAATCACATGCAGAGAGAGTTTACCGTAATTTAGCTTCTGCAATAATAATAGCTATGAAGATGGTTAATTATCAAATTTTTTTTCAGAGGTCTATCATTATCAAGGGTTTGCCAAGTTACCAACTGTTATATGTATACTCTATGATTGTAAATTCAACCTCAAGACACGTTAACTTTCTTTAGCTGTAATTCCAGCTTTCGTCTTGTATACAAGCTTTTATCGAAAGGCACAAAGAAATAAGAAAGGCTCTTCGCCAAAGAAAGAAGAAGAAAAGACAGGTACAGTTTAACATACTTTTATTTAAAAAATGCAGCTTATAGCAAAGTGAATATTTAGAAGAAACTGGAATATGCTAACAATTTTACAAGGAAGTAGCTTTTCTAGTAGTAAAGATACAAAATTAATTTTCAGGCAAATTTTTACATAATACACATATGTCATTATATTTTATCGTTCTTTAATAGTCCCTAAGAAATATAAAAAATAAAAAACATAGGCAACTATCGTACTATATTTGACAAAACTCGTCTTTTTCTGTTTTCAATGGTATATTCAGCTAAGTAAGAAGCAAAGGTCATATGGTTGAAGTAACTTGCAGTTTTGCCTGAATGAAGGTTTTGCCTGATTGAAAGGGGAACACTTGGGATCTATTTCCATTTCTGAGTTAAATCATATTTGAAACGCTATTAAAAGTAACGGTTACAGTATTGGCAATATAGAGCCCACCATCTTCATACACAGTCGCCCAAGTTCCCGAGAACCTTTCTTCCCACAGCTATAAAGTAGGGACAAGAAATCAGACGACGCCGACGTCCGCCACCAAGCAAATTTTAGTGACGTCATAAATACTACCATTAGATTTACAAAACCGATATTTATTTTCTTCTTTACAGCTCATTTTAAATCATGCGTTTGGTTTAAGCTTAATCAATTACTATACTATGTTTATAACGTCATTACTCTTGATGACGTTTGTCGTCTGATCTCTTGTCCGTACTTTAGTATTCCTTACCTGTAGCCACCAACTCGCCGATGGCTTAGGAAACTTTTTGCGGAAACAAAATATCAAGACAGTCTTCAAACCTCCAAGCAATATCTGACATCCAAAGATGTATTGAACACCATGCCATCAAAAGGTGTTTACAGCTTCCCTTGCTCCTGTAATACTGTGTACATTGGCGAAACAGAATGTTAAGTAAAAACTTGCATGTCTGAACACCACCATTATCTAAATTCAGGTCTCGTGTCATCAGCCATCGCCGAACCCCAACGCGGTAACTGCCATAAGATAATTTTTAATTAAACGTGCGTATCGTTGAAATTTGCAAACACCTCTACAATCTCAAGGGTACCTTCTCCTTTCCACGTGGAAAGCTTTTATTTCGTAACACCCCTATTTTTATTTCGCCGCAACGACTCTTCTTCATTCCGATCGTTATACATTATTTCTCTTGCCACAACTCCTTTCAAGATCGCCTGTGTGTCAGCTTACATCGTATGGTTTAAGATACCTAGTTTGGTCAGAGGTTCTAAACAATTTTAGCCAAAAGGTTGGGAAGCTATGAATTACACCGGATTCGCCTTCTATGAACTTTAGCCGTGCGATTACTACCCAAATGAAAGATCTTTTATTGAAGCATTATTTAAAGCATAGGAAATAAAGACATGCGGAAAAGCCAACAAGTGAGAATTACCATGATAATGTGATGTAGAATTTTTTCCAAAAATGAGTAGGAACGAAACTCTTAGGCAGTTTCCAAACAATAGTTATTAATGTACCAAGGGCGTAAGAAGACGTTTATTTCCCGGGCTGTAAAAATTAGAGATCAAGGCGAGGCGCGGTCTCTTGGCAACCTTCGATGTTACTAATAGTCACTGTTTGTCAATCTGACAAACAAGACTCTAAGCGGGCCGTAAATTACTCTTTCCACTGAGCTATCATTTGTTGTTGAGGTATATAAAGCTGTCCATAATGCCCTAGAAGATCTTAGCTTTCCAAACCGTAGGTGTTGACATTGTGTAAGTCCAGTACACATGCTAAAGCTAGCGTTGCTTAGAGGGCAACTACTTGGTTTTATTTCGTCTGTTTCAATATCGGTATCATTATCGTTTATCTTTATCTCGAAGGGAATAAGGATGATTCGATTCATATACGACTAGATGTTTGTAGAAGCAGCTGATTCAAAGATGTCGTAGGTATCTTTAGAATGTCAGAAAGAATATATTCCGGGCTAGCTATGGAGTTTTTAAAATGATCTTTAGCAAACTATAGTTCTTTGACACTGATTATACAGGGAATTTATTTTAATAATTATATAGAAAAAATTACATGTTTTTTGAAGAAAGCTACACGAAGCCACAATTAGTAGAGGTGCTAAAAACAAGAACTTTTCCTAAAGAATTCTATATTGACTCTTTGGCCAAAAAGAAGGGTCATACGGTATTACGTTCACCGCCGTATTACTGCATATTTAATCCGATTGAAATAATATGGAGCCAACTAAAGAAAAATATTCGGCGACATAATAGTTCACCCGACTTGGACAGCGAAGTGGTTAAACTTGTACAACTGGAAGTAGGTAATATTTCTCCGGAACTTTGGGAAAACTGTACGCGTCACATAATCGACATAGAAAATAGTTACATAAATTCAGGTACTCTCCATCAACAGGTAGTAATAACTTTAGATTTAGAAGATAGTGATAGTGATGGAGACTACTTTGACCAATTAGAACAACTATGTGCAAGTGAACAATAATTTAAAAAATAAATTGTCTATTTTATTATTATTTTTTATTAATTTGTAATTTCATTAATGTAATAATTGTGCCCCATATATAAATAATTACTTAACTGTCTGTAATGTTAAAATTGTAAACTTATAAAACAAAAATGAAATGTTTAAAGCCGGTTCTGTAAATTCACGTTCTGTGAGCCCTTTTAAGTGGATTAGAAGGTATTACAACTTTCAGCTGTAGAAGGTCAAAACCAAATAGCTTGACGTCGACTATAACATAAGCGTTTCGTTTCTATGCCACCATTTAATCATACAGGTTATTTCCATAGTTACAAATGAGACCAATAGATTAGAGCGTGTATTTTAGCAGTTAACATAGGAATTATTACTTGTTAAAAAGACAATTAAAAGTTACCCTAATGTATACCACTGAAGAAAAGATACAACACACAAGTTGTTCCTACATATCTACTTTTTAGTTGCATACTTACATTCCGGTAACAAAATTAAAGTTTCTCATTAGCAAGTACCTAACCAAAATTCCTATGTTAACTCGTAAAATAAACGCTCTAATCTATTGATTTCATTGTTAACTATGGAAGTGACCTGTATGATTAAATGCTGGCATAGAAACGAAACTACTATGTTAAACATTAAAATAAATTAACTGTATAATTTTTGGTCTGGTAATGTATCTAACTGTTAGACTCCCTCGCTTATAGTGAGTTATTTATTTCATAGATATTTTATTATAGAGAACCTTCAAGTGGGAAATTCATTTTACGACACATCGCATTAACACAAATTGTCTTTTAAAATTTTATTTACCGCATTTTCAGTCTATATAAGTATCTAGCGAAGGGCTTCTTAATTGTGGGTGTATTTTTTATAAACGATTTATTTACAATCTCTGAATTAAAAAAAGAAATATTATTTAGGAGCATGGAAGTAATCTTTCAATAACGAATCTCCAGCTTTTAATTAACTAATACGAAGGATTGTATGATTATGTTTATAACATGTATCAAGGTACAATTAAAATCTAAACGTCAGAGAGCAGATCTAAGGGTTACGTCCCTTCGGTTTTTGGGTACACTCATTATTTTCTAGTACGCTAATAACTAGCTATCTAGTTTAGATGCTTATATTATTGGCTTAACTCAAGCTACCTAACTCGTATGCATTTATTTCAAATGCATTTTAGACCCTTTACTTACAGTATTATAAACATAAATAATGGCTATTCAATAATCTAGCTCAGTCATTAATCATGAGAATATGATTCTCCTTTTTCTTAGTTTGACACATGCATCTAGTTTATTTGCCTCTAACTAGTTCTTCATATTCAAATTTAAAATCAAGTTTGTATCTTTTTTCATAAGTAAATTACGAGACAGTTTTTCGCATAATTCATTTTAAATAGGCAATAAGCAACACTTATTTCGATTCTTTTCTAATAATTATTCTCCACCTTCACTTCTACTTACGTTTATCAGCTCTCTACTTACATAACTCCGATTTGTCCTATTCCAAGCTATTAACCCGTAGTATCCTCACCAATGTACAACTCAAAAACTTCTTCTCGTTCTTAATTCGTCAACAACCAGATCCCTCTCGTTCCTCCAAGATGTTAACTCCTAACTTCTTGTTAATCTCATCGACAGCTCACTAAACAAATCCCTCTTTCCCTAAATGTATCACAAAGCAGCTCCCACTCCTACATGGAAATGTCCTCTGCCACCTTCGCCTGCTTCTCAATATTCTTTTTTCGCTAATATCATTGGATTTGTTGCATATCTTTTAAATATCTTGTAGAGGAATTTTGATAATTGATGGCGAAAATAAAACACTGTAGTAGTAGAACAGTGGGGACTACAGCGGCTATTTTGCTTTTAATTGGGTCAATTAAAATGATCGATTAAATTGATTGATCCAATTAAACCGCCAATTAAACCGCGAATCAAATGCTCTAATTAAACCGCCAATCAGATGCTCTAATTAATTTTGATATGTGCTACTGATTAAATTACGAAGCGGCCATTCTTAATTTGCTTCCGGAATTACGCGGCGGCCATTTTAATTTTAATTTTCGCGCAAATATTTGAATTTGAAATTTTGCAGATTTCTTTCTAAGTTCCTTTTTTTGAATTTAAACTTCCCGGGGTGTCGGCCATCTTGGTTTTCTGCGCGCGCACTTCTCGCGGCTGCCCTTTTAATTTCAATTTTCGGGTAAATATTTGAATTTCAAACTGGTAAATCTGCCTCTCTTGCACTCGTGGGGTGTTGGTTGTCTCTCTCTTGCTTTCACAGAATGGATGTTTATATTTAAAAAAATCTCTGACTGTCCTGGATTTGAACCCTCTACGTTCGTGTTCACAATTAGCTGCAACCGTGTATGCCACGACACCACGGAGCCGCTACAGATTTTAATGTGTATAGCGGAATGCCACTTCACTGTTCTGAGGTCACGCGCCCATATTTTTAAACTAAATATTTTTTGAAAACTATAAATTATAAGAGTGGAATTGCATCTTCTAGGGTATTAAAAGCTTGATAATAATTTTAAAAAATTGGTTTCGTAACTGGTTTTCATGGAATTAATTATTTATCATTGACCCAACAGGTTATTGTGATATAGGAAAAAAAGCCGGGTTGCGTTGCTCTCAGCTACCATGTTTCGGCTACTTTTCAAGGTCTTCCATGTAGGCTTGCAGACTTCGGTTTCCCACATCGTCTAACTTTTTATATCGCTATGGGAAATTCAATTTTAATAGAGAGAAATAATAAATCGGTAAAAAACATTTTATTGTTTTGCAAGATGAAAAATTACAAAAATTCGTACAATTTACACGCAGAACACAACTCTTTCTTTATGTTTCCTTACGGTAGTCTTAATTCTATACAATTTAATTTTTATTCTGTAATTTAAGTCTAAATCTAAATCATGTATTTCTTTTTCGAACCAGTAATTAGATACGTACAACTGTTTTACATTTTCGAACTGTAAAATATAACGATTTTTGTTTCTGTAATTTATGTGTTTAATTCAAGTATAACTAGTTCTGTTCCTTCCTGGAGTTCCTCCAAACAATGGCATTGTGTAATCTTAAACCTGCCTGTTAGTTGCTGCATGCTAATGTTAGTAATTTGATCCATATTTTCTTGATTGTATATTAATCGATCTGGATCTCGCCATTCTCCGCTGTAAAATTCAACTTCCTCTACTTTGGGGAATGAGTGACCATTAAACGTAGAAACTCCATTCGTTTTAAATTTTATAAAGGGTTGTTCTGTTGGCAAACATACAATATATAATTCATTAAATGGAATGCAAATGTATCCCTGTTCTCTAAGTTTCTATTCGTTATCGGCATAAATATCTATAAGATTTCGTTTAAAACACCCTTTTAAGAAGTATACACTTTTGCTTCCATCTTTTTCTGCTAGAACACCAACCGTCGGAAAGTTTCCGCTAGTATTTACCATAAATGCGGAAATCTTGTATACCCTAGTTGTATCGAGAATGCTCCAAGGGTTTTGATTAAAGTAACTGCATAGTCTATCCTCCGTTTCTTTTACTTTCTGTTCTTTTGACAGCAAATGTTTGTATTCTTCTTTTATCGAGTTTGTTTCAGCTGAATAATGTAGTTTTCTTTTTTTTATTTCTATTTCTTCCAACTACAATTTTCGCTTTCCTGCACATGGACAGCCGATAGTGGAGTTATTTCTTTAAGAGGATATGGAGTAAACCTGCGTTTTATGTTAGTTCTTTTTCTTAAGACCTGCGGAATGACGTTACTCGTATCAACCAATCCCAAGGCAGTAATATTTACATTCGGTGCTATCGTAGAGAACAGTGTTGTGGATTAGGAAAAGAATGTTTCTCCAGCCTTAATATAGCACTTTTGTATTATGTTTGTGTTATCCTCGTGTGCGTCGCTGTCTACAATTTCTAAATAATTAACTGGAAAATAGTTAAAACTGCAGGCGGAAAGGACGTAGTTTATAATTTTCTCGCGCTGTACTTGTTTATCTGGCAGTGTGATTTGCATCCCGGTCAACTTTCTTGTATTTTTATTGCCCCAGAACACATATTGTAAAACATTGTTAAACACAACACAACAGCTTTTTTGTACACTATCTGTTAACTTCGTCCACATAGAAGCGATTGGCACAGAATAAAACGGTGCATCTTGTAAATACTGCTTGTTACTGTCCAAGACGCTTAAACAGTCCTCCAGAGGGTCGAATACATTACTTATTTTGTAATTGTATATTGTTGCTTCCAATCTTGTAATTCCGTGCTCTCTAGCCAACGAAGACGTAAATGTTTCGTTTAATCGTGCATCTGGACATTTGATAAAGTCAATAATATGGTTTCCGATTGTCTTGTTAACACCTGGACTTGTAATTTGGCAAATAAATTTGTTATATATCTTAATTTTGCAAATCGAGTTCATCCATGTTAGACAGGCAATCCCAACTGTTTTATCGTTGTCTACAATCACATTGCAATTTTCCTGGTAATCTCCTTGGAAGAAAAAGTTGTGATTAGTAATTAAGTAGTCGCACATATCCAGCTTGTTAAAAATTCCAGCAAAGTCTTGTGTTATATCCAAATCCATAAAGTAGGAGTCGTCAACTTGGAGCTGTTTCAATATTCCAGGTAGTTCATCCAACAGAGTTCCCACTTTAACATCCGCCAGCTCTACTTTGTACGGGATAGCAACTGGATTTTCATATTTCCTTGCGATTTTTTCCATTCCTTCCCTTTCGATTTGATCAGAAATTTTTTGTGTCCTTGCGCTGCTACCCCCATTAAGGAAAAATGGTAGTTTTGCTTTGACACCATGTCTAGCAGAAACGAACTTGGAGAATTTACCACGTAAATAGTTGTTATATGCACTCCACATCTCCTTATTTAAAAGTATGGAACGCGTCTTCCCTAAACTCTCTTCGCAGTGTGCTTGGTCACATATTTTAACTACCATAATGTTGTCACAAAACGGTTCCGTAATCGCTGTAGGCTTATTTAAATTTTTGCTACGGGGAAGTAACTCGCCGTCCGTGTAGATGATGTCCCCTACATCGGTAATTAGATTGTCCAGGTTTTCTACCAATAACCACAATTCGAACCGTTCGTTGGTTGGTTTAATTTTGTTTCCAAAAAGCTGTGGAAGGTTATACACTTTGGAGTAAGACATGTTTATTTTTTGAGCTACCTCGAAGTAATGATCTGCTAGAACTATTAAGCCTCTATATATACATCCGGAGGTAGCGGACAAATTTTAATTTTAGAACATTACGTCACAAGCAGGTTTTCTGATTGGTGGAAATCTAGCACTGCAAATATTGTGCAATAGGGTTAAGAAGACAACCATACCATACGACAAGACTCGGATATCTTCAGACTCCTTGAAAAGTAGCTGAAACACGGATAGAATTAAGACTGCCGTAAGTAAATTTTAAAAATTGTAATAGTAGATTTATTTTAAGTAAACATAAAGATAGGGTTGTGTTCTGCGTGTAAATTGTACGAATTTTTGTAATTTTTCATCTTGCAAAACAATAAAATGTTTTTTACCGATTTATTATTTCTATCTATTGAATTTCTCATCGCGATATCAAAAGTTAGACGACGTGGGAAGCCGAAGTCTGCAAGCCTACATGGACGACCTTGAAAACTAGCCGAAACAAGTTAGCTGAGAGTAACGCAACCCGGTTTTTTTACCTATATGATTTTAAGTTAGTTTATTCACGACGGCTCTACCAGAACAAACGGCTGAGCTCCTTTTTCGACTAAAATGGACCAAGCGCAAAAGATGTTGGTTGTATCGCCTTAAATCTAGTGAGAATACTGAGAAAAATATATTATCACAGCTTGATGACAAAATGCAAAAAGTTTTAAAGTCAAAATTAACTGATCACGATCAATGGGTGCAGTACAACCAAGTGTTACAAAGATACCTTTATTTCACAAACCAGGCACGGAAGCCAATCAAAATACCTATTGAAACAAGCAGTAACAGCATATCAAAAACCATTATTTTATCTACACTTCCAAAACTTTTAAGAAAAAAGCTGAAGTTTTCCTACGCATTTTGAGTGCCTGAAACGATGTGAGCTGGGATCACAAGGGTACCGTTACTATAAAGGGTAAAATTTTACCGGCGTCTAACATAGTCGATTTAGTTCACGACACTCTGAGGCCTCGAAAAACTATTAATCCACCGGACGCCTACAGTTTGCTGATTACATCAAAGGCCTTAACGTTGCTCATGTTCTGCTAGCTAAGCCTAAACAGCAAAAGGTGCCAGCCCAGTTTGGTGATACAGGGAAAACCGAAATGGAAACTGATAACTGCGAGACCGATTTAGAATATAAATTAAAAACACCAACTACTCAACCAAGTTCACAGCAAAAAAGTGCAGTCAGAAAAACGACGATAAGAAAACGCCTCCAAAAAAGGACCGTTAGAAAAACATCGGTAAGGCAGAGGTCATCAACATCCAAACCGTCTGGAATTCTGGATTGAGGGTGTCTTAATCTTTAAAATGCCACAATAAAATTTGTTCTACGATCTCGTGTAAACGGATTCTGATTTTATTACTTTCAGCTTTTTTAATTTGAAATGTTGTGCACCACAAACTACAGTTTTGTAAATTGGCTAGGTGATTTTTAGAAAATAAGCCATTCAACTGTACATTTATTTTTATATTATTAAATATTCTACGAAGTAAGAACAATATATTTGTTTATTACAAAGTGTTTGAGTTTTTGTTTCTATACTGTTTTTGTTTTTTTCAGGAATCTGCAATAATAAAAGATCTAAAAGCTAAAATATTAGTATCTGAAGTTATTTTACAGATACAAAGTGACGAAAATCCAAATAAATCAAACTACGATTTCATAATAGCGTGATGTAATTAAAAAATTGCGATTTATTTGAATTTTGAGCGATGCAATTTATAAAAAAGTGCAAAACATTTGAAAAATTATGCTTAGAAATAACTCGAAAACTGTTTTTACGTAATTTTCATTAACTTTTGTAATAAAAATGCACAACGAGCCTACGTAACTGAAATTTTGCTTCTAGAAATGATGGTGTCAGAACATTTTTTTCAACAAAATTGCGTGTTTTTATTCAAGTTTATGTTAATTTGTGGTCAACATACATATATTTTCATCAAAAGTTTAAGAACTTTTGTAATAAAAATGCGAAATTGTAGCATATCGATCAATCTACCGTGAATCTAAGATTTTTAAATAGTTTCGATAATATTTATGATAAAATTTAATCGGATGTTGCATAGAAATGTCGTTTTTGTGTAATTTTATGTGACATGATGGTGATTTTTGTAAAATTTCAAGTGAGGTGATGTGTAATTGCGTCATTTTTATTCAAATTTATGTTACTTTGCCGTCAAAACATACGTATTTTGATAAATCGTACAAGAACTTTGTTAAAAAATTAACCACGAGCCTACGTAACTGAAATTTTGTTTATCGAAATGATGGTGGCAGAAGATTTTTTCAATGGGAGTTGAATAAAAATATTGTTTTTGTAGAATTTTATGTGACGTGATATGGAAATTGTAACATTATATCGATCAATCTACTGTGAATGTAAATTTTTTAAATAGTTTCGATAATATTTATGATAAAACGTTGTAATAAAAAATACACACCGTATACTTAACTGAAATTTTGCTTGTCGAAATGCTGATAGACTTGAATGCACATATTGCACATGTTTAGTGTCGGTTTTTAATAATACTTACGATATTTTTCTATTCGTAATTAAAAAAACATGTAGGTTTAACATAGAGAGTTCTGTAATAATTTTATAAAATAACTACCTACATAAATACAATTTATCGAAATATCTCGGCCACCTATTATAAAATGGCTTTTCATAAAAACCGACCTACCATATAAGTCTAAAGATTAGCAAAGTTTTAAGCTGGTCCCGTTTATTTCAACATAGAAGTAACTTTTTACTCACCTTAGCCGCCAAACATCAAGAACAAATGGCTTTTAAGCAAGCCACCGATTTACCTGAATATCAAATGCAATTTTATTGTAAAACCTCAGAGTTTTGTGGCATATAATAATATAATCCGATTCTTCTTCAACAGCAACCCTTTACCCGCTAGGGGGTCGGAACCGCCCTGTCACTTAGAAAAGACACGTGCTTCCTTTTTATCAGAAATGTACTTTTGATTAAATGCAAAATCGTTTACCATGCATTTTAAAACTGTACAAACGTGTTCTAATCTAAAAAAAAAATTTGTAAATTGACTTGAAGTAAGTTTTTAGAAATGAGTCGAGTATTCTGAACACATTTATTTTAATAACAATATATTTCTTTATTACAAAGTGTTTGCGTTTTTATTTTCGTTCGTTTGCATTTATACTGGGATTTTTAAAACTAAAATACAGTTTTGATCGATATAATGACACAATTTCAGCCAATTTACTTATAAAATAAAAGCCAAAAATGACAATCTCGTGACAACTAGGGTTCAAATCCGACTTGGGGCCGGCGCAAAAAGCTTTTTTAAAATTAAATAAATGAGAGCAAGAGAGAACAGCTGCTATGAGTGAGACGGAAAACTTCGGCGTGACGTAATGAAATCCAAAAATGGCCGCCGCGGATTTCGTGATTTAAAATAATAATTTACATGTGGTTAATTATCATATGTGTAAAATCAAATTTCTGTAATTAAAAATTAGCTAATTGTTAGGATCAAATTTTAAAATTTCGGCCCGTCAAATTTATAAATACGTTTATTGAAGTAACCAAGTTGAACATTTTATTACAACGGTGTAAGGCGCATTTTTCACTGTATTAGACAAGGCTACAATTTTTTACGAGACTGATGTTTAAGCAGTAAATTTTATTATTATAGTTTAAAACAGTCGTAGCAATATATATTATATAAATTTATGGTGTGCATGTTATGCTGAAGCTGTTAATATAACGAGCAAGATACAACAACCATTTTTAAAAACAGCAACGGTTCACAATTTTAAAGAGTACAATTATAGGTTTACAGAATTTTTTTCTTTGGGCAGCTCAACTCCTCTACACCAGCAGCGGTCAAAAATAAAACATTTTAATAATTCAGCTCGTTTATTTAAATTCTATTATAAAAAGCCTAATTGTAGTTTCATAAAATAATCGAACGTTAAAATTATATTTGCTCGTTCGTAATTGATTGCATTTTGCATTTGAATAATTACACGAATACAGTTACAAATTTCGTTGACCATAAAGCAGCCGTGCCAATTCAAAGTTTAAAATTTGATGTTATAATAAACTTTGAGGATAAATTTAAACAAACACATAGACCAACAAGCCATCAAGAAAAAAGTTTGTTTGAATTTTTATAGAGAATCCAACAGTTGCTGGCAATAAATAATTAATTCTAGCAAAACCACTTATGAAATTAGTTTTTAAAAAATCTTATCAACGTTTTAATACCCTAGACGATGCAATCCCATTTTTATAATTTTCAAAAATTATTTTGTCTTAAAAATATGGGCGCGTGACGTCAGAGCAGTGAAGTGGCTTTCCGCTATACACATTAAAATCTGTAGCGGCTCCGTAGTGTCGAGCCATACACGGTTGCAACTAATTGTGAACACGAACGTAGCGGGTTCAAATCCAGGTCGGCCAGAGATTTTTTTTAAATATAGACTATTCTGTGAATGCAAGAGAGACAAGGAGTACAATAGAGACAGATTCACCAATTTGAAATTCAAATATTTGCGCGAAAATTGAAATTAAAACGGCAGTCGCGAGAACACGCAGAAAACCAAGATGGCCGAAACCCGGGAAGTTTAAATTCTAATTTAATCAGTAGCACATATCAAAATTAATTAGAGCATCTGATTGGCGGTTTAATTAGAGCATTTGATTCGCGGTTTAATTGGCAGTTTAATTTGATCAATCAATTTAATCGATTATTTTAATTGACCCAATTAAAAACAAAATGGCCGCTATAGTCCCCACTGTTCTACTACTAGATTGGAAGCAACAATATACAATTACAAGATAGGTAATGTATTCGACCCTCTGGAGGACTGTTTAAGCGTCTTGGACAGTAACAAGAAGTATTTACAAGATGCACCGTTTTATTCTGTGCCAATCGCTTCTATGTGGACCAAGTTAACAGATAGTGTACAAAAAAGCTGTTATGTTGTGTTTAACAATGTTTTACAATATGTGTTCTGGGGTAATAAAAATACAAGAAAGTTGACCGGGATGCAAATCACACTGCCAGACAGACAAGTACAGTGCGAGAAAATGATCAACTACGTCCTTTCCGCCTGCAGTTTTAACTATTTACCAGTTAATTATTTAGAAATTGTAGACAGCAACGCACACGAGGATAACATAAACATAATACAAAAGTGCTATAGTAAGGCTGGAGAAACATTCTTTTCCAAATCCACAACACTGTTCTCTACGATAGCACCGAATGTAAATATTACTGCCTTGGGATCGGTTGATACGAGTAACGTCATTGCGCAGGTCTTAAGAAAAGGAACTAACATAAAAAGCAGGCTTACTCCATATCCACTTAAAGAAATAACTCCACTATCGGCTGTCCATGTATTAAGTGCAAGAAAGCGAAAATTGGAGTTGGAAGAAATAAAAATAAAAAAAAGAAAACTAGATTATTTAGCTGAAACAAACTCGATAAAAGAAGAATACAGAAATTGGATGTCAAAAGAACAGAAAG